>CAIGQZ010034880.1:10831637-10853864 GCA_903798205.1 Danio tinwini
ATATGAATCTCTCTCCATACACAACATGAAAATAAATAGTGTTTATATTTCTAAGGTGCAAAAACAATTCTATTGTATAATGAAATCAGTTTTCATTATGCTGTAAATGCATTAATATTGATGAACGTTATACAGTCAGTTATAACATGAGCATTTTAACTAACATATGCAGATTGTTTTTGTTATCTCTGATGTAAATTACGTGTTACTCTTTGACACAAGGTCAACTCTAATGGCTCGTGAACATTAAAGATCCTTGGTGTTTTTATGTGCGGGTGAAATTAGGATTACTGTAAAAAGTGATTGCAGCCGTTCTGTTGAAGTTTTCAGGACACTTAAGTGCATTTATATAGGTGTTTGATGGTGCTTCCTATACTTTAATGAGCCTTTGACATATACACCACCTGCAGCCATCTGTTAATGTATAAATCATTGTAAAAAAAAAAAGAGAATTTTATACAGCCCTTTAAAGGAAATGGGGAAATGTAATAAATGTTTCCATTTTAAATCAGAATTGTTTCTTCATCCATTTATTTTAAATTAGTACACACAAGAACACCATTATGTACATTTTAAAGAACCATAATTTCACATGTTTTGTTTTTAAACTCTGAATGTGCTTGTGATGGCTGTTCCTGGATCAGTCTGTATATAGGCCTGTGTTGCTGAATCGCTGTATAATTTCAACCTTTACCCCTTGAAGTAGCGCAGTGTCAGGTGAGTAAGAATTACCCTCCCTTTCAGTCCAGCATCAAAGTTCAGTTCAGTTCAGTTCCTTAACACTGATCATTCTTCAAGAGGATTTAGCGGATTATTCTCAAATCATGAATTTCTTGCCTATGATGAAAGTCTTTGATTAGCACTGACTGCTTTAAGAGGTGAGAGGAGAAGGGTAAGTCAATTCAGCTTTTTGTGCATCATAATCATCATACATTTCTTTGACACTTTTGTATTGGTTGGATGTGCAAATAACAGCTTGGCTAAATCTGCTGCTGATGTTATGTAAAAGAAGTTTATTCTGCTTTAAACTGTGTGATATTACACTATAATTGCTTATATTTGTTTCAATCATGTCACTTTTTACTACATTATGAAAAAAGATCATATTTCATTATGATAAAAGGTCATATTTTTCTGTACATAATATTAAGATTCTACTCAGGTGACGTTTTACAAACTAACAAAAAACAAAACAAATGTTGGGTTGGAGTAAAGCCATGTTAGGTCAAATACGGACAAACACAATTGTTGGATTAATCCATAACTGACCCAACATTGGCTTACCATCTATCTGGAAAGTTGGCCAGTTTACTAACAACATACAATCACATCAAGGTGTTCATTTGATGACCAATACAGTGATTGAGTTGATTCAGACCACTCGATCTGGAAATGCTAGGTATTTTTATGATGCATTAAAATGTATCTATAAAGTCATATTTAAAGTACATAATTACACTGTGAGCAGGACAGGCATGATTGCCCTGCTGCTTTCACTTCCTCATAAATACCAGAGAATAAAGGAAGATTTATGAACTGAAAATGACATATCTTGAGTCACATTTAGCTTTCACAATGATATTTGCTTGCTACTAGTCTTTTTTATTATAACCAACCAAAAGTTCTCATAAAATCCAAAGGCCTCACCAGTGGTGTTTGGCTTAATATTTAAGCTCATGTTTGGCAGCTAAATGAATAAGCCCTAGACATACGAGTATACCTGAAACATTTTTATGTGCTATTATCAGAAACTGACACAGTCATGGCTAAACGGGGAGATGGAGAAGAGTCAGATGGCCGATTTCGAGAGCTTCAGGAGCAGCGGATGACAGTGCAGAAGAAGACCTACACAAAATGGATGAACAGCGTCTTCTCAAAGAGTGGGGTATGAACTGATCCTCAGGGAAAAAAATAACTGAAGCTTGTCATGATTCACACAGAAATGATCCAACGGTGGCTATAAATATATAAAAATCCACCTAGTTAATCAGTGATATCTGTTGCCGGTACAGTAATCTGTATGCACAAATATTCATGATACATGACTAGATCTCAACTATGACTTGATGATATCTAGTGTAATATAATGTTAATCATGACTCCAGACTTGTGACTGACTTTAGTGTCTGATGTAACCTTGTCACTCCAGTTTGATTGCCTTTAGATGTGAACCCTTGAACCCAGTTAAGGCCATAATTTATTTATTTTTTTTTTATTAGCGTGTATTACAGTACAACTTATACATGCACTACCTGACAAAGTATTGTCATCTATCTAAGATTTAGGAACAGCAACTAATAACTTGACTTCTAGTTGATCATTTGGTTTCAGAAGTGGCTAATATAAAAGGCAAAGGCCTCTAGATTACACTTATTTTACCAAAATAAAAGATGATCATGCCCTGATTTATAAATATTTAATTAGGACAGTAAGGTCTGACTTTGCTTAGACAAAAGTCTTGTCACTTAATAGAATTAATGTACAGTATAGAATATAAAATCATGGTGCAGTGGAAAAAGAATTAATATTGTGTATGACTCCCATGAGCTTAGAGGACTGCATCCATACATCTCTTTACTGACTTAAATAACTTATTAATAAAGTCATCTGGAATGGCAAAGAAAGCGTTCTTGCAGGACTCCCAGAATGTTTGGATTTACCTTCAATGCCTCCTCCATCTTACCCCAGACATGCTCAATAATGTTTATATCTAGTGGCTGGGCTGGCCAATCCTGGAGCACCTTGACCTTCTTTGCTTACAGGAACTGAAAATGATGTGCAGGCTGAAGTATGAGAAGGAGCGCTATCCTGCTGAAGAATTTGCCCTCTCCTGTGGTTTATAATGTAATGGACAAATGTCTTGATACCCCAGGCTGTTGATGTTGCCATCCATTCTGCAGATCTCTCGCACACCCCCATACTGAATGTAACCCCAAACCATGATTTTTCCTTCACCAAACTTGACAGATTTCTATGAGAATCTTGGGTCCATATGGGTTTGATGATTGGGATGCATATCAATTGATGATTCATGGGAAAAATCTACCTTCTGCCACTTTTCCAAATGATAAACTAGAAGTCATATTTGTTGCTCTTACAACTGGGATCAATGACAAGACTTTTGTCAGGCAGTGTAAAGTTGAGGTCAGAATTATAAGCCCTCCTGAATTATTAGCCCCCTGTATATTTTTCCCTTAGTTTTTGTTTAACAGAAAGATTTTTTAAACACATTTCTAAATATAATAGTTTACTATAGTAACTAACTGCTTTTATTCTAGCCTAAATAAAACAAGACTTTCTCCAGATGAAAAAATGTTATAGGAAATAATGTGAAAAATCCCTTGCTCTGTTGAACATCATTTGGAAAATTACATTATCTTTGCCATGATGACAGTAAATAATATTTTACTAGTTATTTTCAAGACCCTTCTATACAGCATAAAGTGACATTTAAAGGCTTAACTAGGTTAATTAGGTTAACTAGGACAGATAGGGTAATTAGGCAAGTTATTGTATAATGATGGTTTGTTCTGTAGACTATCAAAAATATATAGCTTAAAGGAGCTAATAATTTTGACCTTAAAATGGTTTAAAAAAAATTTTTAACTGTTTTTATTTTAGCCAAAATAAAACAAATAAGACTTTCTCTAGAAGAAATATTATCAGACATACTGTGAAAATTTCCTTGTTCTGTTAAACATTATTTGGGAAATATTTAAAAAAGAAAAAAAAATTCAAAGGGGAGCTAATAATTCTGACTTCAACTGTATCTTACAATAGATGGACAGTTAGCTTAGTTCACATAACAGATATTGCTTACAACACATTCTTAGACTGAGTTTGAGTATTGCGTAGAGGCTGAGAAAGGAAGTGTCAGGTAGACATAAAACTCGAAAGTAAATTTTATACACCATTATGCAAAGCTTTCCAGACCCACTCAGGAAAGGGAAAAGCACAACTGATAACTTGTCATTCACAGTCTTACATTAGCATCGCCAATATTAGATTTAGGAAGGAAACAGTACCGCCTTGACTATCATCCCATAACGCTTTATATATGAGATATTTCCATTGTGTATGTTTAACAGTGGTTGTATATTAGCTCCTACTGCTATTGTGACGTGAACCAGTTGAGAAACTTGAGTTACATAATAAACACTACCTGGAGGATGATGTTAAAAAGACAACAACAACTTTCCTTGGCTTGTCAGGGCACCCATATATATTAATAGTTGTATACAGGCAGCTGTCTGCAAGAATGACATGTGTTTTAAACGTTTCCTTTTCCTTTTCCCCTTCCTCAGTCGCTCCTGTGTATTGTTCTGTATCAAACAACACCGTTCATAACATGTTTATTATAAAAGGTCATGCTCTTCATAAAAAAAAGACTAAATATTGCTTTCTGAGAAAATGTACTCCACCCAAACATGTAGCATTTGTGTTACTGATAGTGGATTTATGTGAGTTAGCAGTTAGCAGAGACTTTTGTTGTGTTTGTAATGAAAGCTTCGAAAAAGTATGCGGTAATTGCAAGCAGATTTGTATTATTGTTCTTAAGTGTTCATCTCTGAAGCCCTAGCAGAGGAGCAGGGTGTGCTCTAAGATCCCTCGGTTCATTCCCTGGGTAAGCAGAGCCTATTGGAGGCAGTAAGCAGATCTGTTGAGAGACATCAGATTCCCACAACACATGGATTAGGGAGTGGCTGCAAGGCTTTTGCTTGAAAGCGGAGAGCAGGACTGCTTTACTGAGAGGAGTGCGAGTGAGTCACGTCATAATGGAATACAGTGGCAATTATCAGAACAAAGTGTTAAAACAAAGGCAGCTGCTGATGCCCAAACTTGTTTAAAATTAACTATGATGCATCAAACAAATGCAGTCATCGGATAGTCTGCAACTTTATATTGCAGCCATTAATGGTTGCAGGTATGAACTAGGTGTGATGGAAATGTGTGTAATTCTGTGTATTTGCTTTAAAGGAAAAGGTTGTCTTGACTGATGTATTCACCGAACTAAGAACTGGTGTGCATCTTGTGCGACTTCTGGAGCTCATTTCTGGAGAGAAGTTGCCCACTCCCAGTCGACGCACCCTAAGAGTTCACTGTCTGGAAAACAACAGCATTGCCATCACTTTCCTCAAAACCAAGGTATACCGAAAGTAAAGCAGTACGATGGAAATGCTGCTATTTAAAACATATTGGGTCAGATTTATTAAACACGGCAAATAAAGACCCATAAAATACCATAAAGTCCCAGATGGAAGTTAATAGCAACTGTAAATTATAGAACAGAGGGTAACACTTTATTTTGATGGTCCATTTGAGTGTTAGTAGAGTACTGTCTGCTTAATTTCCTTCAACAGACATTTAACTGACTATAAGAAACTTTGCAAGTACATGTCAATTTACACCAACCCCAACCTTACAGTCTACTTATAATCTAATGAGATTTAGTTAGCATGTAGATGCAATGTAACTTAAATTCAACCAACGGATCATCAAAATAAAGTGTGACTGAACAGACACAGCACCTCACTTCCATAATGAACCAATGGAATCTAGTATAAGCAGTGCATGTTAGGAGAGCTGAGTATAATCTACTACAACACAAGAACAAAATGGGTTTTTGGCCATTAAATAACAGTGCAAATATAAGTAAACTGGCTATCACAAGCTTTAGTGAATCTCATTGCAGGATACATTTAAATAACGGCCAATAAATTTTGAATCTGAAATAGAAACTGCTATAAATGCATATGCAATAAGGTCAGCTTGAAAATGAACTGTCCAATTATTTTATTTAACGTAAATCCTGATCATAATTTTTAAATAACCAAATAGTGTGTGCCCTTAATAAATCTGGCCTGTTGTTTCCACAATGTAACTTCTGTGAGGTAAAATGCAAACAAAGAGATATTAACTATAACAGCGGTTCCCAAACTTTTCAGCCTGTCACCCTTTAAAATAACAATGCCAGTGACTCACGTCACGAACCCCAATATTCTCTGAGGTGGTTATAGATATATAACCCTTGCACATAACTGCATATAGACACATCAATAGGTCCAAGTCTATTCGTTGTTTAATTATAAAGAACACCACTCGAAGAACATTTTCCATGTTCAGTTGAGGCCTGTATTTATTTTTAATGTACGTGAGTGCCGTAAAGATGTCAGAAAGTTTAACCTGGTGCCATAAAATCTATGTACTGCATCTGGCACTATTGCTGTGTCTTTAATATAATAATCACCCCAGGGCTCACGAAAAAAGTGAAAGGCTGGTGGCCTTGTTTTTTGCTTATTATTAACATGTTAACAATGTTACTATTAACTACTATTTTGGTATTCAGTAGGTTATAGACAAAATGTAGTAATTTTTATAGTTTAATAAAATGAATTACATTTTTGGAAATCGCCAAGCAACATTGTCCCGTGACCCCCTGGGGGTCCCGACCCCCACTTTGAGAACCACTGAACTATAAAACAGACAGCTTCAGAATCATATTGTACCCTCTATTTTTCTTCCTATAGATCCGTGTAGATCTGATTGGTCCAGAAAATGTGGTGGATGGAGACAGAACCCTGATCCTGGGTCTAATCTGGATCATCATTCTGCGCTTTCAGATCGGAAACATCAATATAGCTGAGGTCAAATTTCAAGATTGGCTTTTTCACATTTAAAGCTGCATGTGTTTGTCACCTTTTTTACAATCTGTATTGTTTTCAGGCTGGTGGTGATGCCAGTGCAGCTCGGCGATCAGCCAAAGAAGCTCTGCTCATTTGGTGTCAACGTAAGACTGCCAGTTACACTAATGTAAATGTGCAAGACTTCTCAGGCAGCTGGAGAGATGGACTGGCCTTCAATGCTCTAATTCATGCCCATCGGTAGTATTTCCAGTGGATTGCACCCTCTTTTGATAAGTAGCATATTTGGCTAATCTCTTTCCACCATTCAGTCTCATGATGTTATTATAACATTGTTCCAGACCTGATCTTTTTGACTACAACCGACTCCGCCAGGATGATCCGAAAAGGAACCTCACCCATGCTTTCGCACTGGCAGAGGATGAGTTTGGCATAATGCAGCTCCTTGATGTTGAAGATGTGATGGTGCCCCATCCTGATGAGAAGTCCATCATGACCTACGTCTCTCTGTACTACCACTACTTCTCCAAAATGAAGCAGGGGCAGACTATCCAGAAGAGGATAGCTAAGGTTAGTCACTATTAGCCTATTAAATCATACTTGGTTTTAAAATTGCAACTAAGCAACACATGTGTTTTTCCATACTGTGATGAATTACAAAAGGAAAAAAATGTGCAAGGGCTTGATTCTCTACATCAGTTTGTTGATTGGATGACATAAGATCTGTATGTACACTTGTCAAAAATAATGGGATTAGTGTGTACAAAATGACTGCATATGTCAACAGAGACATCTTGAAATGGTGAAATTACATTTCTTTCTTATATTAAACTTTGTTGAAGATATTATATTTAAATTAATATTATATAAGGATAGGGCGACGCAGTTGCACACTAGGTAGTGCTGTCGCCTCACAGCGAGAAGGTCGCTGGTTCGAGCCTTGACTGGGTCAGTTGGCGTTACTGTGTGGAGTTTGCATGTTCTTCCTGCGTTTGCGTGGGTTTCCTTTGGGTGCTCCGGTTTCCCCCACAGTCCAAAGATATGCAGTACAGGTAAATTGGGTAGGCTAAATTGTCCGTAGTGTATGAGTGGGAATGAGTGTGTATGAATGTTTCCCAGAGATGGGTTGCAGCTGGAAGGGTATCCGATGCGTAAAACATGCTGGATAAGTTGGCGGTTCATTCCGCTGTGGCGACCCCGGATTAATAAAGGGACTAAGTCGAAAAGAAAATGAATGAATGAATATATAAGGATATCTACACTCAACGGCCACTTTATTAGGTACACCTTACTATTACCAGGTTGGTCCCCCTTTTGCCTTCAGAACTGCCTTAATCCTTCGTGGCATAGATTCAACAAGGTACTGGAAATATTTCTCAGAGATGTTGGTCCATATTGACATGATAGCATCACACAGTTGCTGCAGATTTGTCAGCTGCACATCCATTCCGTTCCACCACATCCCAAAGGTGCTCTATTGGATTGTGATCTGTTGGCTGTGGAGGCCATTTGAGTACAGTGAATTCATTGTCATGTTCAAGAAACCAGTCTCAGATGATTTGTGCTTTATGACATGGCCCGTTATCCTGCTGGAAGTAGCCATCAGAAGATGGGTACACTGTGGTCATAAAGGGATGGACATAGTCAGCAACAATACTCAGGTAGGCTGTGGTGTTGACACGATGCTCAATTGGTGCTAATGAGCCCAAAGTGTGACAAGAAAATATCAGTTACACCATTACACCATTACCACCAGTCTGAACCGTTGATACAAGGCAGAATGGATCCATGCTTTCATGTTGTTGACGCCAAATTCTGACCCTACCATCCGAATGCTGCAGCAGCAATCGAGACTCATCAGACCAGGCAACGTTTTTCCAATCTTCTATTGTACAATTTTGGTGAGCCTGTGCGAATTGTTGCCTCAGTTTCTTGTTCTTAGCTGACAGGAGTGGCACCCGGTGTAGTCTTCTGCTGCTGTCGCTTAAATCACCTTTCTTCCCCATTCTGATGCTCGGTTTGAACTGCAGCACATCGTCTTGACCATGTCCACATGCCTAAATGTATTGAGTTGCTGCCATGTGATTGGCTGATTAGAAATTTGTGTCAACGAGCAGTTGGACTGGTGTACCTAAAAAAGCGGCCGGTGAGGGTATGTTTGGAACTTACTTAAAATAGTCATAACACCAGAACTTTATTACTGATCTAAACTTTTCTAGTTGAAAATGATCTTTGGTTAAACATGATTATTTACAAAAATATATACACCTGTCCGCAGGGACAAAGAAATGTCACATGAGCATGTCCTTCCAGGCACGTCTTCACAAAGCTTTTTTGAGAAATGTTAAGCACTTGCGCCCTCTGTTAGTGAACATATGAACTGCACCTACTGCAGTTGAATGAGGACTGTAATCTCATAGACTCTTTAGGATTACTGGATTTGACTGTGGGTCAAAAGGAGGAGTCCTGGTCTTAATCAGATCAGTGTAAACTGTAGGGCTGCAAACGTTACAAAACAAGAGAGGTAGTTTCCTGCATCGCATAGTCAAGACACACCTTTTGGGATAATGTTGACAAAATGGAGGAAGACAACCTCAAGATACTTTTTGAAAAACAGAGGAAGCTGATCCAGTGAAGATGAGCTCAGAGGTCAGGCGATGCCATTAACATGCTGGCAGGATACACATGGAGAGAGAAACAGGGGCGTGAAGTGTCCTGTTCTGCCTGTGCAGTGCGACACTTTCACTCACCACCATGTCCACACGTGTGAATAGAAATACTGGTATGTGTTGACTGGGTCACAGCTGTGGAGTAGTGTTAGCTGTCACAAAAGTGTATTAAACAATGACAGACAGATCTTGTCGGATGGATGGATGGGACAAAGATGAGTCCAGCCAGGCTTTGAGATGTCAAGACTCTGTGTTCATTTTATGGTAAGACTGCCAGCTCTCAGGTGTGACGCTGTTGGGATACCAGATGACAATGGCTTTCAGTGGCTATTTTAGCAGTGAGTGGCTGCGATGGCAGAACATGAGACATTCAATTATTGAGCCGCAAAGGATTGTTCCAGAAGTGGGAAAGGTGTGTATCAAGTAGATAGATGTGAGTGTAGCTGTTGAACAAAAAACATCCTCCCAAATCCCTCATCCTTCAGTGAAATAGAAACTGTGGCCAAAATAGACTTTATTTATTTTAGTAAATTTTTGGTGTTTGTAACCTCAAATTGCCCTTGTTTTGACAACCCCATGTCTTCCAAATGATTCATTTATTATTCTTTTTGAAAAGTGCACCCCCATTTAGGTTGTTCCAAACCTGTTTGTCATAATGCTTTCTAGGGAACATACAGTAAAAGTAGATACTGAATGTCATTGTATTTAATTCACACTTTATGTGCAGTGTTAGTAGTTTAAATGACAAAACTGTAAACATATCATTAAAACATATGTATTTTATTTACAAACTTTCCTTTTAAATTATGCTGTTGCTTATGGTTTGATGTTGAACCATCCGGCTATATGTATTAGATGAAACCTGTGGTTTTAAATTTTATCAATTCATGTTTTTTAAAGTTGTATAGTTCCTCTCTCCCAACTTACATTTAATCTGCTTGCAGATTGTGGACCTTCTGAAAGAGTTGGATGATATGAAGGGTCTGTATGAGAGTATGGTGTCTGCCTTGCTACGCTGGATCAAGACCAAGGTGGTGGAGCTCAATGACCGTTCCTTCCCCAACTCCCTGCGAGAAATGCAGCATCTGGTAGCTGCCTTCAAGACATACCGTACTATTGAGAAGCCTCCCAAGTACCAGGAACGGGGGGCCATTGAGGCTCACCTCTTCAACTTACGAACTAAGTTGAGGGCAAACAACCAGTGGGACTACATTCCTCCGGAAGGCAAGACCTTGGGGGATATCGAAAGGAACTGGACCTTGCTAGAGCGAGCAGAACACCAGCGAGAGCGCGTTCTCCAGAGTGCACTGATGAGGCTGGAGCAGCTGGAACAGTTGGCCCAGAAGTTTGGCCGTAAAGCGACGCTGAGGGAGAGCTACCTGGAGGACACTCTGCAACTGATTCAACAACAAGACCTGGGAGGACTGCAGAGGCTGGAGGAGGCCGAGATAGCAGCTCGCAGACTGGAGGCCCTGGGAGCCGATGTTTTGGCACATGAACCACGTTTCCGTGCTTTAAGTGAAATGGCTGCTGTCATTGAGAGGGATAACTACCACAGCAAAGTACAAGTGATTCGCAGGTGAGGGGCAAAGAATTATGGGCTGTCCTATTGCAAATCAGCAGAAATACTGGGATAATATTTAATTGTGAATTAAATGTTTATGGATTAAATTATTACAAACTGGATTTTTCAGCAAGTGAATCATTATGTTGATGCAGAAATTCACGTTAATAAAGTAAAAACTAGTTTAAATGTGTGAATGCAATAGAAAAATACTGATAGTTCATTACTATCTTTCACATGACAGAAAGGTGGACATCATGAACTGCTGGAAAGATTTGCAGCAGGTTCTGCAGGAGCAGAGAGCACATGTTGGAGATGCGGCAAATACATTTGCTGTCCTTAGAGACATTGAGTTAATATCAATGGACCTCAAGGGATTACAGGTGAACTGGTGAATTTCCTATATCCACATACACTGATTATCCAAACCATTATAACCAATTCAATTCAATCCATCATTTATTTGTATATACAATATAATATATATAATAAGCCACATATCAAGGTCCAAGTAGATTAGTTACTGTACTAAGCCAACAATCAGTTCTTGTAATCAACACGATGCAGAAGAAATGGGAAAACTGTTCCGGTAAAGCAACTCAGTCAGAATATAAACTACAAACTGGTGTCAGGGTGTTGGGCATCCAATGCTCATCAGTTGTATCCATCTGGTAAGAACCAAAAGAAGAGCAATATTGAAGGTGTATTCAGTGGGCATGCAAGCATTAGAACTGGACATTGGAACAGTGAAAGAAGCATGTCTGGTCTTTCACTACGTCAGGCTGTTTTCCTGGGAAAGTAAGGCTCTGGGATGTACTGTTGTTAAATTAAGTTCATTGGGCTCATTAGGTTTGGCTTATCACTGTGTGTTATTTATTTAAAAATACGTTGTTTTTACTAGCGACATTATAATTTATTTATAAATACGTTGTTTTTACTAGCGACATTATAATTGAGCATTCTGCTTTCATCCCTGCTTATAGGCTCAGGCAGATTCCTCTGACATGGGAAAACAGCTGCCAGATGTGGTAGCCCTACTGCAAAAGCAGGACTTGATTGACACTCAGATCATCTCACTTGGTGAAACTCTGAATGCCATCAGTAGTAGCAGTGCCTTAAAGGTTAAACACAAAGGTGCCACACAAGTCCAGAGAGAACTTAAAGATCTTAATAGCCATTACAACACCCTACTGGGTCTCAGCAAGAACAGGTAAACTCCTTAAACCCACTTGATCTTACTTAAGTATGTATCTAAGACAGAGCATGAAAGAAACTTGTATTGTAGAAACTTATATTGTGCAGTTTTGTTGTTGGTGAAATGGTCAATTAAAAATTACTGGACATATATACTGTAAAGTCTGTTTTTGTTTAAAAAAGGAGAAAAGCTCTTGAGGGACAGCTGAAGCTATTTGAGTTTTTCCATGATTGTGAAGAGGTAGAAGCATGGATCTATGAGAAATGGGTGCTCCTACAGGCAGCATCTCTAGGGAGAGACCTCAGTCAAATTCAGCAGGCCATTCAGAACCACAAGGTATGTGGCTGTTTTTAAAGATTAATTACTGTCAGTGTTTTTAGAAATGATACATAAAGCAGTTACAAACACTTCTGTAACAGAGAACTACAGTTGCTTAACCTTAATGTGACTGGATCAGAGCTGCTAAGATTAGCAAAAATGTCTATGCATGTTGCAGGCTATGGAGGCAGAGATTCAGTCACAGGAATCTCTGTGCTCTGGAGTTGTACTCAGAGGACAAGAGCTGTGCAGAGGAAGACACCCCAATGAGAAAGACATCCAAAAGTGGATTCGAACTCTTCAGAAACAGTGGCAGCAACTTAAAGAACAAGTCATCATCCGAAAGAACCGGCTGCATGCTGCCAATGTCATCAAGCAGGTAGAAACCACACATGAAAAATTATTATTAATTATATGAGGCAGTGGTTAGGGCAAAAATGTATCCTAAATGCCATAACTCTGTCCTCTCAGTATTTTGCAGACATTACTGAAGCCAGCTCTTGGCTTGATGACCGCAAACCACTTCTCATTGATGAGGATTATGGAAAGGATGAGGCCAGCTCTACTGCTCTGCTCCAGCGTCACCAAAGACTGGAGAAGGAAATGGAAGCATATTCCTCAGAAGTCAAACGACTGGGTGAGCAGGCCAAGAGTGCTGCCCAACTTGCTCCTCTTACAGTGAGTCAATAAATTGTAATAGTCATGTAATTTATTGCTAAAACAGACAAAAAATTATTAGAATTTTGAATACAGCTTTACTGACACATTTTAATCAATTTAAGACTGAAACCCAGCAAACTAGAATGGTCCACTACAGTGATTCATCAGATGGCGAAAATGAGAAGGAGAAAAAAGCTGACAAAGGAAGCAAAGCAGTCAGCAAGATTTCACCACAAGAACAAGCAATGATTAGATTTAAATACAGAGGTAAACATGCCAGAAAATGTCATAGATTCTACTGGTGCTTTAGTCAAATCTGATAAATGCTACAGGGGTGGTTTGTTTGGACAATCAATCTTCCTGACTATTTTTTCAGGCCCTAAATTAATCTGGGACAGAGGAGAAATATTGACAATTATCAGCAGGGAAAAGGATGATAAGTTGCTTCTTCGGGACAGCAGAGGAAATGAGCAACTAGTCTCTTCCACATACATCAGGGAGCTGGCGTCTTCTGTAAAACTCATTCAATTTCCAATTCTATTTGAAATTCAAACCTCATGAGCCATAAGGCTTCTTATAAAATCACATCTACTAGACAGTATGTTTTGCTTCTCTTTTGATTCAACCAAAAGCAGGAAGCACCACCTGAAACTACGAACGGAGTAGCTGAGAGTCCAAAAAGTAAAGTGAGCCGCCCTCGCCGCACTCGTTCCATGCGGCGTGGCACAGCTGAAATATCTACCTCAACCTTACCAGACCCACATTTCCAAAAAGACACAATAGAGAGCACACAAAACAGTCTGGAAAAGGATTTCAACCGCCTTTACAATTTAGCACAGGTAAATATTCAAGCTCTTACCAAGCATTGTTCTAGAGAACTAAATTGTTTATAATTATGGATGGTTTTAAATATTTTTCAAGCATTTTACAACAAATTTTCCCACCAGTCAAAAAATAAGATCCTGGAGGACACTGCAAGACTACATAGATTCTATAATGCTTGTGAGGAGTTTGAGTCCTGGATGGGAGACAAGGAGAATGTCCTCAACACTTTCAGCTCCAATTCCAACAACTTAGAGGTTGTACAAGCCAAATATGAGGTCAGTATTTGCTGAAAACACAAAGCAAAAAGTCAACATTAACACCCTTTAGAGCATCTTATAAGGTTGTTAGAGAAGTAACTCCAAGAGAATTACTTGTTTTTCTTGAACATTGTTATGGTATTTTGATTTAAAAACACTGACTTCTTCCCTATCAATGCTACGCAGAACTTTGTAACTGAACTAGCCAGTGGTAGAAAGCAGCTTGATGATATCACCAAGTTTGGAGATGAGCTGTTGAAACAGCAGCACAGCAAGAAAAAAGACATTCAACAAAGGCTTGGAATTGTTACTCGCAGGTATTAAGGGCAACCATACTACTCCACCATACTACTGTCTTGGTACAAATTCCTGAAAGTGTTTTTTTAATAACTAGATGGGAACATATTCAGAAACTAAAGGATGAGATGGCTCATGAGCTGCTTAGTTCTGCTGATGTAAAGTCCTTCCTGCAGACCTGCCAGGAAGTCCAGGCTCAGCTCCAGCACAGACTTGCCCAGCTTGACACACCTGATGTGGGGAGCTCACCATTAACCCTACAGGCAGAGGAACACAGACAAGCCCACGCTGAGAGGGACATAGAAGCTCTGGAAAGGAAGATAGAGTATCTTAAAAGTGTGGCCAAGATGTGAGCTATTAAACAATTGCAGTACCACTTGTTTTTGATGACACTTATTGCCACTAATTATATCTAACCTTAGCAATAACTTGCAGTAAAATGTGTTATATTTATTGCCTGTTAACTATATATCCCATTTCTTTGCTACAGGAAAAAGGACTGTAGTCCCGCAGAAAGTGCTGCTATCATAGAAGAAGTACATGCTCTGGAAGACTTGCTGCGGCAGTTGAAGGCCCAAGCCATTCAAAGGCAACGAATGCTTGAAGAAGCCAGACGCTTGCAACTCTTTCAAAAAGAGACCAGAGACCTGTTATTGTGGGCTGAGGCAACACAGGAGCACCTTCTGGAAGAGGAGACAGGATCTGATGTAGCATCTGCTCAAGCCTTGTTGAAGGAGAACCTTGATCTGAAGCAGGAGATTGAACTGCAGAGAGCAAAGTTAGTTGTGTTTGGTCTTTATCTTACAATTCTTTTTTAGTGCATATGATTGACGGTAAGATTATTTCAGATTAAAAGATATGGAGAGGCTGGGTCAATCTCTGGATGTGGCATCTGGAGAGAAAGGAGCTAAAGATGTTCAGCAGACGCTCACAAAGTTGGATCATGAGTGGAGCCAGCTGGACAAACTGTGGTCTAGTCGCAACAGAAGGCTTGAGCAAGGACTGGAGTTTCAGAAACTGAATATGGAAGCAGATCGCATTGAGGCCACCATTTCTGGTCATGAAGCCAGACTGAAAGTCAGAGACTTGGGGGTAAATTATTCATTTGATATTTAATGAATTGATGAATAGATTTCATGCCTCTAAGCACATTTTTGGAAGAGCTATACATTTCTAAAAATGTACTGTAACTCTTCAATTCTGCACAGGACTCTGTGGACAGTGTTCACAGTTTATTGAGCCGACAAGAAGAGCTTGAGGCTTTGCTTGAGGCTCTAGAGCGGTCTATTATCCTCTTTCAAGACAAGTGCCAGGAGCCCATCAGAAAGCATAACTTTGCTGCTAAAGAGTGAGTATAGCTGTCGGGGCTGATATCCTCATAGGCAGTGCACCAACATTGAGTGCCATTGCACTTTGGGCATCAAATCTTTTTCGATCCCATTCCGCTTTTGCACTGTCCTATAGTAAAGTAAAAAATGCCAAAAATAAACCTTTTAAAAATTAAAGCTGTTTTTTTGTTTTTAGATGTGAGAATTAAGTGTGTTAGAGACAATAATAGTTGTCTATGGTCTTCCTCAACCTGCCATATTTATCCTTTATCCAGAATTCAACAGCGATCAAAGGTCATACAAGATAATTTCAAGAGGCTGAAAGAAAATTGTAAATTAAGGAGGCTTGAGTTACTTGCTTCAAAAAAGTACCAGGTAAAAAATAAAGGTTAAAATGTGTTAGTAGCTCCCAAATAAGAAATCTTTAATGCTTTAAAAAACTTCCCTGGGATAGGAATTTTTAAGAGATGCTGAAGAGATGCTGTTGTGGATGGATGAAAAGTTTGAGATTGCGGAAGATGAATCATACAGAGATCCAACCAACATCCTTCGTAAGCTCAAAAAACATGAGGCAGCAGAAAAAGAGATGCAGGCCAATGCAGTTCGCATAGACAGACTAATTGAGGTACAGTAACACATCAGGTATATTGTTTACCAGTATATTTTGCCACATTTTTCCATTTTGATTGAATTTTATGTGGTTAGACTGGAGAGGAGATGTTGGCAGAGGATCACTACAACACCCAGGGCATTCAGAGAAAGACTCAAGAGGTACACAAAAGGTGGACTGAACTCCAGAGGAAGATGGCTGAAAGAGGGGACAAACTGCGACAGGCTGGCCAACAGGAGCAACTCATGGAGCTGCTGCAGGTACTGCATATTTAAGCTCTGTTCTACAGTTTACTACTGCAGGACTGTACTGAAAGTATTTAAAGCCCGTTTCCACTGAGTGGTACAGTACGGTACGGGTCGGTACGGGTCACGTTTATCAGGCTTGCGTTTCCACTGCCAAAAGGGCACCAATGATATCCCCTTTTGTACCCAGGAAAAACTACACACAGCATACAGTATATTTAGGCTTTATTTGGCTTCAAAAACACACAACATATAGCCCATAGATCTTTTATCTTAACCAGCACATGTAACCCCTTGTTAGAAAGTAATTCCATCATTCTGAGCTCAGAATAGTCCAAAAGGTGATGATTTTAGTTAAACATGGCAGTTTGTTTAACTTTTAGGTTGCTGAAAGAATCATTTGCTCCTTTGTTTTTTCCGGCTTCTTCTTCTTGGCTTTGTGGCTGTTCTTCAAGACGATGACAAGGTTTGTTTGAGCTCGGGTCGACTAAGGCTTGTTATAATATGTATATAGTATAACAATGTAATGTCTCGCTGTGTATTTAAAAATGGCGGTTCCTTTGTTTTCAATCTCCTGCTTGTGTGCGCTAATGACGTATCTCTGTAAACCAATAGCTTACAGCTGCGCGGCTAGCTCGGCCTTTTGGTACTCTTTTGTTGTGCTAGGTACCCTTTGCAAAGAGTACCCAAAAATGGTACGGATGGTTCGCTTTTTGGTACCTTTTGACAGTGGAAACGGCCATAAAAGCGTACCGAACCGTACCACACAGTAGAAACGGGCCATTATAGACGTATTTTTTTATTAAAGTACTACTAGTGCAAGCACTGGAAATGTCACCAGAATCATTTTAAAATCTGAATTGTTTATTTGAATTAAATCTGCTGTAATTTCCACATAAAAAAATTACATGCCACATATCTGTTAATTTTCAGGATGCTAAATTAAAGATTGAGGCAATTGAGAGAATGCTACAAAATGCAATCAGGGGTCATGACCTCCGTTCCAGCAGACAGCTCCTAAAAGAGCACAAGCAGCTGGAGGAGGAAGCCCAAGAACTTGCTGAGAAAATCAACTCTATTGTCACCCGTGCCAAAAACCTGGCCACCAACCATTTTGACTCTCAGCGAATTCTTAAGGAGACTGACACCTACCTGAAACTGTTAGTACTCATATTTCCTCTGTTTCCATAATAAAAACTTACCTGCAAAAAAAGTCACGTTTTTAGACATACAATAACTAATACACTGATGACAATTACAGTTGCTTTCTCTTTAAAAAGCCTTTAACTGTTTTATTTGTCAGATTTAAGTCTCTAGAGAAACCTTTGGATCATCGCAGGAGCCAGTTAGAGGCAGATGTGGCTCTATATAGCTTTTACCATGATGTAGACCTAGAGCTAAACTGGATATCAGAGCATCACCCTGTAGCTGATACTACAAACTATGAAAGATCACTGGTCGGGGCAGTTAGCCTTCTTCAGAAACAAAAGGTATGTTTGAATGAGATTTTCATGGGTTCACTTGGATTCAATAAGCCATCTTTTTTCAGCACCTCAGTTAATATGTGCATATGTTAAGAGGATCAAACATTTTTCCAGATCCAAAATCCATCTAATAGATAAGTACCTCAGAAAAAGCCAGCAATTAAATTTTTTAAGCCATCACTTTTATTTTTTTAGTCGATTTGGGTCGGGTACAGATATTAGGACCCCAGAAATGAGTGATTTTACTCTTATATTTCCACATAGAGTTGCATATAATCACTTTAGACCAAGACTGTACCAAAGAGTTTCATTCATTTTAACAGTTGAATCTCTGAAAACCCTTCCAGGATCTGCAGGCGGAGGTGAATGCCCACAGCAAGTACCTGCAGCGAGTACTGGACAGAGGACGAGCCATGGCCCGCTCCAATCAGTGGAATGGTCAGGAGGTGCAGCAGAGGTGTGAGCAATTGATTGCGAAGTGGGAAGAGTTAGAGGAATCCTGCAAGAAACGCTCCGGAGAACTTAACAAGGCTGTTACACGGGAACAGGTAAAGGTGTAGGAGAGTTTGCTGTCTTTTTGTGCCAGCAATTATTCAAACCATAAGTGTTAATGTTTTTGATATGATGGACAGATTCTGCTTGACTGCGCTGAGCTGGAAACCCTTGTGTCAGAAACATCAGCTTTAGTCAGCACTGATTACGGCAAGACTGAATTAGCTACCCGCAGTCTAATAAAGCAACATGAGGTGAGTAATCTTTGGCTTGTACTAATGCAATAGCTTAGGGTTTAAACATGTTAATGCAAACTGCTTTGTTTCTCAAGGGAGTGGAGGGGCAAATTGAGGTACTTGTTGCTCAAGTAGATGAACTCAAGTCCAATGTCAAGCAGGCTGTTCGTGTGTGGGGTTTAGAGGAGTTGAACAAGCCCTGCAACCACATTAAATCTAAGCTGAGTGAGCTTCAACACTCAGCGACAGTTAGGTAAAATAGCTATAGCTGAAGTGCACATCCTTATGTGCTGTATGTTGCAGTGTAAAACAAACATATCTCCTTACAACAGAGAACAGAGGCTTCGAGAGACCCTACACCTACATGAATTTAAGCGTGAGTCTACTGAACTGGAGGAATGGATCGCTCAGCAGACACAGATTGCCGCCTCTAATGATCTCGGGAGTGATTATGAAAATGCACTGGTGAGATTTGAGATTTGTCACTGTCCTTTATATTTGCTCTTACCCTACTTTGCTCTATTTTTTCATTTGGATGTTAAGGTACTGGGGTTCTGACAGAAAAATCAAGATTTTACTATTAGTACAATTTTAGGGCTGTCAGTGTTATGATGTAATAACCATTTGGTGTTTTCTATTCAGTGAAAATAATATGGCTTATTTTACTATTATTTTTGTACTATTATTTTATATTTTGCTTTAGAACACAATTATATTTATGCAGTACTTGTGCATTATGCATATATGATCTGACATGTCATGACTTTTTATACCTAAAAATGAAACGTCCTTACTAAAAGTGTTGAATCTTGATTAATTTGGAGTGTGTGGGTGTAATCTTTTAGTATCCTTTTGTTTATCCACAGTACCAAACATACAGTATATGATGAATAAATATAGTTTCTCAATATTTTCAAAAAATACCATTTTGACCTTTTAACCATTTCACTTTTAAAATCATCATTTCACATGGTAAGTACCATTTACTGAGTTTTATACCATTTCCTAATAATCTCTCAATAATGACTGAACTGCACCAGATGATACCCGTTATTATTATGATATACACTCACCAGCCACTTTATTAGGTACACCTTACTAGTACCTGGTTGAACCACTTTTGCCTTCAGAACTGCCTTAATCCTTCGTGGCATAGATTCAACAAGGTACTGGAAATATGCCTCAGAGATTTTGTTCCATATTGACATGATAGCATCACACAGTTGCTGCAGTTTTGTCAGCTGCACATCCGAGATGTGAATCTCCTGTTTCACCACATCCCAAAGGTGCTTTATTGTATCTGGTGACTTTGGAGGCCATTTAAGTACAGTGAACACATTGTCATGTTCAAGAAACCAGTCTCAGATGATTCACGCTTTATGACATGGTGCTTTATGCTGCTGGAAGTAGCCATCAGAAGATGGGTACACTGTGGTCATAAAGGAATGGACATGGTCAGCAACAATACTCAGGTAGGCTGTGGCATTGACACGGTGCTCAATTGGTACCAATTAGCCCAAAGTGTGCCAAGAAAATTACACCATTACACCACCCCCACCAGCCTGAACCGTTGATACAAGGCAGGATGGATCCATGCTTTCATGTTGTTGACACCAAATTCTGACCTTCTGACCATACTATCCTAATGTCACAGCAGAAATCGAGACTCATCAGACCAGGCAACGTTTTTCCAATCTTCTACTGTCCAATTTTGGTGAGCCTGTGAGAATTGTAGCCTCAGTTTCCTGTTCTTCTGCTGCTGTAGCCTATCCGCCTCAAGGCTGGACATGTTGTGCATTCAGAGATGCTCTTCTGCATATCTTAGTTGTAAGGAGTGGTTATTTGAGTTACTGTTGCCTTTCTATCAGTTGGAACCAGTCTGGCCATTCTCCTCTGACCTCTGGCATCAACAAGGCATTTGTGCCCACAGAACTGCCGCTCGCTGGATATTTTCTTGACCTACATGCCTAAATGCATTGAGTTGCTGCCATGTAATTGACTGTTTAGAAATTTGCGTTAATGATCAGTTGAAAAGGTTTACCTAATAAAGTGGCCAGTAAGTGTATAATAAAATGGTATTTCGATTTTTTTCAGCATTCTTATTAAACTTTACAATTTTACCACAACTAAATTTTATTCATTTATTTTTTTTACATTCTGGAAAAACATATTGACCACAATACCACAGTAATTATTTTCATTTCTTTAACTTTATTAATATTTTCATAGTTTTTATTTTTACTTGCCCCTAGTCATCATATTGTTTTCAGGAACCTTGTCATCAAATTACTGGAAACCATATTTGTTTTTTTAAACCAATAAAAGTCCTCAAATTTCAAAATAATTCATCCTGGCTCATTAGGATTACATCAACTGCTATGTATGTTGCCTGTGATCAGGATCTAAGCACCTCTTGTTTCATGATAGCAACTGCGTGGGAGATTTGAGGTCTTCTTGAAGCAGCTGGAGGTGGGAAGGGAGAGGATGCACACCTGTGAACAGTTGGCTGACAAACTCATCAAAAGCAATCACCCTGAGAGCCGCTTCATCCGAGAAACACAGAATCTGCTCAGGTAACAGCGTGTGATTTAATAAAACATTATGAACTAATAAATAGCCTAAATGAATTCGTTATGCGTTGTACCTGCACATACAGTTACAGATTGTAGATATAATTTGCAGCTTACAATAAATACTATTGTGTGCCAGAGAATCGTGGGAGGAGCTGCAAGATTTATCAAAAGATCGTAAAGAAAAGCTTTGCAAGTCTGAAAAATGTCACAAATTCTACAAAGACCTGACCGATGCACTGGGACAGATCAAGGTAACTAGGACAGCTGTGTTTGAAGTCAAGTTGCTAAATAATATGATGCTCACTTATCACTTATTCTGCATCAGGAGAGGCACAAAACCATTCCTGAAGACATAGCCAAAGATCTGAAAGGAGTGCAGTCACAGCTACGCAAACATGAAGCTCTTGTGCACGAGCTGGCTGGAACTGAGCAACAGGTACTGCAATAGAAAACACTGCAGTGGTGAATTGACGATCGTCTTGGAAATTACAGTATACTGACATCTAGTGGATGGCATGGATTCTTTGTGCTATGGGGAAATCACCAACTGCACTTTGATAACGTGTTATTATTATTGGATGTAAATAAATAGCCTGATAATATTTATGTGGTAAAAAAGCAATTTTAAGGAATAATGTGAATAATAAGTAACAAATGACTCGTTCTGGGTCCATTTGAATGCAAATAATTGTAAATTTATTGGCTACTGTCTATTTTAGAGTCATTATCTGAGCTGCATCTGAACAGAAATTTCTATTTTTTCAGTGAAGGTAAAAAAAGTTGACCATGTTTTACTATATTACTTAAGTTACCCTTATTTTTATATTATATAT
>CAIGQZ010034880.1:10854264-10868625 GCA_903798205.1 Danio tinwini
ATTTATTTGTAATTACATTAATTAAACACACCAACAAAAGTGCAAAATGTTTAAACATATATCGGAAGGAAATTTAAAGCAACATAATCTGAGAATTGTAAATCCCAATAGAACTAATGGAGTACAGTTAAATTAAAATGTAATGCTAACGACTGCTTAAAAGAATTAGGTAACATTTATTTGTATGTTAAATATGTATTTTTATTTGAACTAATAATTTAAAACAACATAGGCTTGTTTGAAATACACAAGTTTTCAAACAAAATAAATGATTGTACTGTTTCTTAAACTTTCCCTTTTAGATTAAATAAGTGATCAGTTATTCAAGTAGAAATGGTCAATAGATGTATATAATTGTTTCATCAAAATCCAGTACAAAATGTGTGTAATATATATAAGGCTAAACCTATTTTACAAAAAAGTAATATAGTTTCAAAATAATTTTTACACCTGAAGTTAGCCTGCATCCATGGGAAAAAAGTATATGTATGTGTGAAGCAATGTCTTTGTGTATTTTCCAAACTGTTGATACGTTAGTATAAAACTATAGTTTGAAATTCATTCATTCATTTTCTTTTCAGTTAGGGTTAGTCCTAACTTATTAATCAGGGGTCGCCATAGCGGAATGAACTGCCAACTTATCCAGCATGTGTTTTACACAGTGGTTGCCCTTACAGCTGCAACTCAACACTGGGAAACACCCATACACACTTATTCACACATATACACTACGGACAATTTTGCTTATTCAATTCACATATACACATGTTTTTGGACTGTCGGGGAAACCGGAGTACCCGGAAGGAAACCCATGCAAACACGAGGAGAACATGCAAACTCCACACAGAAATGCCAACTGACCCAGCCTTTATAATGTATTTAATTTCATAATTTGTGACTGGTTGATTTATCATAACTAAATTAAGTATTTCATTATTTACAACCCTTTTGTATCTAATAGTAGTTGGATGTTTTTAAGATCATTCAGAATGAGTTAGTAAATGATTAATAAACTATTGAAATCAACATTTGTATATCTTATTATTCAGGCATATAGTAATGGTTACTATGCATGTTAATAAATGCTTTATTAACTCAACTTCATGCAGTATTGTGACCTAATCTAAAGTGAGGATTATTTATGTTTTTCCCTTATAAATGACAGTTAAGGGCTTGGTATCAAATGAACAATAATCTTTGCAATCTTATCTAAAAAGTAAAATTACTGTAAAGTTTAAACATTGCTGAATAACAGGAGTGTCAAAATACGACATACAATTGGATAAAACAACAACAATATAATAATTTAACAATGTAATAGAATGCAATGTTTAAACTGAACAGGAATTTTTTAATTTAGATAAGATTGCAAAGATTTATGTTTCATTTGATACAGTTTCATTTGTGTTTCTTCAGACAAATCGGAATGAATAATGTTGTTTAACTGTCATTTATAAAGCATAAATAGTCCTTTATCTAAACTCACTTTAGATTAGGTCACAAAACTAGATGAAGTTGAGTTAATAAAGCATTTATTAACATACAAATTAACTATTACTATATGCCTGAATAATAAGAATTATAAATGTTAATTTGAATAGTTTATAAATAATCTACTAACTCATTCTGAATGAGCTTAAAAAACCACCAACTATGGTTAAATAACTGGTTTGTAAATAATGCAATACTTAATTTAGTAATGAAAAATAAATCATTAACAAATTATGAAAGTACAATTATTAAGCACATTATAAATGTGCTTTTAAGTCAAGAATACAGCCTGTGTAGCTGCAGTTATAAACTGCTTACTAACGTCTATTAATGTAGAGTTAATGCTTAACAGATAATGAATTCCCTATTTGCTAATGCTTAATAAATGGTTCATAGTGTGTGGTTATTATAAAGTGTTACCAAAATGACAAATGCTCCAAAATTCATTCTCCTATTTAGTGTTTATACTTATCCATTTCAGTCTTTTATACTTATATTATGATTTGTCTACAGCTGCAGGAGCTGTTGGATGGAACCGATGCTATTCTGGGCATGTGTTCTCCTGAGCTGCGCGTGGGGTTGCAGGAGCTGCAGCAGGAAGTGGTGGAGAACTGGGAACGGCTCCGTATGCGCATGGAGCAGAGAGAAGAGGAGCTACAATCGGCTAAAGACCGCTACATGTTCCTCAACACGGTATCCTCAGTTCACAACATTTTTTTTTACTTTATTTATAGAAGTTTTTATGAAAACACAACACTCAATAGTGTACACCATGTATATATGTTTACAAAATTATCTCTGTGTTATTACCCGATACTAACTAGAACATGCACCAAAACACTAGCAAACAATACAGCAATGATACAGCACCATCAATCAAACAAGAAAAATCTCAGCCAGACTAATGGAATAAGAAACAAAAAAAAAATGACAAAAATATTTTTTTAAATTATTATTACAGAGACATTGTTAACCTTTACATATAAGGAAGGGGGCCCATATTTTGTCAAACATCTTCTGTTTGCCAAATCTAGAGATATGTAACCTTTCCAGCTTGAGGGCAGAAACCATTTCAGCTAACCATTCAAAAAAAAACTTGCAGGTGTCGTGGATTTTTACTCCATCAGAATCACTCTCTTGGAACTTCTTGTTATTCAAAAACCTCAGAAAAATATTGATTGAAAATTATGTTACAGTCATTTCTGTATTGCTCTGCCCTCCAGGCACAGGACTACTCCCTGTGGTGCTCTCAGGTGCTGAGCTGGATGAACGCAGAAGAGTCCATTCGAGACGTTGCTACCTGTGACCTGCAGTTGTTCCAGCACCAGCAGTTGTGGGCTGAGATTGTGGCCCGTGAGGAGACGTTTGCCCAGGCTGTGTCTATGGGCCAAGGCCTTTTGGAGAATGACATATCTAATGCTAGAGAGGTGAGAAACTACAATTTGTATGAATGCACTACAGCATTTCAAGTTGTAATATTATTAAACATATGCATAAGGTGCACATTCAAGTGATTATAAGCACTATATAGGGCTGCACAGTATTTGAAAACACTGACATTGCATAATATTTACTTATTCTGTGTTATATATATTGCAATTTGAATAAAGCCAATTTCTCTGGATGAAATGAATTGCTATATTTGGAAATAATAAATAATTTTAGATTGATTGGGATGATTTATAGACAAGAGGATCTGGATTAAATTTTACAAATTACAAGGAAAGATAAATACAACAGAAAAAAAGATACAAAATTGATTTTCCAGATTGTCTAAAAGTACAGAAATTAAATAATCTGATTTAAAATAACACTTCATTGTATAAATAACAATACAATTGATCTGAAATCTAAAAACATCATTATTTTTTGTGCACGGATGCTTTAAACTCGTTTGAAATGCTTACGCACGCACACACACACACACAAAACTTAATCCTTATGTACTGAAAGTTTTCATCCACTCTGTGGTGATTTTGTGTCTTAATTTGGCCATAACTTTTTCTGTATTTCAGCTAGCAGAATGATTTTTTGGTGACAAATCTTTTTTTGACACGTTTTGAGAAAATGCTTTGAAGTAAAAAAAAAAAAAACCCTCAACAATACACTCTGGGCAAATTTACAACCCTTTTGTAATGTTCGGAATGAAAACATCCACTATATTAAAGTACTGTAAAAAGGCATTAGATAAATATTTTTTTCTAAATAAATTTTGTATAAATCTGTTACTCAACCTCAGTCCTGAACAAAACAAATAAATGGCTTAGAAAATTACAGGATTTTAACTCTTTAATTACCAAATCCATAAATGATGTCACTGATTTCATGAAAAAAAACCTACACAAAATATAAAAAGTAATTGTGGACTGGATTTATTTTACCTTATATCAGTGTCTCAACACTGACATGTGGAACAACATTGCCT
Source organism: Danio tinwini (assembly GCA_903798205.1). Classification (NCBI taxonomy): domain Eukaryota; kingdom Metazoa; phylum Chordata; class Actinopteri; order Cypriniformes; family Danionidae; genus Danio; species Danio tinwini. Next base: position 10,858,181 of record CAIGQZ010034880.1, read on the forward strand.
TTGATTAATTGTTTTTGATTGATTTTCATTTTTTTCTCCCTAATTTACTGTTTAGGGATTTTACTCCCCATTGACTTCCATTATAACAAAACATTTTTTTTTAAAACCATGTCACCATATAATGCATTTTTGATTGTTGGTGGTTTTCCCTGTTGGGAAGAGGTAAAATTTGTCATTTTTACTGTTGATCATCAGTTGGCAACATTAACCCTTTAGATAGGCCTGTGCAAAAAAAAGCTTAGTTTCTGGATTTTATATGGAGTATAACAGCAAATTAAAGTGTGTGTGTGTCTGAGTGTGTGAGAGTGACCTTTGCACATTTACCTTGATGTGTCTGAGAAAATCAAAATATGCATCCCAGCTCTCAGAACTACATGGAGTAAATAAAAACAAAGTCTATTTATGCACCATCAAATGTGGTTATAATGGAAGTCAATGGGGCAAAAACAGCCACCAACAGTAAATTAGGGAGAATTTTTTTTTATCTAACAATGCATCAAAGCCAGTGTTGTTAATAATTGTTCACATGTCCAAGAATGTGATAAAAAAATTTTTAAAATCCAGTCCACAATTACTATTTATATTGAAATACGTCATTTTGTGTGTGTGTTTTTTTTTTTTACCAAATCAGTGACATCATTTGTAAACTTGGTAATTAAAGAGTTAAAATCCTGTAATTTTCTCAACAATTTAGCAGTTTTGATCAGGACTGAGCGTGATTAACAGATTTATGCAAAAAAAAAAAAAAAATCATGATCAGATGCATTTTTACAGCAGTTTAATTCAGTGGATGTTTTCATCTCAAACATAACAAAAGGGTAGTAAATTTGAACAGTGCACAAGGGTTAAAGACAAATGCAAATGATATAGTTTCACTCTATTATAGTTAAGTGTTACAATGACTTTGCAGTCACTCCACAAATCACACTTGTTTTGAACTCTAGCTCTGGTCAACTATAATCCTGACTCAACATTGCAGATCCTGCAGTGTTACTGCAGATGCACACGTTGCGATATTTATGCCAAACAACATACTGTATTGTGCAGCTCTACTAAATATGCTTAAACATGCCATTAGATCCAGGAGAAACTGAAAGCTCTGCAAGAGGAGAGAGAGAAGCTTTCTGATAACTGGCAGCTAAGACAGAAATGGCTGGAGAACACATATCTGGAGCAGGTGTTTTACAGAGACACTGAGTACATGGAGAAGATCACTAACTCTCAAGAGGTCAGTACTACTGCAGCCAAGCAGCTTTAACAAACTTTCAAACTCTTTTTATTAATTTCTGATGACTTTATCCATATATAGTGTTATTTTGCGAGCTCATTTTAGACTTAAGTTTGCACCTAGACATTTATATCCTTGAGGCTAACAACATTTGTAACTTTGCAGATCCAGTTAAAGAACAGCGATTTGGGAACGGCAGTGGATGATGTCGAAAGTTTGATTAAACGCCATGAAGCCTTTGAAAAACTTCTTCATTCTCAGGAAGATAAGGTGGGTTAGTTTTTAGCCTACAGTATGGTCTGAAACATCAAACTAATTTTAATGACATTTCTGACAGAGTAGAGATGATTCACTGTCTCATCGTGTCAATGTAGATGGTGGCTCTTCAGGAGTCAGCAGAGCGTTTAAAGACAGAAGGTTTAACACGAGAAAAAAACAGCATTGTTAAGAACAAACTCAAAGCTCTTCAGGAAAGGAGGGAACGAATTAAAGATCTGTCTGACAAACGAAGAGAGGATCTTGAGATCTCAAAGCTTCACTGTATTTTCAGCCGAGATGTGTCTGAGGTAAATGTGTCATTTCTAATCCAGGTGACCTTAGATAGAAAGAAGCTACCTAAATAATTGCATGGTTTACTCATATTTTAGGCAGAGGAATGGATCACAGACCGTATGAACAAGATACAAGAAGACTCCAAAATGGACATGAGCAACCTTCAGACTAAAATGAAGATGCTGCAGAAGCATCAGGTTTTTGAAGCCGAGATTCTGGCCCATGGAAATATTATTGAATCTGTCCAGCAGGTGAGTCTCCGGTGGTTCAGTAGCCAGTCAGAGATTAGCCTATTTTTATTTGTTTTTTTAGTCTTTATAAATATATTTCACATATTTTGCCATATGCTTGTCTCAAGGCTGGAAATGAGCTAGTGACCATGCATCACCCAAAATCAAAGGAGATACGCCAGACTGTTTCAGCGCTCATCTCTCATTGGGAGGCTCTGAAGCAAGAGCTTGCAGTGCGTGGAAAGGTTCTTGAGGATAACCGTGACTTTCTTGAGTTCCTGCAGAAAGTGGAACAGGTTGAAGTTTGGATTAGGCAAAAGGTGAATAAATGAGGTCCATCAGTACTGCTATACCCAGAATTAATGTTGGGTTTCATTGACCTCAAATCTTTGGTTTATAGGAGGTGATGATAAATGTTGGAGATGTCGGGGAGGATTATGAACACGGTCAGCAGCTGCTGAAGAAGCTCAGTGAATTCAGAGGGTCAGGCTCTGGAGTAAGTCTGCTGTTCTGTTTGGTCTAAAAATGTTAAAGAGTTTTTTATTATGTATTATAAAAGGTCATACTTTGGTTTTGGGGTCTCCAACAACAGTCTGATATGCATGCAAGGTCAAAAAACACTTTCATTGTCTTATAATATGCATTTATTTTAACCTAATTATCCCAACGACTCCCATATGATTTGTTCAGAGTCATTTATTCCTAAACCCCTCCTTAGCGCGATGCTAATCTGCTCTGATTCGTCCGATGACCCAGTCTGTTGTGATTGGTCGACTGCTTTCAGCGTGAGACAGAGAGAAATGCCCACCACGGCTTATCAACATTGTTGAAGGAGTGCAGAGAGTATGTGTGAGCCCAATGCAGGAGTGCATTGAAGCAATTCAGTTAAACACCAGCATATTTCTCTATTACTGACCATGACACACATTCAGTATTAATCCACACAGTGGCAAAAATTAAACTGTTTTGAAACTTGACGGCCACATGTGTGTAGGAACAGCTGATGGTCATAGCAACAACAAACGGCAGAGGATTGCGCGTTCATAAAAGCATTTAAATCCGTAAACAAAGCAGCACGCGTTGCATTTTCAACGTGGTTTTAGACACGAGAATATTACGAGTTAACCAGATACAGTACAAGCCATGTGGAGCAGTTACAAGTAATAAAACACAATTAAATACATAATTTGCAAGCTAGAGAAAACAAGGAGGCAACCATTTTAATCGCACTTACACTAATGAAATGAAGGAACTGATCAATGAACTGTGTACTGTAAAGTTCCTGTAAAGCTCTGATAAAGTCCCATACATCAATAGTCTTTTCTGATCCTTTCTTTAACAAACGGCCGATAAATCCCCTGTTGTAAGCACAAGGCTGAGGCTATGATGCTGAGGTATTTTTGCAAAAATAAACTTCAACCACTGATTCTTCACCGTTTAATCTTTGAATAGGGAAAATAATACTAACTTTCCCTCACACTTCAGAGCACAGCGTCTTTGCGACTTGATTCAACCGGGATCGGCTACAGTGTTTGTCTTCCTCATTCTAGTGTTTATGGGCGGGGCCGGGGTTTTCAATTTTCCCGGGAATGCGTGTGCAACAAATGGGCGGGGCTTGAGTTTTGTATTGACGTCACGCCGACACGGCTAAAGACTCGTTACCTCCACAATTCGTTTGAACCACTCTGAGTCGACTCTTTTATAGATGAATTAACAGTTTTAAGCCTAAGCTGGATATTTCACTTCACTTAGAGCTGTGTTACGCACTACATGGAAGGTCATTTTCATAAACCCATAATAGGAGCTCTTTAACTTTATAGGTTCGTTAGGTTCTCATGTCATTCCAAACCCATAAGAAGTTAGTCCTTCTTTGGAAAACAATGGAGAAATAGATTTCTGTTTTTCCACTGAAAGCATATTGCTTAATGCAGTGATATTCTTTGACCAAGTGGTTTTCATCCTTTAGGATGTGACTGTTGATGATGCTCACATCAAGACAATCAACACTTTGGCCGCTCGACTTGAGAGACAGAACAGTGATGAGCTGGTGACTGTGAAAAAGCGTAGGCAGCAGCTCAATGAACGGTACATCCTCCTATTAACTTCAGCTCAGATCCCTGTTCATTTAAGACAATGCACTCATCCTCTGTTATCGCAAGCTTATTGTTGCTTGTTTTGACTTTCTTGTCATGTTCCCAACAGATGGAGGAATTTCCATGGCAACCTGAGCAGCTATAAGAGGAAGCTGGAGGCAGCGTTGGAGGTCCACGCATTGATCCGAGAACTAGAGGAGGTCCGGGACAGAGCTGGAGAGAAGGTGACAGTCAGAAAAACGCTATATGTGTTTAAATATGAACCCAACTTTGACTTTGAACCCAATATGAGAGTTTGGGAAATAAAGCATTACCTTTTTTAGTTATTCGCTCATTTAATTTTGATAACATAAACTCAAAGTGTTTTTGTTTTTTTTTTACAATATGACAGAATCCTACATTTATTTTTTTTTTATTTTATTTTATTTTTTTTTTTGCATTCACAGATGCTGTTGCTCCAGGGTCAAGGTTGCGGGGTTGATGTGGAAAGTGTGGAGAACCTCATTCGCAGACATGAAGAGATGGAAAGGGAGGCCAGGGTCATCCAGGAGAGAGGCGCTGTGAGTAGAACGGACAGCTGCTTTACAAAGAGCACATTCATCCATATTAATCAGAGCACTGTGGGTAGCATGTCCTTTACAATATCTATTGTGCATGCTTGCTTTGTGGTTAAAGGCTTTATAGAAAAACTCTCAGCACCTTTCAATGAAGTAACTGCTGTACACACAAAAGCCTTTAAATAAACCATTCATGGTGCATTATCTGCTGCAGGATGAGGGTTTGTGTAACTCATTAAAGCTAGTCTGCTTACAAGAAGGGTTACAAAGAACACAATTGCTCTAATTTGTAAAACCAGGCCCTGGAGAAGGAGACTAAAGATCGGTTGAAGAGACGATGCGATCTGTCTGACAAACTTAGCAAGAAGCAGGAAGAGGTCAACATTGCTTTAGTGAAGCTGGACAAGGAAATCAAACGAAGGTATGCAACCATTAGTTTCTGTATTGTTCATTTATAACAGTAAAATAACAATGTAAAGTGGTAAAAATAAATGGATGAAATTATCCATAATATGAGAAAGAATACTGATTCTTGTGGTAGGAAGGAGCGATTGCAGGAGTCTCATCAGCTTCAGCTGTTTAAAGCGAATCAGCGCCTGCTTTTGGACTGGACCCTGAAGCAAAGTGATGAGATGGTGAAGAAAGGCCTGCCTAAAAATAAGACTGAAGCTGAGAGTTTCATATTAGAACACCACAACTGGAAGGTAGATAGAAATGCTTTTATTCCTATTTAAAATGTTATTAAACTATTTTCTTTCTGATTTGCTATAGTACTTGGGTAGACTGTTGTTGTTTTTGCATTCTCGTTTTTTTTTTCTGTAATAAGACACAAAGCCAACATCAACAGATTTACAACTATTCATTTACTAAATATTGGTGAGTTACACTGAATTAAATATAGAGATGTACTGATGTATCAGCACCTGATATTGGCAGATTTGGGTTCTATTTAAAATGATCATCTTGATGGCGCGGAATAAGCTGTTAATGATGATTTATTAAAAAATGAGTTCCAATTAATTAACATTCCAGTGTTCAAGTAATACATTAAATACTATTAAATATAAACTAATTTAAAACTAAATGAAGTCTGTACAAAATATATTTAGTTATAGTTGTCAAACACAGATTTAAGAGATATTTGTTGCTTTCTTATAATTTTGGCCTGTTGAATGTCAAATTCATGTTCAATGAAAATAATTGTAGCATTAAGCCAGTTGATATTGTAAACTGGGTGAGCAAATGATAGACTTCGGCATTGGCATCAATAGTTATTAGTTAAAATTAGTATTGGTATTTGCAAAAATATATATATTACTGGTGCATACTTACAACCAAAAATCAAAATGCGAGTTAAAATCATATTTATTTATTTTTTATGGTTTCATCTTCAATAACTTAATCCCAGACCTTTGTAAAAAAAAAAAAAAAAAAAAAAAAAAAAAGAATATATGAGGGAATTTTAAAAGTGTGACTTCTGTAAGTGGAAAAATATTTTTTTTCTTCTTAAAATGTCATGTATATATATTTATAATTACATTATTCATTCATTCTTTTTTTTCGGCTTAGTCCCTTGTTTATCAGAGGCCGCCACAGTGGAATGAACCACCATAATTAAATTATAGTTTACAATTAAATCTATAATATACTAAAATAAAGCTGTAAATATTTTAGAGTCCTAACTGCTGTATAAGAGTAGACATTATTTACAAAAACTAAATATCTCTTAAATTAAATCCTCAAGAGCATTCAGTTAAACTTTCTGGAATTATGCCATTTTATTACTGTAGAAATAATTAATAAAACAGTTTGGAAATCTGATCTATTGTTCCAGTAGAAGAGCAGTCTTGGAGTCAAAACAAACCAAAAAAAAAGTTGAGAATCACTGTGTTGAAGATACTATTATAAAGACTTGTGTTTTATCTGCATTTAATATTTGCAGGCTGAAATTGATGCCCGTGGTGATCGGATAGATTCAGTTAAGAGTTTTGGACAGAATCTTGTGAAGTCTGGACACAGCGATTCTGCAGAGATTAAAGAAGCCCTACGCAAGCTGGATGATGCCAAGACAATGCTTACTCAAGCTTGGGAGGACAGAAGGAAAACTCTGGATCAAGCACTAAAGCTCCAGGTAACTTAGGATAACAGCATTGTTTTGTGGTTCATTCAGGGTTTGTGTGTTCAGGGGAATTTGCGAGGTATTACACAAAACAAAACGAGATATTGATTGGTTGCAGATATTCCTGGGCTATGCTGACCAGACTGAGAGCTGGATGAGTAACAGGGAGGCTTTCTTGATCAATGAAGATCTAGGGGTAATAGCTTCAGATCTTGCACTTCATTTAACAAGCAATAATTACTGTTTCACCTGCTAAGAAATTAAAATGTCCCTCTACGCTGTTGTGGCAGGGTTCTTTGTCGGAGGTGGAGGCTCTACAAAGGAAGCTGGCTCTGTTTGAGAACTCTCTAGAAGCTCAGATGGAGCAGGTTTCAGAGGTTGACAGATACGCTCAGCAGCTCATACAGGCAAAGCACTACGACTCTGACAACATCAAGAAGAGGACAAAAGCTATTCTGCTCAGGTGTGCGAGAAGCACAGAAAACACACTCACCATGTGAATGAAGATTGACACTTAATATGCTTTAAAAGAAGTAGAACTGAACATGATTCATTAAATTTATTGACCTTCACATTTATATTAAATACATAGTTTTTTTTTACTCACTTAAGTATATCTTTATATATAATTGCATTACTTAATATGATATAAAATAATATTTTTAAATAAGCAATATACAAGCATTGTTTTTCCATAAGTGTTTGTATATTGCTTATTTAAATATATATTGTACAATATATTTGTGTGTGTGCGCGTGTATATACAGTATATATATATATATATATGTTATGTTAGATCACAGTTAACATCTTATTCTGGAACATTTTACATTTTTTTACGTATCAAATAGTTTAGTATATAGTGGTAAATTGAAGGGCACCTATGATGAAAATCATCTTTTGGAAGCTGTTTAGACAGAACTGTGTATAGTGTGTCCACAGTCAGATTGTGGTCATATAAAGTCTCTTTTTTTAAATTTCCTGATGTTAAAATAGAATCCAAATCCCTCCTGTTTTGAAACCCACTGCAATGTAACGTACGAGTGCAGTTTCTCTGCCCACTGATTTGATTGGCAGCCGCATATTAACATTTCTCTGATGTAACGCGTATAGTCATATTAACAAGACAGGATGTGCGCAAAGCAACTGAGATTAAAAGATCTGTTCAGCTCGCTGTGATCCTCATCAATCATCATCAAATGTTAACAAGAATGAGTTTTACAAGTTTAAAATGTTTTTTAAAACAGTGCATGTTTATAATTAATTATAGCGATTTTACCGTCTTTATCACCACAGCTGAATGTCAGTTCAATGATTAAAAAAAAGCTTCAATCCCGGTTTGTGGACATTAAATCAGGTTTATTTTGTACATTAATGTAACGGATGTCCATACAGCAGTAAATGTTAACATGTATCCTGTGGCAAGCAAATAACAGAAATGTGCGCACATCTAAAAAAATCACGAAGGCAGGTGCTCGATCAAAAATAAACAGTGAAGCAAAAGATCAAAAGAAAATCGGCACACTGCCACTTTAGCTCTCAAAAAAGTCTTTATTATCACTCACAACGTTTCGACCGACATGGTCTTCATCATGAAACTTTGAGAGTGATATTAAAGACTTTTTTTGAGAGCTAAAGTGGCAGTGTGCCGATTTTATTTTGATCTTTTGCTAACGTGTATCCTGTCACATTTGCCATGCAAAAACAGCATAAAGTTAAACGTGCACACTGTGTGTTTGTGTGTGTTTGCTGTGTGTCTGTGAGTATGTGCGTGACCTTTGTAACAACACTGTGTGTAACTCATTAACTCCGCAACAAATACATCAAACAACCATTAGGAAAATTCTTTCTGTAGTATTTCTCACAAACGTTATGTGAGATCTGCTTCCTTCATGTCTGTCACTGCGCTGTTTATCTGACGCAGTTGAGGCGGAGATTAAGGCACAATCTGACAGGCACGTGGGAACGTTAAGCAGGGAGAATTAGCATTAAAGGCACAGGTCTCAAAAACAGCTACATTGCGTTCAAATTCCAATATTGTGAAAGGTATAATAAATAATCTGATAGGTGTTTTGAGCTGACACTTTACAGGCACATTCTGGAGACACAAAAGACTCATCTAAAATCTTGAAAAAGGGGTAAAATAGGTGGTCTTTAATGTTATGGTGCAGTTGTTATTTAATAATTATTATTACAAAGTGATCTTTTAAGCCATTAATATATAATGAAATAACATATACATAACAAGTACAGAAAGTACTTGAAAGGGGTTAGCTCACCCCAAAAAAGTTTGTCATGCGAGTCTTTAGATCGATATTATTCAAAAGCACTTTTCAAGTTAAATTAATTTCTTAAAGGAAGGAAAGAATACTGGAAATGAGCAAATCCCGGCGAAAAGCTCTGGAAGAATCTCTACAGTTGCAGAAGTTCCTGGAAGGAAGTTATGAGGTTTGTGAAAGAATGAAAAAAGCTACTGCTGAATTTCTAAAATTCTTAACAATTTTACATCAGAAATTCAAATGTCTTTTGCACAGATTTCCTCATGGCTGACTGAGAAGAACTCAGTGGCTGTTGATGAGAGTTGGAGAGATCCTATAAACCTGCAGGCTAAGCTACTGAAACACCAGAGCTTCGAAGCAGAGATTCTGGCCAACTGCAACAGAGTGCAGGCACACATTAAAGTATGGAGATGCTAGAATTTATCAGAATCTTTCTCTGTTTGCATGAACTTCAGGATTAAAAGAGCATTCGCAGTGTTCAGACTAATCCATGAAATATTTCTTCAGGATGGTGATAACATGCTGGCTTCCAGTCATCCTGCTAAAAGCAAAATAAAACCACGAATAAAGGATGTCGATGACAACTGGGACCAGCTTTTAAGCAACTGTAAGCATAAGAAGACACGTCTACTGCAAGCGTATCAGGTAGGGCTAACTAAAATTCAAGCTTTTTCTTGATTCAACATGACTATGCCTTTCTCTGACAAAGAATATTAGATTAACCAACATGCATATCCTAATAACTTCCAGATTGAGTCTGGAACATCTTGGATAATATTATGTTTTGCTTTGCCTTTTCTCTGATTTTCTAGGGCTTACAGTTCCAGCGATTGTTGGATGACATCGAGGAGTGGCTTGGATCGGTGGAGGTTGAAGTGGCGAATGAGGACTATGGAGGTGACCTGGCCTCTGTTAGCAGGCTTCTTAAGGCTCTACAGGGTCTGGAGGAAATGGTAGACGCACACATGGAAAAGGTCCAGGGGCTGGTGGACACTGCCAAAGACTTCAGCTCTCAGGGCAACTTCCTCGCAGATAATATACAGCAGAGGGTTTGGGAGGTGGTCAACAGGTATTTATTTTAAATTTTTGGAAACAGTTGTGGCACTGAAGAAAGTGGTTGTGTTTGGCTCAAGTGTTCAAGGAAGAGTTCAGACTTTAAGTATATGATAGATGATACTATACTAAATGATAGAAGCATTTGCTAACTTTGCCCATGTTTTTGCTTTTTACTGCCAGACTATATGTAATCCAATTTAACCTGTATACTGAAATGTTGTTTTTTTATGTCTGAATTATGGGTTGTGTAAGTTCCACAATGTAATGAATGATGGGATATCTATTTATTTCTAAAATCCTTAAAGGATAGCTTACTCAAAAAAAAAAAAAA
>CAIGQZ010034880.1:10876298-10890782 GCA_903798205.1 Danio tinwini
TCCCAATCACTATCCAGATCTCCTGAACCACTGTTCAGATCTTCCCAATCACTATCCAGATCTTCTGAACCACTATCCAGATCTCCTGAACCACTGTTCAGATCTTCCCAGTCACTGTCCAGATCTCCCGAGCCACTGTCCAGATCTCCTGAGCCACTGTCCAGAACTTCAAAGTCACTCATCAGATCTCCTGAGCCACCCTTTATTCCTCCACCAACAAAACCTCCATCCACAAACCCTCCTGAACCACCATCCAAAGTCACGGAAATGGTGGACAACCAAGACTCAGAGGATAGGAACCTTACTCAATCCACTCCACCATCAGTCCCTCAGTCATCACCTCCATCTTCCCTTTCAAACCCAGAACAACAAGAGTCCTCTCATGCGGAGTCCTCAATAGTCGTTCCAGCTGCTTCCACCAAGGTAAACACATTTTAATGCTCTTCTGTTGACATTTCTACATTTTTTTAATCTACAATTTGTTTACCTTTTAGATCAGAGCAGAACATGCCAAAATGGAGGGTATGCTGGAGATTAAACTGAAGCAAGGAGGAAATACAGTAAGCTTTCCAACCAATAGCAATAATGATATTGATTCAAAAGCTCTCTCTCTCTGGCATCCTTAGCTCCAGTTCATTGTTTATAGTGTGGTTTTGTTTCTGTGAGAGCACTTAATGGTTGAGCATTGATCTGTTGGTTTGGATCAGGGCTTGGATCACTGGGAAACGGTCTATGCACTACTGGAAGAGGAGACACTCAATCTGTTTAAAGACCAAGATGCCGCCAGTGAGGTATTTGGCTTTACACACACAACATTGTCACACACACATTTGCTACTTTGAGGGACTCAGTTAGTGTTGTGTTTACCCTACATTTGTGAGTCCAACACATGATGATGACAATAATTACGAGCTATAATATTGTTCTGAGTGTGGTGGATTTTGTGGACTGTAATTATTTTTTTCATTACAGAACTCTACACGCTGGCCACCAATCGCTTTGTCTGGAGCCATTTGTAAAGACAACCCTTTTTACAAGAGAAAGGATCACACATTTAAACTCATGTGAGTTATGATTCATGCCAACTGCTGTTGAATGAACATCTGCTCACATCTCAGGTGAAAAACTAATGTATAATCTGTTTTCATTTGGCTCTCTGGTTTAGGCTGAGTGATGGCAGTCACTATCTGTTTGCTGCATCATCTCAAGGCAAACAGCAGAAATGGCTGAAGGAGATTCAGGAGTGTATAAATCCATCAGTGTCTTCAGACTGTCCAGGGTAACATTAAATAAACAACACTGATTACTTTATAAGATAGTCAGTAGGATTTTTACTGTTTTAAATAAGCTTCTTCTGCTCACCAAAGCTGCATTTATTTCATCAAAAATGCAGTACAAATTGTAAAATTGAGAAATGTTAATGCACTTTAAAATAACTGTTCAAAAGTAGTTTATCATTTCATTTAAAAATGTACTCCAGTGATTTTAAAGATGAAAGCTGCATTTATTTAATCACAGTTTTTAGTTTTTTTAAGGTTATTACTATTATTTTGAAATAATATGTTTATTTGAAACATGCGCTTTAGATGAATTGGATGAACTAAACTGGCGTAGTGCATGTGTGAATGCGAGAGTGTATCGGTGTTGCCCAGTACTGGGTTGTGGCTGGAAGGCCAACCACTGCGTAAAACATATGCCAGAATTGTTGGCGGTTCATTTCACTGTGGCAATCCCTGATAAATAAGGGACTAAACCGATGGAAAATGAATGACTAAATGAAAAATAGGTAATATTTATAAATGTGTTAGTGTCATTCTTGAGTAATTTAATGTATACTTGTTGAACAGAAGTAATAATTAAAAGATTATTACCACAAACCTTTTAAGTTTGAACAAGTTGAAAGTTTTTTTTTTTTAACAAAAAAATTTATAAAAATTATAGTTAATTACTATTGTTTATACAAGATGTACGTACTACAAACCAGTGTGTATTCAAGCTGTAAGAAAAATGAATTCATTTTAACTACTTGACATAAGTCATTAAACTGAAGCTTTCTTATTTTAATGTTTTATGTTCTAAACCCAGCTGAAACCAACATAAATATAATAAATACCTTTCTAAAGCATGAATACATCAACATATGAAAATGGTTATGGTTTGTTTGGTTTATAGAACATTTTGACAATGTTATTCAGAAATACAGTGCTCAGCATAACTGAGTACACCCCATTTTGAAAATGAATATTTGTATCCATTTCTCAGTGAATATAGGCAATGTATTTTGGTGCATTTAAACAAAACAGATTTATTAAACTGATATATTTATTAAAATAATATTTTAGTCACCAAACATATTTAGAAATTAAAAGATAATAAACTTTAATTCAAGCAAAATATTGCAACAACTACATTTCTACTACATTTTTCTTTTCCTCTTTTTTGCTTCTCTTGATTTTTCCTCTTTTTTTTTTATTTGTATTTAATATTTTTCTATAACATATACATTTGGCTGTACTAGTTTTTGGACTGTTATAGTAAGTTAGATAAGCTCCAGATTTGGCTTCAGTACTGACTAATCTAATGTATATCCTATTAAAAATATGAATTTAAAAGAGAGATTTGTGAGGGGTGTACTTATATATGCTGAGCACTGTAAATTTTTTATACACTATAAAATCTTGCATATACACCATAAAATGCATATGTACACCAGGATATTATAGCATATTGTCATATTTTGTAAAACACTCAGTGCAGACCCAAAATTCTAATTAATTGTCAATTTAAACCTTTATACCTTGTCACAATGTTTTAAAACACTAGCTTTTACACAGGTTTTTAAAAATAAAATCAATATAGCATTTAGTTTGATCACATATTTTAATAAGTACAAGTCAGAATAAGCATTTTTGTTTTGAATACATATATCAGAATGACGATGGAACACGATTCCACCAATATTTCAACATTTTTATTACACAAACAGCATTCAAAACAGACACTTGCACTTAATATTCTTACCACTAAAATGATTTCACTATAATTTGATGCGGATAACAAAAGGCACTTTGAATCCACTTTGAATCGTCACTGACCCACAAATCAGCTCCTGTAAGATTCTGATTATCAGACAACAATGTTTTCTCACATGCTCCTGTGATTGTCATGTTTGTCCCCACACAGAATGAAGAGAGAATCAAGCAGTGAAAGCGTAGAGAAGAGCGAGTCTGTGCCAGTCGACACATCTGACACACAAGACCAGGAGAAGGGTGAGAGAACAAACAGAGCCTGAGCACTTCTGTGCCTTTATGTGTGCCAATGCGTCTGCGTGTGTGTGCGTGTGTGTGTGTGTACTTCTGCTTAACACTTACTGAGGATTCATATTAACAGAAGACTCCACCGAGAGCTGTGAGACAGAGAGAGAACCACCACCAAAACCTCCACACACGTACTACAACAAACACAAATACCCCGACGGAGGAGAGAGCCAGGACTCAGGTGAGATTATCCCACAGGAAAGTGTCACTGGAAATCAAATTACTGAAGGGAAATTAGTTACTACTTTTAGAGCTTTGACTGTTTTGTGCATGTTTTTTTTTTACTTTGTGTGTGTGTCATGTTTGATATGGAATAAATTATAATAATAAACTACTGTTTTTTTTCTCTTCAGTAAGTGTGTCTCAAAATATAAAAGGTCTACAGCCTCCCACATTCGCTCCTCCTCCTCCTCCAACACAAAACCAGACAGAGAATGGAGCCAAGGCCAAAAACAGGAGCGGATTTATGAAGTTTTTCAGAAAATAATTTGTATGTAATGGCAGATTTTACCTTGATATTGGGTTCCTATTTATATTTGAATCAAATATTTTTATGTGGCTGTTATTATGTGATGCAATCAGTATTCTCTCAAATTTATGTTTTAATTAAATTAATGATCATTTTTTGTGATTCTGCAATTCGAATGACTCCTCGTAAATTATTCAATTTGATGATATATAATAAATGAGGATTTCACAAATCTTGTTAAAGGGTTTGAAAATTTTTTTTTTTTTTTTGGTATTTGAACAAAAATCATGTGCTTACCTCTGACTGTATTGTATGAATGTTATCTGTATGACTCCATCAAAAACAAAAAAATAAAAAGGAACTAAAAATAGTTTTATGATTTGTTGCCTTTTATACATTAGGAAACAATTAATATTAGCTGCTGCTGCTGCAAGTGTATATTATTAATAGGCCAATCCAAGAAAGAAACTGCTTACTGTGTAATAAACCATTAAATATTATATTAATACATTTATTTTGGACATAAGAAATACTTGGAGGCAAATTTTTCAACAATTTCTTGTCAGACTGGTTTTTAAACATTTAAAATCTAATGACATTTAGTTTGATTAATTATTCTTTTACATATTCTAATAAGTTCAAGTCAGAATAAGCATGGCTTTTAAATATTTTTAAAGAAATATATCTGAATGACGATGGAACTTTATTCCACCCATATTTTATTTCACATCCATATAACATTTTAATTACATGGATTTCATTTGAAACAGACACTTTACTTGCACTTAATATTCTAATAACTAAAATGATTTCAGTTGAATTTGATGCAGACACCAAAAAGGGACTTTGAATCCACTTTAAATCATCTCTGACCCACAAATACATTGGGAAAATTTATATTAACTGCAACTGTCATCGAAAGCTGCTGCAAGTGTATTTTATTAATAGGCAAATCCAAGAAAGAAACTGCGTGCTGTGTTAAAAACTATTAAATATTATATTAATACATTTATTTTGAAAAAAGAAATATAATAAGACGACAAGAAAAAAAAACTTAGAGGCTAATTTATCAACAACTTTTAGTCAGATTTGTGTGTAGTCCGAACATATATCAAGTTAAATACAATTCACCTGCCAGTTTTTAGAACTTTGTCCAATATGACTGAATTAAGCCTCCACAGGATGGCGCTACAGACTTTGACAAACGATTGTTCCTATTTTCACCTCTTAAAACGACCAGAACATCCTGTTCGCGCCTAGAACTATTTTGATAAATATTTTAGCTATACAAATATACATCTAAACATATTTAATAAAAAAATAAACATTTGTGTTTGTGGTGTGAATATACTTGTTTTTCTCTTAGAATCCGTAGTGTTGGATAAAGCTACTTTTATAGTAATATATAACAATCTTGGAGTACATGTAAAACAAAGTAACTAAATGTGACACTTAGTTACCTTTTAAGGAAAGTAATGTGAACGTATTTATGCTAAATCTGTGCGCGGATGTTTCTAATATTTTAAAAGTAACTTTACCCAACACTGTTTATATTCCTATGATCTTCCAGGATATAATTGGTTGTGATGCCTAAATTGATCAAGAATATTGAAGCATACATAACATAAAAAATTACCCACGACTGAATTATTTTGTTAGTGAAAATGTCAACTTCATTTGTTTTTTTTCTTTAGTTTGGTTACAGTAATATAATTGGTCATGTGCATATCACAAAGAAATAAATAAATGTATATATACAGAGTCTTCACATATAGACAGCATGCATTTATTTTTTGTTTTGTTTTAACCTTTTTTTTTAAATAATAATAATTTCAGTATTTTACTTAGAGGTATGGCTTGCAAAAAATATTACTACTACATCATGAATTTCATCATAAAGAATAATCTATACTATTTTAATATCGATTTAAGTTTAACTGGTAGCTTATTTGGCCTCCGAAGTGAAGTAAAATCTCTTAAATACATAGTCAATCACCTCAAGTCTCTCCGAGGCATTTATTAGCAGATTATTTTTTATTAATCATTTATTATGCTATAATTTATTTGTCTATATGTTATGTCAATTTAACTCTAATTGTTTAGTAGGCTATCTGAAAAAAACAACAACTGAAACAAGTGCTGCAATGAAAAAAAAATACATCTGTTGAATGAAGTGGAAGCACAAAAGATTGTTTCGCCACTAGAGGGCAGCATAATAAAGACACAAACTGCAGTTTAGAAAAGACAGGTCTGACTTTGTCCAGGATCACCTCCCTGTTCATCGCTTCTCTTTTCAACACAGGCCTGTGTTTGTTGAGGTAAGTGACAACTGTGTTTATTTAAGCGACATGTTCATGAACATTTCAGTTATTCCGAAGAAGTGCCTACATTTTTGCTGTAAACTTCATCAGCCAACTATCACCAACAACCTAAATACTTAATCCTGTTTTTGTTTTTTAAGCGATGGTATAGCTTATAGAAATGTGTTCTTGGACATTATTTACCTATACAAATTTTAATAAACATTTTTTTTTACTATAAATCCAGCACTGCTATCAGCATTTATTTTACTTCGCTTCATGCACATCGATACGCATTCTGGATGATTCAATGAAAATAAAATACTGAAGCAAATAAATGAATAAATTAATTATAGAAATATACTCTCATTTATTTAGCTTGCTATTCGTTAGCACAAGACGCGTACATAGTTTTGATACTATAAGCTTTAATGAATGAATTCTAAAAATCTACCGATCTCTAGTGCTTTTTGACAATTTATCAGACTATACATCAAATACAATAATGTCCCAAGTTTATGCCGTTAATCAGATAATTTTAATCTCAGGCCTGCCTGTACGTGTTGTTAACTATAGTATTTTGCTTGTTATGGGCTATAAAAGATAATGTTTGCAATAGCAAAACATTCCGTGCTGCCAATACGAGTTAAATGGAAAATTTGTGAACAACTGTAGTCAAAGTAGGGAAATTTTAAAAGTATCTTTCTGCTTTTAATTATTTTGATCTTGTCTGCTTTTTTTGCGTTAACATTTTTTTTGCACCTTTGCTCCACTCCTGGTCTCAGTCAAACACTGGCGAGGAGACATTAACATGTTGTTCGCTTGAGGTGAAATATACGACCACGTGTCATTTATACAAACAACCTAACACTATAAAAATTACAATCTTACACGCTTAAATTGTGATTTTCCTTCAACTTGGAAGAGTCAATGCCTTTATAAAAGAACATTAAAAGCAACATGTGGGTTATGCATTGATGGAAAAGGTCTGAAATGCGAGTCATAACATAAATGTTTATAGTCGGATTTGCAACCAGTACGAGGTTTGTATGCTTTTGTTGTATGGAGTCGAATAGGCTAGGTTGTGCAATGATATGTTTAACACTACAACAATGTATTAATATATTCCGTAAAATTATAGGTCTCCAAATAATATTAAATAAATGTTCACTCAGCTTTTTGTTGTTGTTTTTAAATCTTGAGATGAAATTATTGGTGTGGGTTCATGCATCTGCTGTATTTCTAGAAAATAATGAAAAGAAAATCACAACATAACAATGAAATGTTTTTAGGAAAAAAAAATCATTGTGTATCATTTTATTATGCATACAGTAGTTTAAAAATTTAACTTTAACTGTATATGATAATATATATTTCAATAAAAGCCTGTGTTTATTCTCTAATTCCACCTTGTGGGAATTCGTTTGTTTGTTTGTTTGCGTGTGTCTGTGTATACGACTTGTTTGCACATGTGAATGCGTGTGTGCCGTGCGTGTGTCTGTTGTTCAGTCAACCCCCCTGCAACGTCCCCAGCACAAATACACACATATCACCCCTTCCATTAGAGAAACTTCAACCCGAAATATACAGCGATTAATTGTTGTCGGTATCCGTCAACTTTGAGTCAGTTTTGTTATTTTATATTTGAATCAAAAGCTTGACTGTAGGTATATTCCACATATTCTCATATTGCTGGAAATAAAATATTAGAGGTCTTAACTTGTGCTTTACATTGGTAGGCTACTGTGCATCTATTTTGTTTCAACAAACGACATTCTCCATCCTAAAAGCTACAAATAGCCTATACTATTTCCACTAATGCAAGAAGTTGTATGAAAACAATTCTGGTAAACTGTTATTGGTTATTATCTGTGTGTGAATAAAGACTGGGTGAGTGTGATTTATACATATTTTTAAATAACAACCAATAATCACAACCAGAAATAAATTATTATACTTGCATTACTATTACTATAGTAGTTACTATAGTAGGCCATTTATTATTATTATTAGCCTATTATCATTTATATTCTTCAATGCTATCAACTGGCTATATTATTGTTATTCGTAGAAAAAATTGAAATCGAGGATGAACTTGTTTATATCTTGCTAAATGTCTTGTAATAGTTGCTGTCGATGGTGGCTCTTGCATGAATAATAAAATGCGCTGGGAATAAAAATGCGTATAATCTTAATATGTGGATAAACATAACATTTATATTCAGAAACGTTTATATAAACGTGCGAATGAGCGTTAAAAACAAGCACGGACACAACTCCGTGTGTAAAAAAAAATCATTACAATGTGATAGATGCACGAGATCGAAAACATTTATAAACGCGTTTAAATAGCATCCGCTGTCTGAAAGGACCTACATTTCATGCAAAAGCTACAAATCTAGCCATACCGCCGCTGTTTAGAGATTGTTATTTACTCTGGTTATACGTGTTTATATATAGATATATTAAAGGCATACATTTCCGATACAGGAAGTAGTACCTGTTTTTTGTGGCTACCTTTGAGTCCCTTTTGTTTTTCCCCCTGCGGTATGAAAACAAATTGAGGACGCATGGATATGTTGAAACAGCACTCTACAATTATCAAAAAAAATTGATTGAGGTTATGTGGTCTGTTTTCTTGGTAGGAGTTTGCTGGGGGAAATGAAAGCCATTGTTGACTGGGCATGAGCATTGGTGGATCTTGTGTATCCTTACGCACTGGAACAGGCGCTAAGAACTGCTCAATGATTGGCTGCACGGTTAATACTTATGCTGCTGTGGTTGGCTGCAGTCTCTAAAAAGGTTCAAGCAATTTTTTTACAGCTTAGTGTCTGTGGCTCCGTAATTAATTGTAGCTAGCTGTCTCATATCGACGTGTTTTTAAGGAACATGAAATAGTTGTTGCGTGTGTTTTTTTTAATTAGAGGAGTTGCCAGAGCAAGAGATTCGAAGTCCAACTGCTGCTGCTGGTGGTTGTTGCTACTCTATCTTACTTGTGATGTTGGATATGGGAGAAAGAAAAGAAGTCAAAATGATTCCTAAATCATCGTTCAGTATAAACAGTCTGGTTCCCGAAGCCGTGCAAAGCGACAACCACCATCACCACCACCACCAGCAACAACACCACCACAGAACGGTGCACGAAGAAGAGGAGAAGACTCCTTTACCTGCCCAAGTACAGGAGCAAAAGTCGGAGAACACTTGCGCTAAAAGTGACAATTCATCCCACGACTCCTCGTGCACGGACGAGAAGGAGAAGCAGGAAGAAAAACGGGACGCGAAAGAGGGCGAAGGAGGCAAAGAAGGCGACAAGAAAAACGGCAAGTACGAGAAACCACCTTTTAGCTACAACGCTTTGATTATGATGGCCATTCGGCAGAGTCCGGAGAAGCGATTAACCCTTAACGGCATTTACGAGTTCATTATGAAAAATTTCCCGTATTACCGGGAGAACAAGCAGGGATGGCAGAATTCCATCAGACACAACTTGAGTTTGAACAAATGTTTTGTCAAAGTGCCCCGACATTACGATGACCCCGGGAAGGGGAACTACTGGATGCTTGACCCCTCCAGCGACGACGTGTTCATTGGTGGCACGACGGGCAAACTTCGGCGGAGGTCGACCACTTCTAGGGCAAAGCTGGCGTTTAAAAGAGGCGCGAGGCTTACTTCCACCGGACTGACTTTTATGGATAGAGCTGGCTCTTTATATTGGCCCATGTCGCCGTTTCTCTCGCTCCACCATCCGAGGGCGAGCAGCGCGTTGAGTTACAACGGCGCGTCGTCGGCTTACCCTAGTCACCCAATGTCCTATAGCACAATGTTGACTCAAAACAGTTTGGGGAACAATCACTCTTTCCCGGCCTCAAATGGCTTGAGTGTTGACAGACTCGTAAATGGAGAGATTCCGTACGCCACACACCACCTCACAGCGGCCGCTTTGGCCGCCTCAGTGCCATGTGGGCTGTCCGTACCTTGCTCCGGGACGTACTCTTTGAATCCGTGTTCGGTAAACCTGCTCGCGGGCCAGACCAGTTATTTCTTTCCCCATGTCCCTCACCCATCCATGACCTCCCAGAGCAGCACGTCCATGAGCTCCCGAGCCGCCTCTTCCTCCTCCCCGCAAACGGCCTCTTCTCTCCCGTGTGACTCCTTAAGGCCTTCCCTACCCAGTTTTTCCTCCGGACTTTCCAGCGGACTTTCTGACTACTTCACACATCAGAATCAAGGGTCAACATCAAATCCACTTATACACTAACTAGCATCCACAGGATCAGACTGTAAGTGAACATTTTACACCAATTTACACTGTAATATATATAAATGAAAAAAATTAAGGAGAATGAACGGACAATGCAAGCCGAATTCCAGGTATTTTGTATTATTATTATTATTAATATTATTATTATTCTGCATTTATTTCTGATTGTATACAAACGTCAAGTGTCGCGGAACTGTTTTATTATTCCACTGTCAGCAACGTGCAATGTGACCAGAGTAAAAAAAAGGATTAAGCATAGTTTTTTCTTTTCTTTTATTGAAAGGCAGTATGATTACTTTAGAATGTTTATTTAAATAGCAGTTGCAGTTCTGTCTAAGTTTAAATGTTAAAATATGTAATACTACATTGCAGAACAACCTCCAGTCATCATGTTTGCAGTATTATGACGTATCATGAGCACACTGGTGGGATGAGATTTTTCAGAAATTAACACAAAGTTTTATTTTCATTTTTAAATAAATATGTTCTATAAGTGCACAATGCCCGTTCAAATCCGTGGCTCCTTGTTGTTTTGTTCTTTTAATAATAATAATAATAAAGACTGAGTAATGCATCTTCAGTGCATTTTATACATATATTAACAATACAGTTTCTTTGTAGACCAAAGAATGGGTATCCAACAACAAAATATAGTTTTTTTCAGTATTCATAACTTTACATACAGTTCTGAAGGGGACAGACGTAATGAATGCTTTTAGATTGTGTTTGCATATTTACTGTATGTGGTCACCACCATGCAGGTCACATTCTTTTTGTAATTAGTGAAATGTCAATACCTGTTGTAATTATAGGTTAACTTTGCGAACGTGTAACCCGTGTTGAGTAAATGCCTCATAAAATATTGAGTGATTGTTTATGTCGTCTTTAAATTCCATGGTTGTGATTTTGTGGTCTTCTGCCCGTGTTTGTCGCTTAAACTGTTAACCGAACAAAATAAACAAAGTAGGCTAAGTACATTTATTACGAACATTTGTCTTTTTTGAAGAACCAGCATCTAGCTGTCTGGCAATATCTGATTAGCATAGTGTGTTTACTAAAACATTTAAGCGACAGTTTGCGGGTATTTTTGAAGGCCCTGGCCTGCAATGTGTTACAAATATTAACTTTCATGTTTATTTCAGAAAAATGGGAAAATACATGACACACACAAAATAAATTATTTGCTCTTTGCCTCTTTAACGATAATCCAAAAAAGCAAGCAAATGAAAGTGGATTTAATATTAATATCCTTCTCATAGGCCTTACAAACCAACCTGAACAACGTGACTCAGAATCGAATTAATCAATTTGCCTGTTTTACTTTTTGTTGTTTTCCTCTGAAATATATATATACATATATATTTTTTTCTGAAACAGTTAACTGTTGCTTATTACACATTTATTAACAGTCTCCTGATTGTAGAGGCCATACAGAGAAATGCATAACGCCTGATCACTATCAGCTCTTATTTTTCGGTCAATAATAGAATCATTAGTTGCAGTTGTACAAAAAAAAGCTTATCTTTCAACACGTAAATTTTAGTAATTTGTTCATGATTTTAAAAGAGACATTGTGCTAAATCTACCCAACCGTAATGCAATAACCTCTGTGCTTTATACAATAGACCGGTGCAACTCAATATCTCCTCGAAAGATGTTATCACTCAAATGTTAAACGGGGTGACCACTCAAAAACAAAAGCAAAAAAGAAGAGGTCAAATTTAAGAGTCAAATATAAATATTTTTATTCTTTAATGTAAAACAAAAGGAATTTTCATACGACAGTAATTTAACTTGGTATACTTGCTGAGATGCACATGCTTTTATTTTAAAGGAACCTCTTTATCTTCCGCCCTCTTTTTTATACGTTTATATGTATGTGTGTGCTTTGTGTGTGTTATATATATATATATATATATATATATAGCTGCAAAACAATACAAATTCACATATTAATTTTTATACAATGAATACAAAACTAATAAGAATTGTTTCATTTGATTTTAATTTTATTTTATATTACATGGTATTATTACATTGCATTATTACATTGATTTTTTTGCATTATGTTAAGTGTTTTTCACAGTTTATTTGTCTTAAGAGTTACACCTTGTGATTATTAGCCATTAATAGAGGGTAGGATGTATCAAAAGCATAACTTGCATGTAATGTAAATTAAACGTTAGTAGCCTCCTGAACAAAGCGTTTTTATGGGAATTAGTGAGAGCAAATCTATTATCTTTTGGGCAGTCATTCATTTATTTCCTTGTGCTCTGAGCTTGTTTAATTGATTTACATCTGCTTCCGGTCCACATTAAGATTATAACATTCAATTTACCTGATGCCGAAAGGAGGCCTAGAATTGTACAAATGATTGAAATCTGCAAGGGAATCATTTTCTTATTTTCAGTTTTATTCAACGGAATCGTAAAACCATACGCTTGTACTGAATTGCACAGAAATGTATGCAGACGTAACGAAGCGATGCATTTGAAATAATAGTTATTTTTCCTTTGTGTCTTTTGACAAGATCTTGTAAGCCGGGTTTAGTCACAGGCTACACAAAAGGCGTGGTTTCTGCTTATTACCCCGAGGCACAGAGAGACTGAGGGGGGAAATGGGGACAGCACGCAAGCACATCAGCAGAGTAATATCTCAGTATGCGGACAGAACTAATGAATTTCAACAAAAATAATAAATACAAAGGAATATGTACGCAACGAATGTTGTAGAATTTGTTTTACAATACATGGTTTTATATAAATTATACTTTAATATATAACAAAAAATATTGCATATAAATTGCAATTTTATGAGTATACATAAAATGATGCAAGTATTAATTTGAGCTTTATGACAAAATATTAATGCAAACGAGCTACCTGTTCGATCCAACAAAATGTCAGATCTGCAATAATTATCTTGCCTGCGACAGCTTGTGCTTAAATATTCCGTCCTGCTATTTGCAAATGTAGATGTATAAAAAAATATCTCTCCTTGGCGCTTATGATAGTTTAATTTTGTTACTCAGTAGCCTTAGTTGCATTATAAAATGTCAATATAGCCCTATGGAAAAGGCCAAGTAAGAATAAGTGATAAAAATCATTGGTATCATGCTCATTCCCTTTCGCCAAAGAACGGATAATGGTGTGGTAAAACGAAAATTCAACGAAGCAGATCCAACTTTGAACCATTAAAATACTTGTAAAATGCAAATGACGTTTCCTCTCTTCAAGTAATATGAGCCAGACGAGCCAGACAGAGTGAGGGCGCTAGAATGACGCAGAACTGTAGTGACATTAACTTCATATCTTTGCAAAATGCATGGCCTCTCGTAAACGTAGTTTTCCCTGTGGCAAGACAAACTGTAATATCGTTTACAAGCTGTGAAAAAAATACAAGCGATTATACAGAAATTTACTCACACTAAACCTTGCAATATTTTAACAAGTTTTTGCACAAAAAGTGACATGTTTAAGAATTATTATTATTATTATTATTAATAATAATAATTATTATTATTATTATTATTAATAATAATAATAATAATTATTATTATTATTATTTTATTGTGACAAAATAATTAAAACAATACCATTAACACAATTACATTCAACATAATAATAATACAATTACAATGTACATCATTTTCAGAAAAGTGAGCACAAAGGAGATTATCTTGCATAGCGGCTTTATAAATAATTTGACAGAAACGCATAAAAAGACATCCTTTAGCAATATAAGACGAGGTTTACTTTTTTATTAGGGCAGGCTAATCTCTTCTTTTCCTTTGGGTCAACAGGCTGTTTTGGAGGAAGTTTTGAGGTATACTCCGGTCCACTGTAGTAAAATATTTGCTAGTGACAGAAAACATTCGACAGATCGTGAATAATCGTTTTAATGAGTGCGTGTAAAGCTCCCGACTTAGTGAAGGGAGCTGTCGGGTTAAACAAACAACTTGTATTGTGATGAAATTGAATTGTTTAAAATCAATATGTAATTCTTTTAATCCAGGGTCTCTCCGGAAATAAGCATTTTATATACTTACTGAACTATATATATGTTTCAAACTGATCCAATGGTTCTGATTTATCTATCTATCTATCTATCTATCTATCTATCTATCTATCTATCTAT
>CAIGQZ010034880.1:10905717-10929704 GCA_903798205.1 Danio tinwini
AAAAAAAAAACAAAAACAACATTTTGCATCATACATATATTTTAAGCAGATCGGTGACTATGTAGCGCTTGAATGTGTTTATAAAATATTTCATATTGGGTTGAAATCATTTAACATCTCACTGAACTTGCCTCAGATTTAAAAAAAATGGAAAATACTTGTTACCTGCATTAAGTGATCACAAACGGAAAGATGACTTCATCGAAGTGACCATGAAAAGCACAATACAAAGGATTTGTGGAAGGCCCTTTCCTAAGTAATTCCAGGGACGTTCTTTTAGAATGAACGTTCGAATCTTCACGCAATTCAAATGTAAACACAATCACGAATTTAGCTAGCAGTTATCAGAATGCATCATAAAAATGATGTAATTAAACCATTATAAACTGTATTATATAATAATTTGGGTGTGGTTAATCATATGCATTAATCAAGTGATCGATGACGTTGTAGAGCAATCAAAACTTTGTCTCACTTCACGGGTGTAGCTATAGGGAGTAGTGCACACTGCACGACCTCGTGAATTAGTGGTTCGAGAATGTAGGCCCATGCAGACTCGTCTATTTTAAATTGACAATGGCTTGATAATTTCGATCAGAAGTGGGCAAATAAACCGTTTTTGTTACCCCTAATATGTCAAATACAGCAGTGTTTTGTTCGCGCAGTTTTCAGTTTGTCACTGTACGTGGTGAAGACACACACGGTTTAAAAGATCTGTTATAATTGCCGGCGCGTTTAAGCGTCCCTAGTGCAGAGACAGACCTTTGTTTACTAATTGCGGCAGTTATGTTTGTTTGGAGAGTTTTGAGGAAAGAAAATGGAAAGTCTCTGACTGCTGATCTTTACCACACAGTCCAAGATCAATCACTTTCTGCGAATGGATATTATTAAACAGCATGGGGTGGCTGAGGCGCGAGGCACGGGGCCGTCAGGAGTGCAGTGCTACGAAGCGGCTCCTCTCTAGCGCTGCAACAGGGCAATTGTTGACACGCTTTTTCCTGCCAATCTGCAGCTCTCCTCCGAACGCGGCTGCCATGGCAACCTGCTCTTACCCGTCGCGGCAGCTGGCAGCCCCTCACTTACGAAGTTGTGCGCGCTTCCAGTGATTGTCGACTCACGGAAAACGAGAGAGAGCTGTTCTCCACTGAACTGGAGTTTGTCGTGCTCGGCTGAAATAGAAATAGTCTTACACCACTGCTATTTCAGTTGGCGAGACGTACACTGACAACAGTCGAACATGGCTACTGCATTGGCCGCTGCTGCTGGCGGAGGGGGATTTGGTTTGGGTTTCACTGGAATATTAAAATAAAAATATACATTTTGAAATAAAATGCATTTAGTGGACATTTATGAGATGTGTTTTTATGATTATGAAAGGTAAATGTCTTTAAATCATGTAATAAATTAAATCCTTAACTCACAGAACAATAAACAATTTGTGTTTGATCAATATGAGATAGGAATATACCTTTGGTTACATCCTTGTCTGGACAATATTAAAACAAGACATTTTGAGATATTGGTGTATTTTCCTCCATGCAGTCGAGGTGGCAGGTATCCAAAATTGCATGTTTAATATTCTTTAAAATATATTTTAAATATATTTATATTTTGTCATTCAGAGGAATGTCATAAGGTTTGTGACATGAAAGTGGATAAATGATAACGGATTTTAATTTAGCATGAATTACTCCTTTAAGAATAATTATTAGTCAATATTGACTGCAACAACTCAGTTTAGCGCTTATTCATTGCGATTCAGCCCAAAATCAATTGTGTCATTAATACAATGATCCGTTCTAAACTACTAGCTTCTTTGTCATAAACAATGTTATATATTGTAATTAATGTATTATGTTGATCAGCATGAGATACACATAACATCATTGGCCGCTGCTGCTGCTGGCAGAGGGGGGATTTAATTTGGGTTTCATTTCAAAATTAAAATAATTATGAAATAAAATGCATTTGATGGGTATTTATGAGATGTGTTTTTATGATTAAAAAGGTTAAATGTCTTTAAATCATGTAATAAATTCAATCTCTCACAGGACCATAATTAATTTGTGGTTGATGGATATGAGATAGGAAACTTACATTTGGTTACATCCTTGTGTCTGGACAATATTAAAACAAGACATTTTTAGATATTTGTGTATTTTCCTCCATAAAATAGAGATAGAAGGCATTCAAAATTTCTTTAAAATATCTTCTTTTGCATTCAAAGGAACACCATAAATGTTTGTAGTAACATGAGAGTGGATGAATGATGAATGAATTACTCCTTTAAGATTCATTATTAGTCAATATTAATTGGAACAACTCAGTTTAGCGCATCCCATATTTATTGCCATTGAGCACAAAATCAATTGTGTCAATATTACAATGATCTGTTCTAAACTACTAGTTTCATTGTCATAAACAATGTTATAATATTCTAATTAATATATGAAGAGTTTAGATGCAAAAAAACCCTAAGTGCCGTCTAAAATTTCTACCAAAAAATGAAAAATTTTCTCAGCCTCCTTTGTTTATGTTGAATTATTTTACTTTAAAAACAAGGAAAAGGACTTATTATTTGCCATAAAATTGTTATTACTAAACATACACACAGGAGCTTGATAAAAATACTAATTAATATAAGAGGAAAATTTCAGACGACATTTAGAGGTTTTTGCATCTAAACTCTTCATATGTTGATCAGCATGAGATATTGCGCCTGGATGTTTAGACAAAAGTCTGTTTTTCCTATTATGAAGAGCAGCGAGTAGTAAACAAATCTAGTTTACAACATTCTTTAAAATGTCTTATTTTGTATACACACTCTCAGAAATAAAGGTACGCGAGTTATCACTGGGGTGGTACCTTCTCAAAAGGTACAAATTTGTACCTAAAAGGTCCATTTTAATACCTCAATGGTACATATTGGTAGCTGAAAAGTACAAAAGGGTTCCTCTTAAAATTTGTAGGTACTAATATATAATTTTGAGGTACCAATATGGACCCTTCAAGTACAAATGTGAACCTTTTGAAAAGGTACCACCCCAGTGACAGCTCTCGTATCTTTATTTCTGAGAGTGCAGAAGACAGACAAACAGGTTTGGAATGACATGAGAGTCAATAAATGATGGCAGAATTGTTACTTTTGAATAAAATGTCTATTTAAGGTTCATTATATATCTTTGATTAAGTGATACTGGTGTGTAATAAACACTGACAGAATTTACATTTCTTAAGTAAAATTACTTATTTATCTATATTATACTCCATATAATATAAATGAAGTCTAGAAAGTGTACTTTTGTATGGTCTAGAAAATGTTGAAATAAAATGTTGTAATCTATATGAAACTGGTTTCTTTTTTATGCAATAAAACAATGTTCCAATGTGCTATAAGCATGAGTCAACTATGAGAAGCTATGCAAGAAGACAGCTTCTTGAACTTTTACCTTTGCTAACACAACACACTTTCCTTTTACAATAAATGTCTCCTGTCTTTTCATCTCCAATGTACACACACAATGGTTTCTTCTTCCCATGGTACATCTTCGCCAGCAGAACAGCTAAAGTACACATCCCACCTCGTCACATGCTGAATGTGTTCATGGGACACAAAGACCAGCCTCACTCTTCTCATTATCTTAATCTACTGCTTTCACCTGTGCCCAGCTCCAGCAGGAACACTCTCATATATCGACCTGCTGGCCACAAAGAGCCGCCGCTTCACCACTAAAGCCCGGTAAGCGATACCTCAGGGTGTCATACTGAAAATTAGACTTGGATTCAACCAGGGAGTCTTGCTAAGTAAGGGCGAGACCACAGGAGAAGTCTTTATTCAAAGCAGATGTGCCGGGATACACAAGAGCGCGCAATGTGTGTCTGTTTTCAGACAGCTAATCTGTGAGGAGGAGAGACAAATAA
Organism: Danio tinwini; assembly: GCA_903798205.1. NCBI lineage: Eukaryota > Metazoa > Chordata > Actinopteri > Cypriniformes > Danionidae > Danio > Danio tinwini. Next base: position 10,909,639 of record CAIGQZ010034880.1, read on the forward strand.
TGAATCAAAAGCGTTTGGAGTTTTTGTGAGGTCACAAAGGGGTGGATAGAAGACATGTGGACGTTATCAGAAAGCTTTGTTATAAGATAATGCATTTCATGTATATGCCGAGCCATGCGGTGTTGTATGCAATTATTGCCCAGTCCTAGCCGATCATTAGTCTTGTTGCAAACACACAAGAAGAAGCACCTGCACTGAAGTAACAAAGCACCTGTGCGGTTATCATTCGATGACAATCATTTGGTGCATGTAATGGAAGGAGGGGACCAGTGTGTCACAAAGACCACTAATGGAATAACATCAGTAAGAATAGTGTACATCTGTCATTCAGCCACTGAAATACATCTGATTAGAGAGTAATTAAGTGACCTTCAAAGCCCTATGTGACAGATTAATATACACCTGACATCTCAGAGGTGTATCTGACGTCGTGAGGGCAAAAGTTTTTGCATGAGTGTCTATACTGGGGTGAATATTGATAAAAACTGAAGACACCACTGACAGCCACACTCAGGCCTGCTATTAGCAACGGTTGAATATGAACAGACCAAACATGCAACAATAGCCTGTAATTGGAAAAAAAAAATCATGCATCCCACTAGAGGACAAAATTAATGTTTTGAGCCGTCTTTTCAAAGCATTTGTCTTAAATCAGTTGAGTCAGCCTCTAATTACGGGAAATCTGGAAAACAACTGATATAATAGGCCTCCTAAAAATAACAGGCCTTGTCTGGAGACTTGATGCTTGGAAAGTTGTCCGGCATGTTTGAATCACAAATGAAAGAGAGCTCTTTCTTTTAACATTTCAATAAATGTTGGAGTATCCACAATTTTTTTAAAAACATAAATAAATGATCGTAAATATAATGATGGAACCTAACAGTTTGTATTGGCATATGCCAGGGGTTAACAGTAGGTGATCACGGTAATAAATAAATCTGTTAATTAACTGCTTGTAGTTGGTGATTTAGTGGTCTTTTTTCTTTATTTGAAATTAAACGAATGGCATTTTGAGAACGTGATCTCTGCTACGACAACTTGTGATGTTGAAAAGTAAAACATAGCGTCTTTTATTGCTATTTTAAGTAGTTTAAAGCAATATATTATGTAAATCACAGCACAAAAACAACTGAATGAGCTGCAAGTATTTTTCTGTTATGCATTTTATGTCATTTCTTATTTTCAAATACTAATGGATTGAAAAAGCGCAAATAAACAGAAACCATCCACAATTCACAAAACTGTTGATTAATGGATATTTTGTTTTACACATTTTTGTATGAGTAAGTATATACTAGAGCTGCACAATATATCGTTTCAGCATCGATATCGCAATGTGATCATTCGCAATAGTCACAACGCAAGAAATATGCAATGCTGATTTTATATTATAATTGATCATTTGCATGTGTTTTTGATGCCTGGAATTGCATAATGATTTTAAAAGCATTCAGGCATAAGAAAATATAGCACTAATGATTTATTTTATTGAATTATTTTTAGCATTCGGTTACTGTACTTGAATACTGTTAGACCTGGGAAATGATAAAACACTTTTTTTTTTTATTGTATAGAAACAAGAATCTTAAATACAATCTTTCTTGATTGTATTTAAAGATTATTATGCATGAAAATACTCACAACACATACAAATATGTGCTGAAAATAGCACAGACCACAATGAAAAAGTGTTGGTGAAGCCCACAAAGTTTATTGATTGTTTATTAGATTTGATGGAGATGCAAATAGTAAACAACAATTCATCATTATTGACTAAACACATGCATAAAAGTACAACACATGCAAATACAGAAATGCACTGCAAACAGCTCAGATCACAACGAAAATGTGTCGGGGAAATTTATAGATTATTAGATTTTATGGAGATGCATCCCAATTGAACTAACATTATGAATTATTTCCAAATAGAGATGTTAAGTACTCTGATTAAATTGTATTCATATCGCGATATATATTGCAAAAGAAAAAAATTAGTGCAATGTTAGATTTTTCCAAAATCATGCAGCCTTTGGTTTTCTGTTTATTGTTTAAACCTTTTCTTTATCAAGACTAACCATAAAAAATTAAAATTTCTATATCTATAAAGCCAAGAGGTAAAATGTACCCCCCCCCCCACATCTTGCTGGCTCATGAAAAAAGAAAGAAAAATCAGACATTTTAGAGACACGTCTAAAAATTCACTTATTTAAAATGCTATCACAAATATGTGTCAATTAATAACAGTGGCAACAACAACAAAACAGATGTTCTAAAACTTCCAAAATACAAAAAAAATTTAATATAATTTTTTTATGATTATGCACATTAATTAACACAAAAGTTAATCCAAAAAAATGAATAATTCTGTTTACTCTGATGTTTATCCAAAACAAGCAGGACCGACTGTTTGATTAAATAAAATATATATATTTTTCTCGATACAACAGAACTGAATGGTAACCAGAACTTTCCGGTAAATAATAATCTTCTGAGCATCTTTTTTCTTTTTCTTTTTTTTTTGAGGAGTGTTGTGTTCTACAGAAAAAAACGCATACATGTTTGGAAAGAATAAATGACAACATTTCCTTTTTTCACTCCTACAGTATAAATAATGGTTACAAAAGGTTTAGGAGAACAGAAGAACCTTTTTTTTGTTCCCCAAAGAACCCTTCAGTGAAAAAAAAACATTTGAATTTAACTGTGCAAATAAAGTTTTAACCATAAAAATAATAATTTTCCAAAATAGCCTTTTGTGCAATGCAACTTTTTTATGTTAAAGGTTCCTCATGGAACTGTCAATCCCATAAAAAAACGTATTTTTAAGAGTGTTGGATGAAATATCCATGTATAGTTCATTATTAGTCACAGCTAGTTTACACAGAAGTGCTTTGCAGATTAATATTTATTGCTCTTCAACAAACACAGCATTGTAAGAATAATAATATTTATCAGTTTGAACCTTTGTGGAACCAATCTTGGAACTATAAGCTTCTTTGTTAGGCAATAAAACAGTGTTATGCAACTGCTTAACGTAGCAATAATTTTCTTTTAATTATTTATATAATCACACTACAGTGTTCATTTTAATTAGTATGATAAATACTCTGCGTGATTACTGCAGCAAAGCATTGTTTCTGTGTATACCTCTAACAATCTTTCCAGGCTCCTTTACGTCTAAATTCATCTTAAGGTGTCTGCAAGGGCGATATCCGAGACCAATGCAGTTTTTGGGTTCATGTCCTGGGGCTTTCGTCCCTTGCAGCTTCTATGAGTGTATCACTGACCACTCAACTGGGTGCCCTGACTGACCTGGGAACAGCTGTGAGATAAAGATATCACTGACAGATTGCTTCTCCCATTAGCGTAATCCACCAGGTATTGAAGCAAACAATGCTTGAGAGAGATCGTAGAGGAGATTAAAGTGCCAGTCCTTTTGAAGATTTCTGTAGATGTGCTTTTGTACAAGCTAAAAATACAAATTAGGCCCGTTCCACACAAGATGCTGGACATTTTAGTTGTTTTACATACTTCAACAGCTTTGAGAGATGTGAAAAAAATTAAATAAAAATCAAAGTTCTCCCCTTTTTATCCTCATGTTTTTTTTTCAAGCAGACCGGAGTCATTTTTAACTTGGGAAAAGCGTGATGTGAGGCATTATTCTTAATTCCAAAGTACCTTTCGGATCTTTTGTAGGAGGAATATGTTTTGTTATTTTACAGGACTGTTAAAGGCATTTTGCTTTGTTACACTCCATTTTACAGGTTTCACACGGCGAAGGAGGGCATACATTAGCATCGTTTAAGCCTTTAAAACTGTCACGAATTGCAGGAGAGTATGATGAGAATTTCTTCAGTGCTGAAAGATGTCATTTTACAATGTTTTAGAAGTCAAAGATCTGAAACGGTGCACCGTTAACCAGAGCGGAAATTAGCTTACAAGTATTAGGACAATAGTAGCGGCTGAACAATTGAGCAGTTTGTTAAGTGGAATAGATTTTCTTGCTCTCTCAAAGTGCTTAAGAATTGTTTGTGGTTGATATTTCTTTTCTTTTTTTTTCCCTGAGGGAGATGAATGTGAGCGGTGAAACATACATAACATTATCATGCAGATATGATGTGGAGAAATAAAGTGTTTTGTAATGTTCCGTCAACTGTATAAAAGCATTTGAATCATTCCATAAAATAAAAAGACTGTGGCTGTGTAACAGGTAATTTATGACTATAAGTTCTGGTTAAATGTCAGTATTACTATTATTACCGCGGTGGTTATTCTTGTTGTTTTTTATGATTATTATTTCAATTTTCTCAAGTCAATCTAACAGGTGAATCTCCTTTCTGATCAGTGTTGTAACACGATAAAGCCTCTAGTGCTGTTTGTTGATTTTTAGCTGAACAGTTTGTACATTTTGGTGTTTATGTTTTTTAGTTCATCAAAATAGTACAAACTTGATCAACGTTTTGGCACATGCTGCATGAACACACAAGCAATATTGTGTATGGGACATTCTACCAGAAAAGTACATTATCTGTCCCTGAAATAATACATTGAATAAAAAATGTCATCCCAAAAAATTCTAAAACGGACTGATGATTGATTTCTGTAAGTTTTTCTGTGAAGGAATGTGCCATTTGTTTGGCTCACAGATTTCTGATCTTTATTAAAAACACTTTACAAATTTACAAACCCTGTCATTGTCCTTGTCCTCAGCCCTATATACAGCTTTAATAGTTTTGTTATGCTAAAAATTCAATTCTTAAATTCAATAAGTTTATTTCTATTCTTTACAATGTAGATTGTGTCAAAGCAGCTTAACATAGAAGTTCTAGTAAATTGTAAATGTGTCAGTCCAGTTTTTAGAGTTTAGTTCAGTTCAGAATGATTTAAATTTCCATGCTGAAAGTTCAAACACTGAAGAGCAAATCCATCGCCCCACAAGTCCCAACCAAGTAAGCCAGTGGCAACTGTTATTTAGAAAAAAAAAACTTCAGAAATAGCAAAGTTTAAGTTGTTATCATTCACATATATTGATTAAAACACGAAATTATGAATAGATTCTACAAATAAATACTACAAATATATAATACAAATAAATGTACAATTGTCCTCATGTTTCGGTCAGTCCTGTCACATTTGCATTAAATTGAACAAAATGCGTGCAATACACCTTTAAGGCTATGACTCAAAGGTAGTGACATCATTTGATTGAGACAGTGTTCAAGGATGCGTTCTATCATTGAATTGTATGATTTTATGCTTGTTTTTCTATGATTTTTTAAGGAAGACAAGCTTAAAAGTCAAGCCGTCACATTTTATATAAGTTAAATTGTACGTTTCTGGTAGAATGCCCAGTATATGATTTAAAAGAAAAGGATAAATGGTCCATAAAAAAACCAAAAAAACAAACAAAAACCAAATATTTAAGCTGCTAATCTAGCAAAAACACATTCAATTATTTTTGCTGCTAAAATAAGCTGAATCAACACAATTCTTGAGTTTTTTTTTTTCTCTGGAAAACTTAATTTTTCATGTTCAAATCCACTTAAACTTCTAAAAAGATTTTTGTTAACATATTTAATTTGAGTTGAGACAAAATTAATATTTTGTGTGTAACCCTGCATTTTCTACAGTGTAGCAGTAATATGAGCTCAAAGTCATAGCTTTGATGTTTTCATTTTAGAAGTCAAACAGTTAGTAAAAATAAAAAGAGTATTTTTATGCAACTTAACTCTAAATTTAAAATACCTTTTTTTTTAAAATAGCTATTGTTCTATGTAGCAAGAATCTGCAAAGAATCTTTTTGTGTTCAAGGCTTCAACATTTACAAAAGTTAGAAATGTCATTGTCTAAGCTCAACAAACAGATAATAAATTGATTCGAACTACAACATAAATATAATATATTATCATAAAACAACCTTAAAAATACAAAATATTTATAGAAACATGACTAAACTAGTTGCGTGAAGGAAATAAAAAAGTATAAATAAATTATTGCCTAAAATGACCAGACTGTTAATATTAACACATATACATCTTTCACTAAAATTGTGCATCCAATCCAAAACTATTTAGTCTTAAGTGAGTTTTGATTGACTCATTTACTTTCCTAGAATGCCAACATTTTATTTTTTTTATACATTCAAAGCTCCATTTCTCAACATCTAAACAGAACGGCCCTCAGTGCAGTGGATGGATGTCAACTTTAGCCTTAGAAGCCAGATGTTATACACAAAGCGGTGAAGAATGAGGACCTTCTGCATTGGTTGATTGGGGAGGTGAAGAGTGTGAGGATGACAAGAATACAGAGAAGGCGAAAAAACCCAGCTGGATGATACCTTAACAGGCGTCTGTCTTGATGTTTGCACAGAAATACATAAATATATATTTTTTTTATCACTGTAGTTATGCATTACACGCAGCACAAATAAGCGCATCGCCTTGGAAATTATTATTTTGATAAATTTCTCAGTAATTATGGACAATACATATTATATTTTGTACATAAAAATATTTTTATAATACATATATTTTTTACAAAACAGTTTTATTAATCTGCTACAGTGTGTGGTGGTGAGCTAACATCTTTAGGGTGAGAAAAACAATGTATCAAAATTCAAAGTCATTGATTTATGCACCATAATCTTAAAGATTTAGTTCAAGCTCTCATTTGAAAGAGAGCTCTATACTGACACTGAGGAAAAAAAACTGTTATTATTTTTGTTTTATGTGCACACAAACGTATTCTCGTAGCTATATACCATTCAGATTGTGAAACAAATATGAATCAAAGAATCAAATTGTCCATTATAAATATAAAAGTATTATATTGGTATTTATTTAACAGCATAAGCAACTGTAAATATAACATTTATATAACATTAATATAACATAACAAAAATATGTATCCTAACTTGTATTTTGATGACAAACAAAGATGTTTTGGGTGAGCCAACCTTTTAAAAGAATCATTCAAAAGTGAAAATTCTGTCATTGTTCTGTCACCATTCATTAGTTTTAAAACTATTTGAATTCTTATTTCTGTCAAACAAAAAAAGAAGATGTGTCGGAAAAGAAATTTTTCTACTATGAAAGCCAGTGGTTACCGGTTTTCAACATTCTCATTCTTTAATATAAAAAAAAAATTAAAATTCAAATAGTTTTTAATTCATTATTTAAGGTTTGGATCAAATTGATGCTGTGCAAATGTTATTTTTTGGGTGAACATACACTTTATTTATTTTATTAGATTAGTTTTGGCTTTGGCTAATCTAATGTAAGACCAATAAACCAGATTTAAACAAATATCTTATTGTATCCTGTAGAAAGAATCAAATGTGTTAATTTCAGGGAAATATCTTAGAATCATTGATGCTAGACAGTTTTTAGGATGATGGCCAGATTTGGAGCACTAATGGTTGACAGCAGTTCTTTTTAGGTTTAAACATCACAGAGAGGCCAGACTCAGTGTTGTTAACCATCCTGTCCTCAACATGCACTTTTAGCATAAACACTGATGGAAGAAACAGTGAAAGGGCACACCTGGGGCAGTGCAAGATTTGGACTTTGGGCTGACACTGAGCAACAGGCTTGGGGAAAAAGTTTTGAAAGGAAAGGAGGAGGTAAAGTGAGATATTGCTGTTTAATTATTTGAACAAGTGGCTGATGATAGAGAAGAGCGGGCTGGGGCTGGACTGAACTTCACAGTATTAGTTCGAAAGCCCAGAGGAGGGATTTATCATGCGGCAGAAGAAGGATGATACCAAACATTGCAAAACATTGTTACTTGTGATAAAGCAATGAGTGAGGAAGACAGGGTCACGAGAGTGAAGTCACAGACTATTCTGAGATCAGGAGGAAACTATTTAGGCAATTATTCGCAATTATGATGACACCACTGCAAATTCACCAAAGGACATAAACTTGTAGTTTAGCTGGTGTTTAGAAATACAATATAATGCAGAAATCAAGATCCAACACACATAACCCCACAGTGGCAAAGATCTATTCAGACAGGACACTTATACTAAGCAAAAATGTAACATCTTACAAAAACGTTATTTGTAAAATATGATATACACTGACATATGTACAGTCAGAATTATTATCCTCCTTTCAATTTTTTTTTCTTTTTCAAATATTTTCCCAAATGATGTTCAACAGAGCAAGGAAATTTTCACAGTATGTCTGATAATATTTTTTCTTCTGGAGAAAGTCTTATTTGTTTTATTTCGGCTAGAATAAAAGCAGTTTTTAAAAAAATTAAAAACCCATTTTAAGGTCAAAATTATTTGCCCCTATAAGCTATATATATTTTTTTTCGATAGGCTACAGTACAAACCATCATTGTACAATAACTTCCCTAATTACCCTATCTATCCTAGTTAACCTAATTAACCCAGTTAAGCCTTTAAATATCACTTTAAGCTGTATAGAAGTGTCTTGAAAAATAACTAGCTAATAATTGACTTCAACTGGATATTATATGTATAAATTATTTATTTATAATAAGTATAACTTATACTTACTAATTTTATTTATATATTTTATTATATATTATAAAAATTAGATATTTTATATAATTTATATTTCATATTTATTAAATAATAAAAAAATAAACACATTGCATACTTTGTTATAAAAGAAGTTACCTTCTCTTCAATCACGTCAACAAATGAATTAGTTTCTATTCATTTACAAAACTCTTATTGGGAAAACTTCATTATATTTACAGTCACTTCTTAACGTTCAGAAAACATGTCGAAATCTGCGCTCTAGTAGTTTTATTAACCTTTGTATAGCCGAAGTTCGCCCTTCATTTGGTCACCACTCTTTTCATTTTTTTTGCCGCTGATGCTTGGAATCATCTGCAGCAGACCTTGAAGCACAACACTTTTATTCCACTATCATCTTTTAAAAATTAAATCCAGTTAACAGAACAAGATCACTGTGCTTCTTTTTAGTTTTTCCTTGGTTTTAGTTATTATCTGCATTTGTGTAATTTTTATTGTATTGTGTCCCTGCTGCTTCGTATCTGCTTTTTATGTTGCTTCTTGGCCAGGTCATCATTGTAAATGACAACTGGTTCTTAACTGACTTACCTAGTTAAATAAAGGTTATTAAAGGGGTGGTCCACTACGATATCATATTTTAAACTTAAGTTGATGTGTAATGTAGCTGTGTGAACATAAACAACGTCTCTGAATGTAAGACACTCAAAGATAAAAGCAAAGTGAGACATTGGCTTTTACAGAGTTAGCTTAGCAAAGCCTACAGCAACAAAGTTTGGGGACTACAAAAAATATATCAGGGTTAGCAAGATCACAAGGACTTCAGGTTACACACATTCACCATGTGCACACACTCTGTGCGGCGAAAGGGCGTGACCAGATGTGCTGTAATGTTATAGCAGAGAAAGACATTTGACAAAGGACAGCTTTAAGAATCTCTCCCTGTTCAGTGCTGGATTCGGTTAAAACTCCTCCAATCGACGAAGCTGTGGATTGTGAGCCATAACCTGCAAGCATTTTTATTTGTTACAATTGATCAATTGCATGCACAGTTTCTAGTGTTAATGGTATGTTGTAGCAAGGACATAAACAAGGATGTAAACAACGAGAAATGCTGTTAACAATTTAGCTATGAATTCATATTTATCAGTCAAACCGCTGTAAACAGTCACAATCTTCAGCAGCGCACCAGTGTCTCTCTATGCGTTCTACAGTACATCTCAAATAACCAACTCGCTAAAGATATGAGAATGTTTTATATTACTTACACATGCTTATTACGAATATATGTGAAAGACACTTGTCAGATTTTATTTCAGAGAGCAGGTGTGAGGTTCAGCTGTGTGCTCTTTATTTTTCTGTCTGATTCAAGTAGCTATCGCTGCTAACAGCTGCTCTGACTGACTGTATTTACACATTGCAAAAACGCGTGCTTGTAGCGGCGTGATGTGGTGATGGAGCCAATCCGCGAATCACAGCACATAATGTTAGCTGACCAATCAGAGCCTCTTGAGGGTGGGCCTTTCACCCTTCATTTTTGCCTCTCGTTTAAATATATTATAAACAGCAGCTACACTAAATATTTTCTTTGTTCTCTATTTCCACCTGGGGATACTCGTTTTGAGGTCCCTAGAGACTATGCAGCGCCATTGATGCGATCCAAGATCTGTGAAGAGATGATCCCAATATATTCAAAATCCTGGACCAGGCAGTATCCCGAGCTGATGCTGTGGTCGTCTTGGAGGAATGAAGTTTTTTTTTCCCTCGCCACTGTCAGGATCAGAATCAGGAATTGTGGAGCTGTGCTTCGGTGGATTTGCTCTTCAGTGTTTGAACTTTCAGCACTAAAAATAAAACCACATTGAACTAAACTTAACTGAACCTCAACTCTGAAATCTGGACTTTACTAGAACCATGTTAAATGCCTTGACACAATCTACATTGTTAAAAGCGCTGTATAAATAAACATAAATTTAATTGAATTGAATTTCGGAGGAACTAGGAAATATGACATATGAGATGTTAGCGGAGTAGCTGTATATAATCAAAGTAAGATATATGAAAAAACATGATTTTCTACAAATGAAGCATGAGCACACATTGCTTTGCATCTTATAAACACAACCACGCCTTAAAATACACTGTGGACCACCCCTTTAAGTAAATATATATTTTTAAAAAGTCTACAAAACAGGTAATATATATAAAACATTACATAAACAAGAATAAATCACATTAGGAACCAGTTTTGCTGAAGTTTTGCTCAAATATGTACAACCTAATGCTGTAAATAAGTCTGTAATTTCAATAAACAAGGTAATTGATTAATAAAACATAAAAGAAAAAAATATTTTAGTCATTAACATTTAAAGGTTTCACACTTAATCCAATGTATAACTAGATGCTTTTTTTGTCATTCCTTTAAATTTTTTTATTTTGAATAGCATATAGCAATATAACAATCTATTATAAATAAGTATTGTACGTATTTATTTGAAAACATAAGTAATTGTAAATCTAAAATTTTAATTATGTACTACAATTACCATATTTTTCCTATAATGACTAGCAGAAGAGAAGCAAAGAGCGTAACCTGATCAGATAGCAAAACAAACTGTAAATGGACATATGGCCATAATACTGGTATTAGACAGTGTCTGGAGCTTTTTATCTGCAGCTGAAATATTGCTAATGACTCGTCCTGATGTTTGTTTTCATTGATCAGAGCTCATCGGTCTGAGTGCTTTAGTATGAACTCAGCTCCATTTGCATTGCTCTCTCAGCGGTGGGCTTTGAGACACTGTTTATTAAGCCCTAATTAGATTCTCCACTGTATTCGAAGAAACTCCTTTTATGAACTATTTTTTCAAACAGTTTTGCATTGATTTCTCCCCCACTGTTTACCATTCGTGGTGCAATCCTCAGGGAAAGCTGAACTAGTGCTCGAAAGCAAACGGGTAAATCCATGAAGTGCCTTTATGGAGCCCACAAAACACCTCACGGCTTATGATTCATTTCTCCGTATTCCTCCAAGACTGGAGTCTGAATGTAAAACCTGTTCGTATGCACTTTTGCCGTGTTTTAAGAGTATGGAGAATGAAGTCAGATGTAATTAATGTTTCCCTGTTGCACTCTGTCTCTTTCCTCGCAGCATTTCAGCAGCGTGAATCATCTTAATGAATCGAGGCAACAGAAGCATGGACTGCATAAATTGACACTAGAGTGGTGTGCCCAATATCACCCTGCCCCCGTGGGAGCTGGGAGGATGAGTGTGTGCTATTTTCCATTTTTAATATTTGCACACATTTTTTTGATCCTGAAAATAACAATCCCCAGTTTGTGCGCACACATTCGGAATGACAGGGAAGAAACTGTTACCTAGTTGTTCAGAAGGTGATTCCCAGCAGAGTGTTTGAAAAGTTTTGTTCACAGTTATGCCAGAATATTTCATTATCAGCAATATTACTATTTTCAAGAGGTTTAGTGCTGTTGTAAAGCAGTATTCTTGGTCCAAATGTTCTATGGGGCAAGATAAAGCATTAAATAATTCTCTAGTGATATGTTTACTGTAAAGTAAATAAATAAAAGCAGGATTTTACAGTGATGCCATAGACCTAACTTTTTGGTTCCCTTTTAACTTAATAGTTCTTCAAACAACAATTCATTTGTGCATGTCATTAAGAAAACAAATGTTTCCACTTCTAATCTTTAATTGAAATCTGTAAAAGCACTTCTTGATTTTTTTTGTTAATTTGTCAGATTACGTACACTATATCTTAGGAATTGGGCGCAGCTAACGTAGTAAAACACGCTGCTGCAACTGTAAGTTTTTTGACAACAAACAGAAATGGTGAGGAGGAGGTGTCTGTTAGGTTGTAATAACTTTTACCCAACCCTTTTCTCGATCTTTATGAACGCAGTGGTTAGCACTGTCACCTCACAGTAAGAAAGTCGCTGGTTCGAGTCCTGGCTGGGCCAGGTGGTATTTCTATGTGGAGTTTGCATGTTCTTCCTGTGTTAGCATGTGTTTCCTCCAGGTGTTCCGGTTTCCCCCACAGTGCAAAGATATGCGCTATAGGTAAATTGAATAAGCTAAATTGGCTGATGTGTATGAGTGTGTGTAAATGTGAGTGTGTTTCCCAGTAGTGGGTTGCAGCTGGAAGGGCATCCGTTGTGCAAAACATATGCTTGATATATTGGTGGTTCATTCCGCTGTGGTGACCACTGATGAATAAAGAGACTAAGCCGAAAAGAAAATGAATGAATGAATTACATGTCTGTAAAGTTGAGCTGGAAGTGTTAGTGTAAAAACGTACTGAAAGAAAAACACCAATTAGATTTTGCATGTTTTTTGTTAAAACAGTGGCCAAAATTGACCTAACGATGATGCATTTGAAGAATATTTAGTGCTTATGACCCTTCAACCATCAAAATATGAGGAGGATGTTGTAGTGAAAAGAAGAAATTATTTGGCTTTAAAAGGCAAACTACACTTTCTCCTTGAATACAGTTTGTTGTTAAAGTGCAACAAGTTCATAGAAATAGAAGTATCCGCTTGTTAAGACGTGACATATCAGTGACATATGGAATACTGTTTCCGGGTCTAAGCCGCTACTCATTTAAATAAAAAAAAAATCACACAACAAAACAAAAAGACACAACAGTCTTTGCACTTGCTGCTTCACACATTATTTTAACAATTTGTAAAAAAATGTATCACTTTCTGGTCATCTGATATTAGCCATGGAGATATATATATATATATATATATTGTGATCATGATGTTTGAAAGTAATACATTGCTGTGTAAACATTTATTATTACCATTTGATAAGTCTCCCCATACAGTTTGATATAGCGCTGGGACCCGGAAGTCGTTTTGTGTGACGTCACACTTAACAAACAGGTACAGCAACTACAGTATATTTGGTTGCTAACATTTGATTGATTTTCAAGAGAGAACCTTGATCAATAACTATGTTTCAAAAAAGTAACTATATAAAAAGTACACTCTCCAAGCATAACTATACGCAACATGCTTAGATAATCTACATCAGCACAACATCTGTCTGAATAAAAGGCGAAGACATCAGTTTTTCTAGGCTGAACTTCACTTTTGGCCCATACATGCATATACTCTTCATCAACACATATCGAACTCAATCAGAAAACTTGGTTACTCCAAATGATGTAAAAAAATCCAATAATTAGCCTCTTAACTGGTTTAAAGTGAACATTTCAGCTGCATATGCTAAACTCAGCCCTGCTGACAGGAGAAACCAGGAGGTAAAAAATTAATAGCCTCTCTGGAGATGTCCCCTCACCACAACAAGCTGGAGTTATTTAGTGGTGAGCGTCTGAATATGACAGCACTGAACTGCCTCACAACTTGAGCCAAGAACACATTCACACTTCAAATCTTACAAAAAATCAGGATCTCTCTATTTCCCACAGTCCGCACTCTCTGCTTTCGAAGACAAGACATCATTTGCTCTCCCAGCCTTTCAACACATCTTTCCGGTCACTGCATCACATCGTTTGCCTCACTTGTTTGACCTGTCGATCTAGATAGGTGTTTTGGCAACACTACTGATGCTAGCTGTATGGATCACCCGTCTGGGATACAGGACAAGACTACAATTGTTCAATAAAAGACAGGGCAAAAATACCAAATAAATAACAAACAGTTTTGAAGGCAACTCTCTGCAGATGAAATGAAAGAGACAATTTAATTTATCTGAATCAAGTTCGCAAATGTAAAGCAGAGCATGCAATGTGACATACACACAAAACATGAGCTCTCATTAAATATGTGCATATGATAATCTTGATGTGTCAGTTTTCTTTGATTACATTTAATTGTTATTTTGTAGTCTCTGAAAAAGTCATTAAATGCAGTTTTTAAAAGCACTCGATGCCGAGGGTTAGGAATTCACTATTTATCACTCAAACGCACATGTTTGTGCACCTTTTTGTGTTATGAAATATGAATTAAGAAACTTATTTTTTTATTAAAATATATAGTGCTAGTGTAAAGTTGAATATAATGTATATGCAAATTAAATCTTTCAAAGTATAATTAAATTTAAATTTTTTATTCTTATTTTTTTATAAATAATTTAGAATTTTTTTATTAAATTGACAATAATAAGTTTGACTTGATAATGGGTTTATTATTTTAAATATTTAAAGGCATACTTAACCCAAATAGGATCTTACTAAAGTGCAGGTCATCTAATATAAGTGTCTTTTGAATTGTATTAACATTTCAAAGTATTAATGTTTGACATAAAACAACATCTCAAGTAGAAGTTTAGCTTGGTCCTTGGCAATTCCTAAAATTCTTGTTAATATCAAAGTGTGTGTGTGTGTGTGTGGGGGGGGGGGGGGTATTCAATATACAAAAATATATACATTTTTAAAATGTTATAACCAATATAGGTTTCATATTATTTGACAGAAAAACAAGCATTTGAAGATCAGCCATGTTTAACTTTTTGCATTAAAAAATATTAAAATAAAAATAAAGATAGTTTGAAACGATCTGAGTTTCTTTCTTCTCTTGAACACAAAGGGAGATATACTGAACAATGTTGGGAAATAATGATTTATTTATTTTTTTTTATTTTATTGTTCTTATGGATATCAAATGCTGCTTTTTTCCGATTTCTTCAGAATATTTTGTTTTAAGAGTTCACACTTAGCTATTGCTTGATACAATTTGCAGATCTGGCATGCTGCCCCGGGAGAGAACCCTGAGTTTGAAGATACTTAAGCCCAGGGCTCCTGCCTGCACATGTTGCATGACAGGGGGTCGGAGATCAGGTAGGTCTCGAGAGCTCCCCCTGGTAAAGGAGGAAAGGGGGGGATGAGGTGGATTCTTAAAATTGAAGATAAGGAAGGTACTGTAGAATAAAAAGGTTTATTTAATGGAAGCAAGAATTCATCTGATTGGTTTAGCAATGATATTTGATTGGACTAGCAATGATTATTGATGTGAGACCAGCCACGATCAATCATATCACATGCTCCTCTCGAAGTTAGTTTATAAAACTTCATTTTGTGTTCAACAGAAGAAAAAATTCCTAAAGGTTTAGCACCAATTGCATATGAGTAAATGGTGAGGAAATGTACATTTTTGGATGAAGTAAATCCCTTTAACACAGCTTGATTGCCTGGTCATTTTACAGCTTCTACCCCATTACTTTTTAATTAATTTACACCTTTATTGCAAATTATTGTGATTTATATACTGTGATATTCACAATTGTGATATTTAATACTTTCAATATATTGCACGCACAGCCCTAGTTAAAGTCACTTTAAGAGTCTAGAATCACTCTAAAACACACTCAAGCAAAACAGTTTGATTATGTTGTGAAGACATTTTGAGGTGAAACTATTAATCTGTGCAAATAACTGAACATTAAAACATTATTAAATTTTCAAGACAGTCTGGAGCCTGAGCTTCCTTTTTATAATGACAATTGTGGGAGCATAATCTGACAAGTAAACTAATGATATTTGTTTAAAACAGATCTTATATAAAAAGTTAAAAACAAACAGGTTCATCTTATGAGTTTGTGTCAGTGCGTATGCCATAATGTTTCAGGAACCTGTTTGCTGAGTTTGTGGATTAAAGAGTGGCATGTTGTAATCAATGTTGCTTCCTTCACAGATCATTTCAAGTATTTGTAAGTATCTGTATTTGTTTCTTGATCGTCTAGCTGTTGACTTGCACAAATCACCAAGAACTGCTGTTACAGCTTAAAGGAATAGTTCACCCAAAAATGAAAATTCTACTGAAGGAAAAAAGATATTTTGAGGAATGCTGACGATCTTTGGTTTTCATACTATTTGTTTTGCTACTATGCAAGTCAACGGTTACAGGTTTTCAGCTTTCTTCAAAATATCTTCTTTTGGGTTCAATAGAAGAAAGAAACTAGGGCTGTGCAATTAATCGAAATTGAACCGTGATTTGAATTGTTGCAATTAGCTAATCGCAAGAGGCTGCGATATGAAATATGTATTATATAATTTCCCCCCATCCAGAGCAAATGCGTGACTGCCGTCTCTGTGTGACAGTCTTACAATCCCATTGAGTGAGCACACTTTTCTTTTGCCCAATCAGAATTGTGCGACCAATCTATGCAAAAAGCCCACAATAAAACAAACAAACAGGAAAGCCCGGACAAGTAGGATGATGACTTCTGCTGCTTCAGAAGCATTAATAGACAAATTCAGACCAAAGAAAAACAGAATGTCGGTAATATGGGAATATTTTGGTTTCAAAGAAACAGATACCAAACAAAAACAATTGTTGCCATAGCATGAGGAAATCCAACAACCAGCACCTAAAAAAGCACCACAGGCTTATGAGGGGTGTCTTGCTAAAAAGTCAACTAAAAGTATTGCTAGTGACACTCAATCTAGTAGCTACACTGTAAAATATTTGACCTTAAATTTACAGTAAATTACTGGCTAATAATTGCATCACTTTCACACTAAGGTACTGTATGTAAATTCACAGTAAATTACTGTGAGGTACTTGATAATAACAGTATTGCTGTAAATATTTCCAAATATAAAAAGTGCCTGTACCAGCATAAAAGTTAATGTGTATTAATTTCTATGTTGAATAAAATATTAAGTGTTTGTATTCCTATAACTAATGTGCAAAAGGTATAGCCATTGTTACAGTAATTTGCTGTAATCATGATGCCAGCCTTAATTTCACAATAATATTCTGAATATGTCAAATTTACAGTTAAATGCTGTAAAGTAACACTAAAGTAATTTACTGTGAAAGATTACAGTAACATGTCGTGAAATTCTGGGAGATTTATTAGTGTACTGTAAAAAAAATAATGTAAATAGTTAAATAATGAAAAAACAGTGTTTAATTTCTGGATATTTATAAACAAAATTGAATAGAAGTTGGAGCTAGTTAATATCTTTTCAGTTCCTTTTTTAACGAACACTCACTGCATTTTAGCAGTGAGATGCTACGATGCAGAAAATTGAGCTGAAGCTTGATTATCAAAATCAAAAAATCTAATCGAAATCGCAATGTCCAAAAAAATTATATTTAATTATATTAAATTATAATTAATCATAATTAGATATTTTCGCCAAATCGCACAGCCCTAAAAGATATTCATTTATTCCAGTAAATATTAATTTTTGGGTGAACTCTCTCTTTAAAAACATCTTCTATGTGGAAATAAAAAGGATAAAACTACATCTCAAGTGGCTTTAGTGTCAGTAAATTAACTGCAATTTTTGGGTGAACTACCCTTGTAAATGAAGAAAAATTGCGTTTTAATTTTGTCCTTTTTTTTGAAGTTGCACAGCACATGGCACCTTCACAGACTCAGAGAGCTTTGTATAGCCTGCCTCATTACAGAAGGAGTGGGGTGAGAGGTGTTCTGTTGGCTTTTTGAAGCAACCAGGAAGGAGAAAGAGAAAACTAATTTACACTCCTCTACAGCTTGAGGATTCCTTTCTTTTTGGGGAGAGTGAGGGCAACGAGGTGGGATGACGGCATGATCCAAACTACCAACCCTTTGCACTCGGATAGGACGCTTCCTATAGGATCGCTCCATTTTGTTTGTAAATCGGTTCATTTCTAGTTAATTGCTGTTAACACAGGAGGAACGAGTGGCTTAAGAGGGCTTGACCTCTGGGGGTAAAGGCTGGCCCAATGAATGTGTGACGTTTTCCTTACCTGCATTGTCTGGGTCAGGAGGGGTGGGAAGGCCAGACGGGAGCTTTGTTGGCTTTGTGCGGCTGAGAGGGACCCTGTCATTCAGGGCCACAGAGCAGCCAAGGTCTGAGCCCATCCACCCTGAGGATGGATGAAAAGGAAAGAGAGAGCGGAGGATGGATCTGGTCCAGTGAGCGCACACACTTCCCTGAAGGAGGCAGTCTTCACCCCTCCACCTCTCCAGAATGGCTCGAGGGCACTAGCCCTATCTATGCCTCTCACTTTTCAAGTCCTTCTGTGCTCATTAGCAAAACCATGATGGCAAATCCCACAAATCCCTTCTTTAGGCATGTAATAGAATGAAGCGCTCTTATCAAACTGGCAAGAACTTAAAGGGACAGTTCATGCAAAAACAGCAAAACTAAAACACTCCTCATGTTATTCAAAGAATGAACTTGTGCAGCATATTTATATTCATTTACTACTAATGAATTACTAAAATGAAAGGTTATGTTAGTTAGCATTAGTTAATGCACTGTAAGGTAACATGAACTATAACTAACCTACCAAAGATGAATAAATACTTGAAAATTATAATGTATTAAATAACATTAACTATGGAACCTTACTATGATGTGTGACAAATGAATGAATAATATAAAAATGTTTTCAGCATTAAAAGCAAGAAATGTTTCTTGAGCACCAAATAAGCTTCAGAATGATATCTGACAGGTCATATGACATTGAAAGCTTAAAAATGTATTTCTATTTAAGATTTCTATTTGTTTCTATATAATCCATTTATTTACAATCTATTTAGAAATAGAAAAAAAAAATGTATGCATGTTTTTTGCATCTGCTATTTTTTTTTTTACAATAGGCACATACAGGTCCATAAATATTGGGACTTCGACACAATTCAAACATGTTTGGCTCTATACACCAACAATAGATTTGAAATGAAATGAACAAGATGTGCTTTAACTGCAGACTGTCAGCTTTTAATTTACATCCAAACCAGGCGAAAGCTGTAGGAATTACAACAGTTTGCATATGTGCCTCTCACTTGTTAAGGGACCAAACGTTATTGTAGAGAATAATAATCAAAAATCAAACGTTCACTTTTTAATACTTGGTTGCAAATCCTTTGCAGACAATTATAGCCTAAGGTCTGGAATGCATAGACATCACCAGACGCTGGGTTTCATTCCTGGTGGTGCTCTGCCACGTCTCTACAGCAACTGTCTTCAGTTCTGGCTTGTTCTTGGGGCATTTTCCCCAAAGAATGTTAGAGTTGTGTCGATGTCCCAATATTTATGGACCTAATTGTAAATATTTAAATTGGTTTTGCAAAAAAAAGACATTTCCAAAAAATATAAAAACACTATTAAAAATTAACATCTATTATTAACCTTTGTAAACGTTTTAAATTTACTTTTTCAATATGTTTGTGGCTATTTTTGCCCCATTGACTTCCATTATAATGACATTTTTTGATTGCAAAGCCATGACAGCATATAATCATGCATACTGTACTTGACTGTTGTTGGTTTTCCCTGTTGAGAAGAGGTAAAATGTGTAATTTGTACTGTTTACCATCAGTTGCACCACTAACTATTTAGATAGACCTGTGTAAAACATTTCTGGCTTTTATATATGTGTTCTGTGGAGTAAAACAGCAGATTATAACATGTGTGTGCATAAACAAACTTACTATGTTTACTATGTTCTGAAAGCTAAGCTGCTTGTTTTGATTTTCTCAGACATATCAAGGTAAGAGTGCAAAGGTCTCTCTCTCTCTCTCTCTCACACACACACACACACACACACACACACACACACACACACACACAC
>CAIGQZ010034880.1:10930803-10957374 GCA_903798205.1 Danio tinwini
TTTAATGCAATGTGTTTGCTACTTTTGTACTATTTGTCTTAAGTAAAATCCATAGACTATGGTATGAAGTAGGCGTGGCCAATCGTCATTTTGTTTGCAGTTTCAGTTACTTCCGTATTGGTTTCACAAGGGAGAGCGGGATGTTACTGCTTGGTAAAATCGCCTTTTCCTTTTCTTTGACGTGTTCAAAAATTACCACAAAATAATGAACACATTCTCTCATTGACTATTTTCATTTTAATTAAGCAATTGATTTTATAAAAGCAAATTTATTAAACTAAAAAGTAACTCATGTTACATTTTCAAAAAGTAACTCAAGTATTATTACTTTAAGTAATGATTAACTTTACTCAGAAAAGTAATATTATTACTTAACTCGCGTTACTTGTGTTACCCCCAACACTGACTGTAACCAACCATTACTATCTCTTAAAACAAAAAGAAAAGATGTATTAAACACAAAAGGCTAAATTAAAATATTTTAGCATTTTTAAAGGCTTATCAACCTCAAATGCATGAATGCAGCTACATAGACAAAAACCTGAAGAAACCCTTAAACAATAACCATATCTGTCCACACACAGGTGATTACTGGGAGCGCCATAGAGTCACACAAGCTCCTCAGACATCACAAATGAGCACTGCACAGGTAGGATGTTGAAGCCTCAGGAGAACATAACTGGCGGCTCATTATAACTGTCCCAATAGAGAGTCAAAGGCCAGCCTTATTCCCTCAGGCCTCACCGAGAAATACAGTATCTGATCAGAAGAGAACACCTGGTTCCCTCTCTGCCCTCAGAGAACACAAAAAGTGCTGCTTTCTCTTCTACCATGATGCTACATATGCTTAAAAGCTTGTGTTTGTTGAGGTGTTACCATGAAAGAGTTAATTTGTGTCTTACTGTGTGTTTTACCTGGAAAAGACCACAAGAATGAAATGCAAATGATCTTCAGAATGTGTTTTTTGCATTGCTGGGACTTTACAGCCAATAAATGCATGCAAAACACAAGCTGTGGCAAAACACCTCACTTTTAGTTTTATAAAGCTTATGGGATTGTTCGCACCCGTCGTGTTATCTTAGTTCTTGTTTTGAAAAAGTGAAACGGTTTCACAGCTACGGCTGGTTTCATAGCAGTCCAGATTACCAGCTGAAATATAAACAAAAAATGCCTTTCAGTATTACCACAGCGTCCGACTGTTTGTGTTGAATGCGTCTTAGCACAATTCAGTTTGTAAATAAAACACTGCCTCTTCAAGGTACAGACACTCTTGGCGGCACTAATCTTTAGCACCTGCCTTGGCACCACCAGCCGAAACGACTTGACCCCAGGACTGGCACAGGCACAGTCAATAAGTGTAAGTGGCACCTCTATGGGCCAAACAAGCCTTTAATTGAACGGCACCTCTGCGAACTGAAAGACCTAAATTGGTATGATTAAAAAAATAACAGAAATATTTTGGTCTGCAGCTGGACGCATAGGAGCTAAAGAAACACGGGGCTGTACTGCTGCACTAAACACAATCTGACTGAAAACACATCCAAGTTTCCTTATGGAAGGGTAAACAGCCTGAAGCGCATGATTCCTATAATGATGAGTCCAAGAAATACATGGGAATGAGTTCCTGATAGCAGCGCTGAACATCATGCTTATATTAAAAATATGCCTTTAAAAGATAAACAATTGCCTTTCCCCCCATAACAAGTCTAATACATTTTAGATTACGGGAGATTCTGGTTTGGGGAAGTTCCCCTCAGAAATACAAATAATTTCAAGGCTCAACTATAAATAAATCCTATCTGTCACTTTGACTGATCGAGCCATACATTTCCTTTCTTGTTTGTCAAGAAAACAAAGTGTTGGTATTTTAACGTGACGAGGCTCTTTTCAGGTTTGTTTTCACACAGACTTTTCAAACGAATTATTTGATTAAAGCAGCATATTATATTTAATGCCCATATATTTCTAAGGAAATAATCAAGCTTCTTGTTGTTATTCATTGTATGCTGAAAGAAAATTTTATATATCTTTTTACGATTCAATGTTTGAATAATTAGTAGGATAATGTCACCTCACTGTATTGAAAAAGCTTAGTTTATAACTGTACACTGATGAAAGTAGTCCCATTATCAGAGGCAAAGCAAAGCATCACATGGGGCTAAGGAAAATGGTGAATGTGTTTCAAATAATACCCGTACTTTAAACATTTGCAATAACAAATAAAGAACCAATTGTAAACAAGCTAATAAAAAACAATATGGATTGAAAAAATATTATGGTCATTAATACAACTTATAGTGATTTTTTTCGAGTATCAAACAAGATTATGTAGCCCTTTAGAATGAGGAATATATTGCAAATGAACTATGACTTTTGCCTAAATACACTCTTAATTTAGTGCCAATAGTAAATAATAGTTAGTTAGGTTGTTGTTGTAGAGGTTACATTTAGGTAAGAAATGGGATTGAGGAAAATAGAATATGGTCATCCAAAATAAGGCCTTAACTTATAGTTAACACAAATTAAAAAATAGTCAATATGGCAACAAGCAACTTAATGATAATTAAAATCTCCTACTTAAATGTTACAATTTTAAACAAACTATGAACTAATGGAATAAACATTAAGTCAACAGAACAAAAAAACAACAACTATATTGCAATAGTTAACTCTGAAAAAGTCAGCCAAGAAATAAAACAATAAAAAATATACACTCATGGCCACTTTATTAGGTACACCTGTCCAACTGCTTGTTAACGCAAATTTCTAATCAGCCAATCACATAGCAGCAATTGACATGGTCAAGACGATCTGCTGCAGTTCAAACTAAGCATCAGAATAGGGTAGAAAGGTTGTGGGTGCCAGACAGGCTGGTCTGAGTATTTCAGAAACTGCTGATCTACTGGGATTTTCACACACAACCATCTCTAGGTTTTACAGAGAATGGTCTGAAAAAAAGAAAATATCCAGTGAGAGGTAGTTCTGTAGGCACAAATGCCTTGATGACAGAGGTCAGAGGAGAATGGCCAGACTGGTTCGAGCTGATGGAAATGCAACAGTAACTCAAATAACCACTTATTACAACCAAGGTATGCATAAGAGCATTGCTGAATGCACAACACGTCCAACCTTGAGGCGGATGGGCTACAGCAGCAGAAGACCACACCGGGTGCCACTCCTGTCAGCTAAGAACAGGAAACTGAGGCTACAACTCACACAGGCTCACCAAAATTGGACAATAGAAGTCAAGATTGGAAAAACGTTGCCTGGTCTGATGAGTCTCAATTTCGACTGCAACATTAGGATGGTAGGGTCAGAAATTGGCATCAACAACATGAAAGCATGGATCCATTCTGTCTTGTATCAACGGTTCAGGCTGCTGCTGGTGTAATGGTGTGGGGTATATTTTCCTGGCAAATTTTGAGCCCAAAAGTACCAATTGAGCATTGTGTCAATGCCACAGCCTACCTGAGTATTGTTGCTGACCATGTCCATCCCTTTATGACCACAGTGTACCCATTTTCTGATGGCTACTTCCAGCAGGTTATTGCACCATGTCATAAAGCGTGAATCATCTCAGACTGGTTTCTTGAACATGACAATGAGTTCACTGTACTCAAATGGCCTCCAGTCACCAGATCCCAATAGAGCACCTTTGGGATGTGGTGGAACGAGAGATTTGCATCATGGATGTGCAGCCAACAAATCTGCAGCAACTGTGTGATGCTATCATGTCAATATGGACCAAAACCTCTTAGGAATATTTCAAGTACCTTGTTTAATTTATGCCACAAAGAATTAAGGCAGTTTTGAAGGCAAATGGGGACCAATGCGGTACTAGTAAGGTGTACCTAATAAAGTGGCCCATAAGTGTGGTTGACAAACCAGTCCAACCCTGTTTAAACCTATGTTAAAAAAAAAACTAAAACTATTTTAATATTTAAAAGTAATTTGACACTTATCCTTAATAATATTTTTATACAATTAATTTACACAAACAGACAAAGTGGAGGAAAAGCAGAATTGGAGAATTAAAGCACCCTTATTTATCCTCAAATATATCCTCTGTGAAAATCTAACTTCAAAACATCAGTGAACAGTGTTCCATTGTCATTTGCCACAACAGACAGACATATGTACACATGAAACT
Source organism: Danio tinwini (assembly GCA_903798205.1). NCBI lineage: Eukaryota > Metazoa > Chordata > Actinopteri > Cypriniformes > Danionidae > Danio > Danio tinwini. The sequence continues at coordinate 10,934,954 of CAIGQZ010034880.1, forward strand.
AAGTACTCGGAGATGTTTTTAATATTATAATTGATTAAAGGATGAATTGTGTGTGACATAGGTAAAAGCTGCAAAGATTTTTTAATTTGTATTTTGAGGCCACATTGTGATCCTTTAGTGTCTTTAGTCTTTAAAATGTCATCAGATGGTTATTGTTCTAAATATGTCAGGCAATATTTTTGTTTGCTATAAAATTTATTGATTGGACAAAATAAAAAAATGTTTAGCACTTTCACCGTTTTGATGCTTGAAACCCTTTCCATCTTTTACCTTTATATTGTTAGATTCGAGCAGATTACACACACACACACACACACACACACACACACACACACACACACACACACACACACAAACACACAAACACACAAACAAAAATCCAAATCTCTGGCTTTGCTTTCAACATCATCATCATCTTAATTGCTTTTACCAAATAAATGGTTTGTTAGGGGAGTCTCACCACAACACTGTTTACAATTTAAGAAGATCACTCAAATGCTGATACGGTTTCCTCATGTGGGTGGCATTTCAAATGTCGTATCAAACCAGGCTTCCAAGACAAGCAACCATTTAAAAGATTAGCTGAGAAAGAGACCTCAGAATAACCCCCGCTATTGAATGAAAATAAACACTATGAGATGGTGTGGATGGCGAGACAGCATCTCATTTGCAGCATGTTTAATTTGTCTAGGTGTGATGGAGAGGAAAAGAAGAACTGGGCTGCTGGAAAAAAAAAGTAGCGTAATTTAAGAGGCTAATGATCTTTGCCTTTACAAATGGGCGGGAGTGAGCGCAGAGTGAAACCGGATCCACCTAGAATCACCCTTGAAAGGTACAACAGTCTTTGTCCCCCAGGAAAAAAAAAGAGAAAAAAAAAAAGACAAGATGGCAGTCAGCAGGGGCCATTTCTCCAACATGGCCATAGGCGGTCACGCTGTCATGACAGTGATAAAAACAAAAACAAAAAAACACTGTGATTTTAATTCCAGACCTACACTATAGTGATCAAACTAGCAGAAATAAGACTTCTGGCAATGCAATCTGTTTCGAAATCTCTCAGGGAGTGTCACCAATCTATAATAATGCTGTCAATTCAAACACCTTCCATGTATTTGTCAACAATCAGTGACAATTATTATTAGCTGCGGCATTGTACTACGTGAGGTTTCAATCGTCGCTCGGCGTAGCTATGTTTAATCAGTTTTCTTATCACGTATGGCTAGTTTGGTGGGTGCGTGTTTTAAAAACATAGTCTGTTTCTTTCCCAACTCGAGGAAAATTGTGGTTTAACACATCAGGGAGTTGTCACAGGGTAAATGCTATGTGCATATTGTAATGTGCACATTTCCTCCTCACATTCTTGCAGTGGTTATTCAACGCATGTCAGTCAATGCGGCTTTTACGGAGGAGATGCTGAGCGGCGCTTTCTGTCACCATGGAAACTTTGCATGCTCTCTGTCATAAGAAAATCCATTTAAGGTTCAAATTAATAGAGAGAAAAAAAAGAAGAAAAAAAAGGTCTAGAGGGTTTGATGAATGCCTTGTGCCCTGATGAAAACCACAGCGCTGCACTGCTAGTCCATCACTGCTAGCAGATAAATGAGACTTCAATTTGTCTCCCTTTTAGATGAGTTCATAAAGTTGTTCGACTTAGAGAATTAAAATGACCAGTAAAATTTGATGACTCTACTGCAATGTAAAATTGATTATCTGAAGTTTTAAATAAAAAATGTAAAGAAAAATCAGTGCATTAGTTTGCATTTATTGGTATTTTCTAAATTAAAATTGTTTTAAATAAATCATATTTTGCTTCAGTGCTTTATCATTACTTTAACAAGTTAAAAATATTTACTGTAATATAATACAACTAGACTGTCTGGATGCATGTAACAGACAGACAGATATTTAATTGAAAAATTTTGTATTATTTTATTATTATTATTATCAATTCATATTAGTGCCGGGCAAAGATTAATTGTGATTAAAGGCATCCAAAATAAATGTTTATTTAGACATAATATATTCATTCATTCATTTTCTTTTCGGCTTAGTCCCTTTTTTAATCTGGGGTCGCCACAGTGGAATGAACCACCAACGTATCAAGCATCTTTTTTTACACAGTAGATGCCCTTCTAGCTGCAACCCATCACTGGGAAACATCCATACAAACTCATTCACTACAGACAATTTAGCTTACCCAATTCACCTATAGAGCATGTCTTTGGACTGTGGGAGAAACCAGAGCACCCAGAGGAAACCCACGTGAACATGGGGAGAACATGCAAACTCCACACAGAAATGCCAACTGACCCAGCCGGGGCTCGAACCAGCGACCTTCTTGCTGTTAGGTGATTGTGTTACCCACTGCGCCACCTTGCAGCTTTCACACACATATATATATATATCAGGGCTCGAAATTGCGACCGTTTTGGTCGCATATGCGCCTGAAATTTTATCTATGCGACCTCAAAATATATTTGGGAGCATTTGTGCGACTGCATAAAATTGACCAGTATGACCAGTTTTCACAGCAAAATGTTCACCACATGCGCGGAATTAGGAGGCATTTACGCATTAAGCAACTTTGCACCCAAAAACACCAAACGCAGCGCTCAGGAAGGGTTTAAAACAGTTGACATGTCAACTTGCTGCAGTAAAGAAAGCCCGCAATGCTTGCCCCGCCTTCAAGCTCTTCTTATTGGCCCACTGCGCTAGCACAGATCGCGAATGGATTGGTTAATATCCGCTGTCAATCACTCAGTTCCGATGAAGCTACAGCCGCGAAAATGTAAAGGTCTGGATCCGAGAGAAAGAAAACAACACTGACAGATTTTTAGTTTTAGAAATCACCTATGTTACAAATAATGGTAGATCTGATTAGTGATCATGTAATGAATGTCATTCCAGCATTCCATACACTTGTGGATAAAAGACTTCCAGTGTTTAAAGTCCGCTATAAAAATGATTAAAGCATTCACCGTAAAGCCGGTGGGACGGAGTTTTCAGGTAACAGTGTTTGCCACTGAATTTGCACATTTTAAGCACGAGATGTTCTAACATTATTTAATCATCACGATGCTGTAAGTCATTCGACTGACACTGCGTTCACCATCGTTAAAGAGCATGCATTCATTGAGATGAAACTAATGTTGCAGCTCATGAAAATACCGTTGTTGCTATTAAGATGACGTATGCAAATAATAAGTTATGTCAATATCATTTGTGCAATATCAGACACCACCTGTGAGAACAACCAAGCCCGGATTAAGAATTCAGAGGCCCCTGGGCACAATGTCTTGTAGGGCCCCCTACAAGGCCGCACCCCTATAGTTGAATTAAAAAAAAAGATTAATATAATATTTTTTAAATAAAGTTAATCTATAATATTTTGCCCACATTTTAAAATAAATGACATAGTACATATATTTATAGTCAACAAAGATTTACCTGGTTTTTAAAGCATTTAAAGCACACTTTGATAAAAAAATACTAATAAAACTAGTGAACATTAATGTTTTGAATATACTTGTTCAAGTTCACTGAAGCAGTGCTAAAATGTATATTTAAGTGTATTTTTAATGTATAACTTCTACAAACTTATAATGCATATGATTTGGATATAACACCTCTCCAATCCAGTTGTATGAATCTGAGTCTTCCATAATACACACACTTATTAATGATTCCTACTGTCTCCCTCGTGATGAAGAAGAGTAGGCAAAAAGCACTTGATTATAAAGCTGAAAGTATCTGAAATCACACACACTGTACCAGTTCTCTCCTGTCTCTCTCCTCTTCAGGGGCTTTTTCTGTCTCTCTCTCTGTCTCTCTCTCTCCATGAGGTCGGAGAATATGGGTGAAGCAGGGCGACTAATATTGTAAATACAGATTAATTATATTAAGATGTCACTAACATTTAACACCAGGTGGAAAATAACTGTTTATAGAATATTTATTATTATTATTATCCTTATTAAATACCTTGTGACTCATTTTATATATTTTATATAATTTATGTAAATTTTTAAACAAAAACATTTCCTTTCTATTGAAAATAAATGTATTTCCAATCTGATATGTAATGGGGGAAAAAAGAAGGACGTGTTCATCAGACGCTGGATTCGAACCAGGTTCGTGATCGTTCGCCTCAGAACACGTTACAGTGCGCTTTACGAGCTGCGCAACTGACACTGACTGCCCATTGGTTAATCCGGTCCTGAGAACAACACAGTTATTATTGTTAATTCAGTTCATCTCATTCACGTCAAGCAGTTCGTGCAGGGCCGGTGAGCGCATGCCGATTTTAGTTTATTTGTTAGTTGTGATTAGAGTGTTAATATATAAGAGAATCTGTTAATATAAAACGTGTAACTGTGCTCATAATTTTTGGTGGGTGCGACTAAACGTTGTCTGGTGCGCCTAAATTTTTGAAGTTAGGAGCACCGGTGCTACCAAGAAAAATTGTTAGCAAATGACTGTGACCATCTGATTTCATTGTTTTGATAACTGTGATAGTATCATCAACTATATGTTCATGACATCATCGCAGTCTTGACATAAGCTGCATGAAAAAGGTTATTTTAACAAATATAAGAACCAAAAGATTTCTGGGGATAGCAAAGTACAACAAGAACCATTTAAAAAATATCTCAATACTAAATGTGATGCATTTGTGTCTGTCTGTCTTTATCTCCAGTATATCTATGGTATTAGTGGAAATGTACACCCCTTCTAGGTGAAAACACAACATAATAAGCTAACAGCAACATAGTGAGAAAAACAGCGGTGACCAAAATTGTTCACCTGACAGTTCTACAAATATTGACCTTTTTCTGCCTCCAAAACATGATTTCATTTCATAATGCTCTATCTTTAATATTTGTTATGTCCACCATTTGCAGCTGAAAATCTCTCAGGTATAATGTCAGTATATTTCCTGAGAACTTCAACAATAATTATTGTTAATTGTATTCACTCTTAAACAGCCATTAGAATTTTTTGGCCCGAGACTTTTGGTCTCATTCACTTCCATTCATTTTTAGACATAAAAACAGCTTGTTACGCTACTTGATGTTGCAAACTGATATGTTTTTATTATATTTATTCTACTTTGTCTGCAATTTATAGTCATGCAAACGCTTGTTTGTAGAGCAAGTAGTTTGGCAGTTTTTTGCCATTTATTATTACATCTCATTACTCCCATAGGCAACTGAATCTGAAGTTCTAAAACAATCACAAAAATGAGCACATTTCCGCATTAAAGAATAAGCGCAAGCGCATGTTTTAATTTTAGTTTTAATGTTAGTTTTTAAAAAAAAAAAAAAAAAAAGAAAACTCCTTTTTAAAAATCTTTATTAGATATTAACACCAATAAATAAAAAAGACTTTTGATTTGAATGATTTATGAAACATTAACTATAAGAAATTAACTGTAAAGATTAATAAATGCCTCATGAGTAGTTTTAAGTTTAATTGAATTAAATACTGTTAACAAATAGAGTTTAATTTTACAGTATAAATAGGCCTATAAGGAATAAGAACATTTTCAAGATAACAACTTATATTGTAGGCCACAATAACATAAAATGAATCTTTTTATATATACAAATACATAAAAATGAAAATGTTTATATTTGAAAAGCATTTGGTGCTATGATGAGCAAACACCACTGTAAAGAACAAAAAAAAAAGAAAAGAATATTCTTAAATGCGACTGTAATGATTAAATAAATCCAATAAATCCTTATTCACAGTATTTGACGTGCACACAATGACAATATCAATAATGTTCATTATCCCATTTTTGTGCTATGGGGCTGTTGAAAGCTTGATTCTGATTGGCTGAAAAACAATCTAACCTGTGCAATTATTTTCTGATAAATGCACAGCTAATGTAGTTTCACACATATCTTGACTGCATTACAGTTCCATATCACTACGCCAAACAATTTTTGCATTTTAGATTACGTCAGAGCCTAAAACAGATACAATCAAATGAAACAAAACAAAATGCTTTGACTGAAATGTGTAAGAAACTAGCTCTTTACACATGAGCAATTTGAAACCTGACAAATGTCTTGAAATATAAATCTGAACAATGGGCTTTTTACCAACCATTCCTACAAATTAATCTGTAAACACCACTAACACACTTTTCACAAAGATTATATCATTCACTAATGTTTTCTTATCTGTATTTTTTTTCTAAGAACAGAATCTACAGATACTACAGACCAGTCATACATATATTTCAGCTATGATAGTTTATTCAGAACAATCAGTTATAGCAGTTTGTTCATTCATTCATTCTATGTCAACTATTCATATGTTTTATGTAGCAGATGCACTTCCAATCACAACCCATTACTGGGAAACTCACATACACACTCATTCACACACACACTAATACACTACAGCCAATTTAATTTAGTCAATTTCTCCTATAACGCATGCCTTTGGATTTGTGGGGGAAACCGGAGCACCCGGAGGAAACCCACATGAACACGAGGAGAACATGCAAGCTTCACACAGAAATGCCAACTGGTCCAGCCGGGACTCAAACCAATGACCTTTTTGCTGTAAGACAACAGTGCTAACCACTGAGCCACCATGCCAACCAGCTTTGTTCATTATAAGTCAATAAAAATACAGTATGTTTTATTAAATATATAAATAAATAATACATTTAAAGAAAATCATTGTACAATCAGCAATCACAGTTTAAATCCAGTGTAGTTCAATGGTTAATCGTTCTATAGTCAAAAAATGACATTTTCTGTTTGTGCAGACTACTTATTTAAAATGAGCTCAAACTAAATTTTTCGGGGTGGGAGGACAAATAATTTGTTTTATTTTCAATCCATTTAAATTTTTAAAAACTATTAATTATTTATTTCATGTTGTCCCAACACAAATACATTGTGTAGAACACAGCATTTTTTACAGTGTATTAAAGGCTCAAATTTTCATTCTTGTTATCAAAAATGTTTCTGCTTGAATAACTTGCCAATTGTGCCCTCTTAGGGGCCGTTTACACCTGCTCACTTCATGCATTTTTTTCTGATCGAATAGCTATCCAATTGTGAAAAGAAGTGGTGTAAATGTCCTCCAAAATGCATTAGATAGCTGAAGCAACTTCAGGAGGTGGTCTGGGACACATTCCAGACAAAACTAGACAGGTCTAAATGCATTTGGTTGTTGAAACCACGATTGTGGTTTCTTACTCCTCCTAAAATGTAAAAAAATAAATAAATAAACACATGAGGTTGTTTCAGATCAAATGACATGGTGAAAACACAATGAATCCACTGCCACAGAATTTCTTTCATTTATAAAGTTAGAATGTAAATATAAACATTAGATATTCAAAATTAGCCTAATAACAGTAATCACTGAGCCCGCCTTGGTCACATCACCACCTCAGGTGTGGTATTATTTTTCTAACCGTCCATCGTCAATTATTCCATATAATTTAAAGGCTGTGATCAATTATTCCGCAGAATTAAATATCAGCACTAGGCATGGGACGATAACCATTTTTAAGGTATACCATGGTTTGGAAAAGTCAAGGTTTTCATACCGCCGAAATTTTCTCTAATACTGTTCCTAAGGTATGTGTAAGATTTTTTTTTTTATTTACATTTTTTAACAACAGCATCTCCAGCAGAAAAGATATCCAAATATGCCATTTTAAATTGTAAATAAATCTGTGTTTTTGAAACTAATGAAGACAGCAGACGTCAATAATTCATTTTCATTATTTGGCCTATCACGTTACTGCTCCAAAATATTATAAATGTTTCTCAAAATAAAATATAGTGTGTTCAAAAGGAAAAAAAAATAGTTTTTTACACAGACATTTAAAAAGAATATATTTTAGAGCAGTAATCACAATACCCTAATACCGTAAAATCGTGATATTTTTATCCAAGGTTATCATACCGTCAGAATCTTATACCGGCCCATGCCTAATCAGCACAAGTTTTAATGATTGTAAAATTTTATGTAAAGTGCAAAACTTTTTTGGCTCAATACTGCTCACGAGTGTGCATCAGATCTGTGTTTTCATCTGCATGTCTGGACAGGTACAGACCACCACAAAGAGTGCTATCAAGTGTGCTGCTTGTTGGGGCTTTACTTATTAGAGCTTTGTTTCTGAGAGGGGTGCAGTTTCTCTCTGACACTCCAAGCTCTAGTTTAACCTCTCGTCTGTCTTCTTTCAGGATGTGTGGTGCTCATGAGGCACGAATCTGACCGCCTGCCCCCCGCCTGCTGACAGCCTCATGAGGCTCCTCAGTAACCGCTGACCCCACTAATGATTCTTATCAGCGGTTGCCTTGATACCAGAAGCCCCCTCAACCCACTGTCCTGCACAGCACATACTGGAGATAAATGCTCATATTTTCATTTATACCTCCAGTCCACAGTCTACTGTCCTATAAAGCACATATTGGAGGTGAGCGTTAACTGCCTCAGTTTGTGCATCCGGCACAGACAATCTCTAAATATAGTTCACTCAGTTAAACGCAACATAGGGCTGTGCTAAATCTGAAAAAAAATGATACAACTGTGAAGATATTTACTGAAAAAAAAATTGTAATATGTGGACACTAATGAAAAATTCTGCAGAAAATTCATGAAAACACTTTTTTGCACCTACACTCACCGGCCATTTTATTAGGTAGACCTTACTAGCACCGGGTTATATGCCCTTTTGCCTTCAGAACTGCCTTAATCCTTTGTGGCATAGATTTAACAAGGTACTGGAAATATTCCTCAGAGATTTTGGTGCATATTGACATGATAGCATCAGTTGCTGCAGATTTGTTGGCTGCACATCCATGATGCAAATCTCCCGTTCCACCACATCCCAAAGGTGCTCTATTGGATTGAGGATCTGGTGACTGTTGAGGCCATTTGAGTACCGTGAACTCATTATCATGTTCAAGAAACCAGTCTGAGATGATTCGCGCTTTATGACATGGCGTGTTATCCTGCTGGAAGTAGCCATCAGAAGAACTGTCACTCACTGGATATTTTCTCTTATTTTCGGACCTTTCTCTGTAAACGCTAGAGATGGTTGTGTGTGAAAATCCCAGTAGATCAGCAGTTTCTGAAATACTCAGACCAGCCCGTTTGGCACCAACAGTCATGCCAAGTTCAAAGTCACTTAAATCACTTTTCTTCCCCATTCTGATGCTCAGTTTGAACTGCAGCAGGCCATCTTGACCATGTCTCCATGCCTAAATGCACAAAGTTGCTGCCATGTGATTGGTTGATTAGAAATTTGCTTTAACAAGCAGCTAGACAGGTGTTTCTAATAAAGTGTCCGGTGAGTCATGCTTTTGCTTTTGAAAAATATCCAAGAGTGTATATACATGTGTCAGTGACTAAAAAGGGGCTTCAAGAATCAAATCAGCCTTTTTGTACATTATATTTATTTACTTAATTGTTTACTTTCTGAATAATGAATGTCACACATTTTCACTATGATTTACAGAAACAAAACAAAAAATACTCACAAACTCAAGTTCAAAACAAACAAACAATAAATAACTAAACAAATATTTAATTGAATCAATCAAGTATAATATTAATTAAATAATTTTTATAACAATTTCATATCTAGGTGTCAATAAGTTTATAATAAAAGACATATTATTAATATTCATTCATTCATTTTCTTTTTGGCTTAGTCCCTTTATTAATCTGGGGTCGGCACAGCGGAATGAACCGCCAACTTATCCAGTATGTGTTTTATCCAGCATGTGTTTTACGCAGTGTTTTCCAGCCGCAACCCATCTCTGGGAAACATTCACACACACTCATACACTACGGACAATTTAGCCTACCCAATTAACCTATACCGCATGTCTTTGGACTGTGGGGGAAACCGGAGCAACCGGAGGAAACCCACGCGAACGCAGGGAGAACATGCAAACTCCACACAGAAATGCCAACTGACCCAGCCGAGGCTTGAACCTGCGACCTTCTTGCTGTGAGGTGACAGCACTACCTACTGCGCCACTGCGTCGCCCTATTATTATTAATATTATATAATAATATTATATTTTTATGATGGATGGTCAAAGTATAATAATAATAATAATAATAATAATACATGTTGAAATCACTGAAACGGTTCCCAGGAGAGTTTTAATTTAACCTTAAAAATGGGGTAAAAATGTGTCGGTAGATCCGATAAAAAAGCCCCCCCCCCCATCCAGAAAACTGTCAAAAGTTGAATAAATACATTCATTTAAAATCATACCACAAACAGCCGGAACTGAGATTTGCCTGAACTTCTGACCTTGAGGCCTGCGGTTTGATTTTTTTATTTTTTTTCCCACCCCAGAAGATGCTGACATACATTCCCCAAACCAGACGAAACAAAACACACATCTGTACTCGCAGTCCAACCAAAAGTCTATGTTTGCACACTGGATAATTACCTCCACAAAAGACAAGCCTCCTCCAAGCATCAACAAACACACAACCTTTTCCTTTCCTGTAGGGATTTGGCAGCTCTGCCGAGTTCATTCGGAGCAGGGCATCCCCTGACATCTAAGATATCTACCCATCGGCACAATGACATGGGTGGGTGTCTGCTGAAAGAGCGCCCAGCAAACTACCCATGTGCTTTATTGTGACTTTTGAAGACAAGCTCTCTTTGATGTTTATGAGGAAAAGTGAGACAAGCATTAGGTAGCAACCCCGAGGCCTGACACTAAATCTTTACATGAGGCAATGACTCCGCACAGAACAATGGCTCTTTACATTCATTATTAGAAGCCATCAGTCACTTGTTTACATTGTGTTTCTGCTGGTGAAACACGGTTTGTTGGGGCTCTTTGTCAGAGGAGGGGAAACAAAGCTGATAACAAGAAGTGGGATCAGGTGAACAATGATCATACATATGTTCTCCGGCCACACCCGAACACTTTAAAAATGCAGAAATCATCACTATTATTTTGATCATTTTCTGCGCAAATGTCTTTGACATCAGATGAGGGGCTCTGACCTTCCATAACATGACAGGGAGACTTGAAAACCTGTCAAGTCGAGGCATTAAACGACACCTGAGAGGATATAATTACGCTCAAGGTGCTAATGGGGTTTATTCAGGCTTGTGGAGAAAACACGGCAGTGGACCAAAGAAAGGGTGGTGTCTTTTGCTCCGAGCAGCTTTGTTGTCATTAAGGTGTTCATAATGGAAAAGAGACGGAATAACAGGTGTGTACGGCGTGTCCGTGACATCCCTTCATCCGCCAAAACAGAGGCTTTTCATTCGTATCTACGCGGCGAACAAAAAGGTCCACTCCCTTCCAGACTGTTTGTTTTTCTTCGATAATTTGCACCGTTGGCTCAAGTCAAAAGGTGTTTTCACTGGAGAGGCAAAGAGGCAAATCTCCCTTTAAAGCGATGAAAACAGTTTACATCCAATTGTCACCAAACTTGGTGAATGAATCCAAAGTTTATTTGTAGTAGCAAATGGAGGGCGATTCCCAGGACAGAGCGGGGGAGGTCTTGCAGAGACAGAGAGAGAGAGAGAGAGAGAGAGAGAGAGAGAGAGAGAGAGAGAAAGAGGGTCCAAGATAGCCAAATATTATGACTGACTGCCTCCTAAATCCCAAGCCTAATTCTAAACAGATGGATATCACAGATGCGTGGTATATTTGAACTGTTTCCTCTTCTCTTGCGTGATCCTGACATGCATTGTTGCTAAACACGTCCTCGAGATGACTAGCAGAACTGATAAAAACCGAGTTGTTTGCCATATTCCAGCACGTTTGAGACAATAGGCTTCATTCATGCACATTCTGCGGTCTGTTATGAAACAGTTTGGTCTCGGAAATCAGATATTGTTGTTATCTGGCTTTCCTTTTCCTTGTTTTGTGATTACTGCATTTGACTGATTCAACTTTTGACTTTGTGGCATTATTCTGCACACTCATCTAATTGTTGTATAAACAAGAAGGCCACGAGAGCCGTGTGTAGCGCTTGCAGATGATAAGAGGCAACACAGGCTGAGCTTAAATGAAACATCATTGATTGAAAACCAACCAGTCTTTAAAGTCTGGTATCCATAAACAGTGTCCACGTGGACGGGTAGGAGGTAGTTACAAATGAGACAGTTATTTGAAAAGATAATATACAAATGTTGAGGACTATCAGACACACAAAATTCTGTAGAAGCTTTTCACTCTTATATTGGAAGTAAAATTAAAGTAAAAGGACTATAAAAGTACCTTCTTTATTGTTTTATTTTTATTTAAGTACATGTTTTAGAAGAAAAAAGACGTTAGGGTAAACAAGAAAATTGTCTTTTAAATTTATATTGGAAATACTGTTTTTAAAATATGACAAAGTTATTTATACATAATTTCTATATCATCAGTAATCAAGTCACTAATAAATACATTTTAAATTCATCTAACTAAAGATGATTAAATAAAAACTTGAAATACTTTATAATAATAAAATCATACAGTGCTCAGCATAACTGAGTACAGCCCAAATTAATATTTGTATCCATTTCTCAGTGAATATAGGCAATGTATTTTGGTGTAAATGTGCATTTAAACAAAACAGATTTATTAAACAGATGTATTTATTAAAATAATATACATATGTAAAAAATTAAAAGATAATACAATTAAAGTCAAGCAAAATATTGCAAAAAAAAATATTACAACCTACAAAATGTTTATAAAATATACATTTGGGTGTACTAGTTTTTGGACCATTATCATAAGTTATTTTGTTAGATAAGCTTCAGATTTGACTTCAGTACTGACTAATCTAATGTATATGCACACATATAATATTGTATAGCTTTCTATTAAAAATATGAATTTAAAAGAAAGATTTATGAGGGGTGTACTTATATACTCTGAGCACTGTTTAATTTCTTAATTGATTATTTAATATATGATTATATCATCTTATATAATTATATAAGATGAAGTCTATTAAAAATAATTAATACAATATTACATTAATATCATATTTATTAAATTCATGTTTATTTCTACAGCGCTTTTACAATGTAGATCGTGTCAAAGCAGCTTAACATAGATGTTCTAGTAAAATGAAACTGTGTCAGTCCAGTTTTTAGAGTTCAAGTTCAGTTTAGATTGGTTTAATATTATTTGACATTAATAAATAAGAGGAAAAAACCTACATATAATGAAAGCAAACAATATATTGCATTTACTCATATTTTATAATAATTATTAATTAAATGTTGCAATTATATAATTATTTTATTCTACTTGCATTCAAGACTTTAAATAATAATTTAGAATAAGATTGAATTCTATGAAACTTTTATTACATTAATATTATACTCAACATATGGTCACAAACTAAGACTTTTAGCTCAATAAACTACTAATTTGCTGCATATTAATCGCTAATAGGGTTTATGTATAGGATTAGAGATGAGATCATACTTTATAAGTACTAATAAACAGCCAAAATCTTAATAATAAGAAAGTAATAAGCCAGTGGGTTATAGTGATAAATAGTAGTACCTGAAAATTGATATTTTTATCCATTTCTCAATGAATATGGGTCATATATAATGGTGCATTTGAACAAAACAGATTTATTAAACAGATATTTTTATTGAAATTATAGTTAAGTCACAGAATCTTTAGAAATGTAAAGATAATACATACAATTCATGCAAAATATTGAAAAAACTACAACATTTCAACTAAATTGTATATATTATTTGTTTCCCTTGATTTTTGCTATTTTTGAAAAATCTATTTAATGTTTTACCCTAACATATAAATTTGGGCCTCTAATTTTTGTACCATTGTAGGTTACTTTGTTAGATAAGCTCCAGATTTGGCTTCAGTACTGACTAATCTAATGTATATGCACAAATATAATATTGTATAGCTTCCTATAGAAAATATGAATTTAAATGAGAAATTTGTGGGGGGTGTACTTATATATGCTGAGCACTGCATATAAAAGTTATTTGTCTATTTGTGCATTAACGCAAATATACACACACGCACATTCAAATCTCTTTGGTATTTTGTTGCCTGTGTTGGCTTATTTGTTTTGTTTGACCAGCATGTACTTCCACATTTCAACAGAGTCATTAAGTCAATGACAAACGCCTGGAAAGCTGCAGCTCGGAGCCCTTTCCTCTGTTTAGAAAGAAAAACTCCTGTCCTCAGTAATGAGCGAACTAATTCATCATGTGTCAGTGAACTGGTTCCTCACCACACTGCAGGTAAAAGGAATGTGGGAGAGAGCGCTCCCCTCGCTCCGTCTTATCTCTCTTTTAGCACGTCTTCATTTCGGTTGAGTGCTACATGATAACCTAAACTTTGCCCAAAGTTTGTACACATTCCAAAGAGCTTTTTTGAGCGCCTTGACACCTCTATTGTACACAATCGGCAAAATAGGCGGTCAAATGTCAAACTGTCCTGATGGGATGTTTTGTAAATACTGTGCCATAATGACTTTAAATACTCTCAGACAACACTTTTACAAGGGAGGTACTTTTTTACGTGTAACGAGAGGCTTTCAGCAGACACCCGCGGGCTAAACTTGTCACAGAGGAGTAATAAGTCTCTTAGTTCAGCCTTGGCACTTGACAATGTTGCTGCTGCATTGAATTACAAACAGCCCATGGACAAGTCCTTCTCCTCTTCAGGGATATTTAATCTGGTGATAAACTGTTTTGGAATTTGAGGCCTCATTGAACAGGCAGTTTTTTTTCTCTCTCTATTCGTAGGGCAGGTTTGTCTCCTTGTCTGCCCCGGTGAAGTGTGCTGATATGACAGTTTGCTCATCTTTCAACTTTTCACCCATTAAAAAAAAAAAAAAAAATCAGGGAGTGAATCAATTAATCTGGATTCACCATTGAATGCAATGAGACACCACCCAAAGGTCTAAAAGAGAGAGCTAAATGTGAAGGCTGTTGTGACAGTTTCGCACCAAATGTAGTGAAAATACAACATCTGGAGAAAGGGAAAGGCTAAAAGTTTCTGAATTAAACAACAATAGCAGTTACAAGTGTAGCTACACTTTAACCACTGCCATAGATATATATCGCATACGGACCCCGAGCATGCGTCAATCGCGCCGCCACATTTGTACTATGCTCCCAGGACAAATGTCATTCAACCGCACAGGTCAAGACAGTGTGACAATGTGAAGATGCTGGACTTTAGCACTGTGTATGGGTGTAGTAACAAGCAAACAAAGCACAAAGGCAGAACATTTCATAGGTAAGATTTAGTTTTTTTTTTTTTTTTAAGTTTTTGTATGTTATGAACTTTTGTACTAAACAAGTAACGTTACAGTCACTTACACTTCAACAAGTGGCACCAACTTGCACTAAATTCTAGGCTTATGCTAGTTTTGTTGAATAAAATAAGCAAACAATGAAAAATAATATGACAACAGGATGCTGTGGTGCCAGAAACGTGTATTATTGTCAGCTAATTACTTGTTCATACTGCGTATTCATTCACAAACGAATCGCTCCCTCCGTTAGAATGAAAAGTGAAGGCAGGCGAGGGTGTGTGTTTTAGGACACAAATTAGATCAAATCTAACATGGAGGGAGATAATACATTTTCATGCACACAAATACAAAGCTCTTTGTCAGTAATGCCGGAGCGGTCACTTATCCATTGATGTAGAAAAGTGATGTAAAATTATAATTTTCGTAAAAAAAAAAAGAATATATATATATATATATATCATACTGACAACCGGGAAAACTCCCTCCACTGCAAAGAAGCACTACCCTGTACTATAATGGCGGCTCTATTGACTCATTCCTGTCAATAGGCAACAACAGGGTAGGCGACATCTAATTAAATGTCTATGAACCATTGCAAGGCAAAAAACAAATATAAATGATTATATAAGACTGTTATGACTCCTTCGAAGTCCACACAGGCCAAACCGAGCATTTCGAAATTAGACGATCTAGCCTAGAGAGGACAGATTTTATCACCATGCAACTGTAACAGCTGCTGTTAATAAGCTCTTATCAAATTTGTAATGAATTTTCTTTAAAGTGATTTTAAAACTTATTTTAAGTGATCTGAGGGCAAAACAAGGTATACAGTAGCTGGAAATATATTTCCTTTGATTCATACATGTACACATATTAATGTAAACTGTCTATAAAATCACTCTTTCGTAAGACATGTCACTCTTTTTGTTTTTTTAACATGCCTTTAGATATCCAAGTAAAATAAACCCAATTCATACATTTAATCCAGAGTTTTCTTTTAAAAACATTCGAATGCACCCTTCGGAGGATGCAGCATCTGAAATGAGACACAGCGCTTGAAAGTTTTTATATATAATATAAAAAAAAACGTATGAACATTTATATGTATCTATGTATTTCAAATTACAAAAAAATTAAATTACCGCTAATGCAAATTATTTCTAACGCAGCGTCTATGGGGCTGAGAGTAAGCTTGGCCGTCATCAGTCTCACACTATTTTTTTCCTTTTTCTGAACGTCTCGATAACACCATTGAGGAGGTTTTTTTTATTATTTCAGCAAGCTAATTTATTAAATAACAAATTATTTGTTGTACTCTTCGATTCACTGTGCTCTAAGTTTACCCAACTATGATGACTTCAGCTGCTGAGAAACCCGAAAATGTGAAAAGGGTCTATATATGTACATTTTCTGATTCAACATTCTGTCTCATATTCTACAGTAACAGTTATTATCTGTATGCAAATGTACGCACAAAGCAATGTTTTAAAATATCAGGAAGTACAGTAAGTGATGATCAGCGAAAAAAAATATATTTATATATATCTTGGAAATGTATATTTTTATTATTTTAATATTTAAATACATTTATATTGATATTGAATAGAGAGTATGCATTTTTGTACATGCTCTAGATTTCAGTTGTTTCAGTTGTGACTTATTGGTTAGAATAGCTGCTAATCAAATACAAGGGAGATCCAATCAAATATTAATAATTGATTATACTGCAGTCACTGTATCCTTTATTCCACTATTTGCAAAATAAAAACACAAATTCCATGATTGACTATTGTTGTATTTAATCTTGTCAGTATGGTCAATTGTAAAGTTTTATGTTTCTTACTCACTCACTCATTCACTCACTCCCCTTCAGTTACAGTATATTCTCCGCAGTGGAATGCCAGTGTGAAATGATCTGCCAATTACTCTGGCATCCTTTACTGGTGGATGCCCATCCTGCCACAACCCAGCACTTAGAGTGCACTGACTTGTGTAACCCCCAGTGCTGGGAAAATACCATACACTACAGCCAATTTACTTTATCTAAAGCACTTATGCCGCATGTCTTTTGATTATAGGGTAAATCAGAACACCCAGAGGAATCCCATGCAAACACGCAGAGAAAATGCAAACTCTGCACAGAAACCACTTAAACCAGGGACCTTCTTGCTTTGAGGCAACTCTGCTAACCACTGAGGCACCCTTAGATTTGTGTTTTCCTATTCCCGTATGATACTGTATAAATTATACACTAAAATATATTTGTTTCTGCATTGTGTTATTACATTTATTTTACCATATGACTTGAAGTCTATTTGAGAAGACATAATGTACATAATAAACAAATTACAGTCACAAATAAATGCAGTAAAACAAAGATACTAAGATTGCACAAAGTTAACATTATTCAGGTACAAAAATTACATATTTAAATCTAAAACAAAATACTTCACTGTGTAAATTAAATCTAATTAATGGCTGTTAAAACTACAAGTATTATTGAATTTTTTCCTCTGAATGCTTTAAATATAAACTTTCACTCAAATCACATTATGAACTGTGGTGCTAGGTCAACTATGACCCCTAATTTACATTCACATCCCACAATGTTACTATTGCAGGTATTATAGAAACTATACATTGTGCATAGTTTAAAAGCATTTTAGAGTCAATAAAAAAATAATTGTGCAAATGCCCCTTCCAGACATCACATTTGGTCACTAATTTACTCACTCTTGTGTTGCTTTCTTCAATAAAACACACAAATTTTAGACATTTTCAATAATTTAAACATTGTGAGTAAATGATGATGGAAGCTGTCATCGTTTGGATGAACTACAATCTTAATTAATCTTGTACATTGAACATTTTAACGAAAAGCGTAAACTATTTTAATGAGCATTTATGTCCTTAATATTTTTTATGTGTAAGTCATGGTTCACAGTACTGTATAGCTTAATTATATGATTAAGAGGTAATAAAAAAGTAAAGGTGTAAAGGCATGTTAAAATCTATTAAAATGTAAAATATTATGACGTCACCAAACTGAGAAAAAAAACTTTACAATCACCTGAATTTGCTTAGAGCGGATGCACAAAGGAGAAGTGCAGAGAGGAATTAATAAAGCCTAACAAGAGTAAAAGTTTTTGTGATTAATGCTTTTCAATTCTAAAGGAACTTACCTTGGACTTTGGCTTTGCTAAATATTAAGAATTACAATGACAGACAGACAATAATGATTATTCAAATTAGATTTGAAATCAGATATGATATTATATTAAATCAATAGGACATTCTTCATGACATCTATTTCCGCACAAAAAAAATATTCAAAACAGTCATTTATTTATTTTCCTATGGCTTAGTCTCTGTTTCAGAGGTTGCCACAGCAGAATAAACTACCAACTATTCTGGCTGGGGCTGCAATATATATATCAGCATCGATATCGCAATGTGCACATCTGCAATAGTCACGTCGCTGGATCTGCAATGTCAAGTATGGTTATAGATTAATGGCAGAGTTGAACTATTGTGTATTTAAATGTTATTAAATGCATTGTTTTAGGCACAATTTGGTTCAATAAAAAGCAATAATTTTTTTTTATAGTGAAGACTGAATATTATAAAAAAAAATATATATATATATATATATATATATATATATATATACACATACTGCTATGTCTATTCTCCATTCAATATATATTTAATTCACTTATATTGCATGTTTTTGGACTGTGGGGGAAACCGGAGCACCCGCAGGAAACCCATGCAAAAACAGGGAGAATATGCAAACTCCACAAAGAAATGGCAACTGGCCCAGCCAGGACTCGAACCAGTGACCTTTTTGCTGTGAGGCGACAGTGCTAACCACTGAGCCACAGTGCTGCCGATATTCAAAACAAGAAATGTTTTTTTCAATAAAACATTAGTGTTAGAAGCGGTCTAACCCAAAATAAATAAATATATTTGTCCCCATTTACTTCCATCCAGTGCACCATATTTCTTTATTGAAAACGCAAGAAGACACTATGAAAAATTTTAATAAGACAGCTTAGAATATAGCCAATGACTCCCATAGTATTTTACCCTACTGCAGAAGTCAGTAGATACTGCTAACTGTCTTTTTAACAAAAAAATGTTTCAAAATATCTTACGTGTTCAACTTGAGGGTGAGTAAACAGTGAGTAAATGTCAAATTTTGTGAACTGCCCCTTTTAACCTATCGACTCTGTAATGAGCTCAAAATCCCAGAAAGAGCAAACAAAGGCAAAAGCTTCAGTAAACCAATAGAGAAAAGTGATTCAAGAAAATAAACAAGCAGAGGATTAATATTTTCTTTGTAAACGGTGCGCAGAGCTTTATGGTGAAAGACTGCCGAAGGTTCATATTTACAGCAGTTTAACAGTTTGCAACTCAGAATCCTGTTGAAACGCACATTTGAGGGTCACAGTTTAATGACAGCGACGGAAAGCATATGATATGAATTCCTCTGCAGCGCATTTTATCTCATTATTGGAAAGGCATCTAAAGACCTTGGCTAATTTACAGCGTGGCTTCTGCTGTATTTTATAATTTGTTATTGGACAAATTGGTAGTCCTTTGTCCTCATTGGCTGCGTGTCAAAGTTGTAGCTCCTTGGTTGTGTGGATGAGTAATTCTTTGAGTTTGAAAACAGATGTCAAAACACTAACAATGGCATGACACAGTTTGCTATCCTTTTAAGCCAGCCCGACTGCTTGCACTCAAAGCATTTGGCAAACTTTGCGAAGAGCAGGCACAGGAGAGAGGATGCTGTGCTTTTACAAGCCTACTTTAGCGGCTTTCGAAATACTTGGCATTTACACTGGCATTTAGACTTATATATTTATTTCACTCTTGTGCAATAACATTCTGTGCAGGATGCAAATTTTGTTAGTTCTTGACATTTTAAAATGTGAAATAAATTGATATGGTCCAATTAAATTGTAACTGTTAAAAGGAAATACCCAGCCTTCGCCGGGGCCCAAATTGCTCTGTGCTTTGCATTTCTATTTAATTACGGTAGCAAGAGTGTTAGGCGATAACAGTGAGATCTCTCTCAAGCCTCTTCGTAATGCTTTGAACATTGAAATTGTGTCTGGGGGAAGACGATGCCTCTAAAAAGCCTCGTACTGCTGAGCAGAAAAGCACGCCGGGGCCACCTGGAACGCGAGAGTTCAGGCGAGTGACCGCAGAATGTATTCCATATCGTGTTATGGATCTCACGCGCTCGGCTCCAAAAAAAAAGAGAGAGAGAAAAGAACACTAAATTGCCAGAAAGTACAGAGATTTCATACATTCAGAGAGTTTGGAGGTGACCTTGCTTATTTGCCGCATGTGTGTACCTGCCTGCACTCGCAGACATGCTGACAGAAGGAATAAGACTCGGAGGGAAAAGCAGCGAACCCTTCCACAAACAGCGGCAGTGCTTTCAGAATAGCAATGAAGCATCCAGAAAGTGAGTTCTGCCTAACCGTTCCTTTCCCCTTTGAGACAGGAACCAGGATTCATACAGAAATGCGGCCCCTAATGTGTGTGTGTGTGTGTGTGTGTGTGTGTGTATGTGTGTGTCACATCATTTCTCTGACGCGCAGGTGGATATGATAGAGAGAAAAAAAAAAGAAGTGAAATCTTTTGTAAGTGTCAGGGTTCATAATAGCCTGCAGTGGATGCTTTAGATGAAAGATTTGGCTGAATAGCAGAGGCGTTTGAAGAGGATGCTCTTTAAAGGAAAAGCCTACAGGGGAATATGTAGAGATCTCTTACTAATACCTGTTACCTTCGGGAGAGGGGTTGAAGAGAGGATAGAGAGTGAAGGGAGACACACGAGCATTCATCGGAGAATTGACACACATTTCACCTGCAGGAATTGTCACTCTGTCTAATGCACCGTCTGTCCTGTTCAAAAATACAAGAGATTCAAGCAGGGAAAAAAAGCTTGCAACTACCTGCCGAGGCTTTCACAAGCTGGAAAAGCAAGAGATCTGATGTCTGGTATTAAGAGGCCGCCAGTACTGTCGCATTAGCAGCAATGTGATCATGTTGATAACCATCATTTTTTGAAGACAAAGACAAACATGTTTTTTAAAAACAAATAAATGTTAATCATATTGTTTATGCTAAAGGGAGAGTGTATCTGAACTGTATTATCATTCACTCAAAATCTTTATGACCTCTTTCACTTGTGTAATAAAAAATATTGAAGATAATTTGTGGTTTTTGATGAAGGAATCAAAACAAATGCGCAATTTAACATTTAATATGTCAATTAAAATGTGTTCAATTTAATAAAGATTTTTTTTTTATCTGAGCAAAAAAACAACAACAATAAAACAACTAAAACATATTTTGCCTTTTCTTTTTCTAAAACATGTTTACATTTTCCCCTCTGTTGAACACAAAATCATATCTTTTTTGCTTACATAACATATTTTTTTCTACTTTGGAAGTGAAAGGGTACCTCTCACCAGCATTCTTCTTCAAAAAAAAAAAAAAAAAAACTTTTTTTGAGCATTCAACAGAATAAAGAAAGTTGAGGTGTGATATATGGTGATATTTCATATATAGTGATATTTAATTTCATAGTAAACTATTGGGAGAGTGCAGGCCCAAAACACTAATTAACTATCATTTTTAAATCTTAATTTAAATCTTAAATCTTAATCTTAAAAAGTGTACTTTTTTTCTTTTAGGGACCTTGAAAAGGCAATCCATACTTTTGTCTGCTCTCTTTCGCCTTTTCGCTTGGGTGTGGAAAGAGAGCATGTATCCCCAGTTCTAATTTCTGTGTATCGTCTTCCAGTTTGCAACAGAATGGTTTTTAACATGTTTTTACAGTTTTAAGAAATTCCTAATAGTTTGTAATCATTTCACCTATCTGTCCATCAAGTAGTTAGGTTGAAATTGAGAAGTAATTGTGCTTTTACTACAGCTTAAACTCTATTAAACTATATCGTTATTTAACATTTTCCATATTTTGTAATTCACCTGGGTTTACAATTTTTTTATAAATAATGAATAGCATTATGGGACCTTAATCTCTGCTCTGTCGACTTTCAATGTTTAAAATCCAATGCAGCTTAATAAAGTGAATTATTGACATTTCAATAGTTTAGCATTTCAAT
>CAIGQZ010034880.1:10957774-11005488 GCA_903798205.1 Danio tinwini
ATATATATATATATAATTTTGTTCTAAAAGATTATATAAAATGTACTGGCAGTTTATTACTTTTGTACTATAGTTTTCAACACCAATCCAGACAAAATATTACTTCAAACTAGTAAAATGTCAATAAAAATCACTTTTTCCAACATCAAAAGTTGATAGAGGAAAGATCATGGTCCCGGAAATGCATTTCCAAGGCATAAAGAAATGGGGTGAGAAACATGCATCACAAAATATGGAAAACTGTTAATACAGATATTTGTACCCATTTCTTTAAAACTGCCCTTGTATAACTTTAAAATAAAGCTTAAAACATATCTGATTTCTTTGACTTTTTATCATAGTTTGTGCAGTTGTTGGTCTTGTTTTTGTGTGTTTTTTCTTATATGAGCTGTTTTTGGATTTATAGCACCATGGTCAGCAATTTTTTAACGATGCAATAGAAATAGTGTTTTTACACTATCCTTTCTATTTCCTTTTTATTGTCATCAAGAAGTTTTAATCTTTTTTTATTGACATGTCTATACTATAGGATTGTGCCGTGGTCTGAAAAATTTATATTATTTTGTTTTAAGTGCCTTTCCAGAGATTTTGTGACTATTTAGTCACCAATATCCTACTTTTAGATGGTATGATGTTTCCCCTTTCTTCTTTTTTCCCCCTCACCTCCATCTATTGATTTATTTACTTATTTCTTTATTTTTAAGGCTCACTACAATTTCTTTATTATTATTTTGCCCTTAAAAAATTCTTGTATTTATTTATTTGGTAGATACTTAGGCCCAATCCCAATTCTACCCCTTAGCCCTTCTACTTACCCCTGCTCTTCATTTTGCGTGTTCACGCCAAGGGGTAGGGGTGTCCCAATTCTCTATAGCTTGAAGGCGTAGGGCTAAGAGTAAGGGGTGAATAGCCCTTCAAATGAAGATTTTTCAAAAACACACTCGAAACCAAGGGGTAAGAAAATTCCCAGAATGCACCAGCCACAGCAGCAGTATTGCTGAACCCAGAAGTAAGGAGATCTACAAATTAGTATTTTTTGTTATTATTACAAATTTTTACAACAAAGGTGTTGTAGTGCTGTCCCAATTCTTAGGGGTAAATTTTAAAGCCCTTCCCCTTAACCCTCGGTTGTAAAATAAAAATTGGGATTGGGCGTTAGTTAACTAATTTGCTACCATTGTTTACGATTTGATTTTGTTGTACTTTTGGACTATAACCCATTGTACATTCCTTGTTAATCTTGCCTCTCATTATATCTCTGAAAGCACATTGTACATTCATTTTGATAACTTTAAATAAACATGTCACTTAAAAAAAAAGTTTTCAATCTTAAAATACAGAATAAGTGATCATACCAAACTCTGCTATACATTTGAATAAGTACAACTGAGAAGAACAAGTATGTTGTTTTGTTTTATTCATCAATATATGCTGAATGACACTGAGATGTAATTTCACCCATATATTTACATTCAGGTTCAAGTAAATGATGATAGAACTATGCCTTTTAGTCAAAGCACAAGCAAAATATAGCATTTCAAAGGGAATATTATGATAAGCAAATGCAAATCAGTCTAAACAACAAAAGTCAGAGAAAGTTCTAAGAGAAAGCTTAGTTTAATTCCACGATGACAGCAAATCATCAACAAACTAATTAGATTTCATGCAGGGAAAAATAAGCCCTTTATCCATGTATGCTTTCAGGGTGTCATTTAAAACAAACAAGCAACGTGTTAATCAAAAACATCTAACTTGGTACCGGTAGCAACAACAATCTTTATTATTAACATCAATCCACCAAGCACCTGAAAACACATACCATGTGTTTTTAAACAAGTTTAAAATTGGAGCCTAACAATAAAATGCAAGTCAATTAAACAAGTCTGCCTGCCGCAGCTGATATAAACAAGGCGAATGTTTTGTCTCTGTGTAATTACCAGATGTTTATGATACCTGCTGTAGTTGTCTTGTGTCAAATTCATAATCAAATATTGCTGGCACAGTAATATTTAGAAAACAGCTTGACACCTTTTGATTCGTCTTGAAGATAATGGTTGTGATTAATTGCTGTTCTATCGTTTTTTTTTCCCCCCCTGCTTCTATTCCTTTGTTGTTTTGATAGTCACAGACAGCTGGTCCCGATACAATGGGGAATTATTACTTCATTTGTAAAACGCTGTGAGGGTTTTTTTTTTATTGGTGGAGTGATACATAACACCTTGTGTTACAGGCTGCCGTAGAGCGCGTCCCCATTAGGGCAAAATGGCCTCTGTGGAAGAATTACACCTTTCTTACACCTGCTGCCAAGACTTTTATTTTGCTTATGTCGACTGACAACATCCTGGTTATTAGGACTATGAATATTTGGGCTCTGTCTTACTTTGTTCCCATCAAAACATCATGAGAACTCTGATGCACCTCGGAGAGCTAAGGGGAATTAAGAATAGACAGACAGAGAGAGAGAGGTAGAAAGAAAAAAAAGAAAGAAAAATGAGGGGGAAAAAATTACAGTCTGAGGTGATGCAAATGATATCCTTAGTGTCTCTTCCCCAAAGCTCCTACCAGCACACTGACAGCTGATGCCAGGATTAAACAAAAAGATCAGGAACTTATGACTAATAGCTCAAAGCAATCATCTCTCATTATTTCAATTACATGGGTAAATGCATGCAATCATGGATCAAATTGCTGCTCTAGAGGGTCCTTTCAGCCACGCGTCTCTGTTAGCAACAACAAAAAAAAGACAAAACGTGCAAATATTTGCATTTATTTGCCTTATGAAAATACATCTTTGTTTGAAAAAGGGAACCATTCTGGACCTGAGGTTTGTGCATTTTTAAGTAATACGGAAAGCAAAGTTGGGTGGCTCGCGATCGTCAGCAAAGGGTTTTTTTTTCTCCTTTTTTTTTTTGCATGCTGGCTGTCTTAAGTGAGGAATTCATAAACGCTGCCCAAACCGCCCCTGTGTATTAGTGGCTTTGAATGTAGCTGGGCTGGCTGATTCTGGGGTCCTCGCAACGCTTCTGATTGATGACTCAGTGACTGAGAGAAAATTGTCTCCTATGCATAATTCATGAGGCTATCTATTTGCCCTTAAAGTAGCTGACAGGAAAGTTTCAGACTGTCTGCTCACAATCAACTTTCAAATCACTTATAGGCGGAATATCAAAAATAGACGAGTGAGGCCAGAGACGGGGTTAGGGACCCTTTCTTGCCGGCGATATTCAAAGAGCAAAGATCAGTCTTTTACCTTTATGTGATTGACAGGTGAAATGCTTTATGGATGATTCCATGCAGCCATTGAAATCTGGCTTTGCAAATGCAGGGCTGTTTATACAATAATCTTCACATGCAAAGGCTGATGTAAAGGTAAGCAGATGCTATTTGCACCCTATTGTAAATACGAACATGAGTTATTTGCTTGATGTCTAGTATGCTGAAAAAAATTATGGTGTAACAAATTTCACCCAGAAAATTCAAGTTAGATATAAAAACAATTCTTAAAAAATCTGTTAAACCTTGGTTTCATTATTACTGTGAATCATGCAGTTATATTAGTATATGATATACAATGAAAGTGTGTGAATAAATTTTAAAATTAGGGATGGTCTGATTGATTGGCTGGAGATTGGTATCGGCCAAAATCACATTTTATAACTTGATCGGTACTCTCCAATCTGGCCAATCTCATGAACCGATCACAAGTGTTTTGAATTAGATAAAACAGCCCGGAAATCATAGAGATAAGAGTGAATTGGTATGAGAACAGATTGTGAGAGGCATGGTGATGGTCTAAGCTTTATATTTGTTAGGTTAGATGAATAACACAGTAAAGATATCTCAGGTGAACATCCCTGTCTCTCTCCTCAAGCGATCGAGCTGCTGTGAGGCTGTCCGGAACTTAGGAGCTGCGGTCACAGACGTGCTAGTTGGAGAGCAAAATATTGGAATGGCCTTGCATGTATTTAGGCCTTTTTGCTTATATAAAAACTAAGAGTTTTGTGTTTTTGACTATTTTATCATTTATTTTCTGTAAAGCTGCTTTTGACCATCACTGTCCACACTAAACGGTTATAAGAGACATGTTTAAGGGATTATATGGAACATTGTTCATTTATTCTCTTAGGAAAGGAGAGATCTTTATTTAAGTGTCATACTTAGAGGGAAAATTAGCTTTATGCATTATAAAGCTTAAAGCATCAGAAATAGTACTCAGTATCGGCTGATTACCATGACAAGAAATCAGTACTCTATATTGGCAGCAAAAATCCTATAGCATCCCTGATAAAAACAGAACAACTATATTTTCTGTATACTTTGTTAATAGTAATTTCTTTATATAATTTTACACTGTAAAAATGTAAAGAAAAAAGTTAAGACAACAAATATTTTGATGCTAATTGTAATAATTTTATTAAGTTAACCAGGTTTCAATACATTTTTTTAAGTTATACAAACTTGAACCTAATATTTTTAATCAGTTTGACTGATTGAGATGTAAGGTGAGATGACTAGAAAAGATTATTTGGTTTAACTAAAATTAAGGAATTTTTCATAGTGTATCAGTGCACATACGTGTGTGTGTGTGTGTACACTACCAGTAATATATTTTTCTTAGATGCTATACATTGTAATAACATTTCTAACAAGTAGTTTTCAAATTATATTGCACAAAACTAAAATGTATTCTCTCCTTTTTAAGCATGCAGTCCCACATATTTTAGTAATTCAGACTAGGGCTGCACAATATATTGTTTTAGCATCAATATCACAATGTGTGCATCTGCAATAGTTACATCACAAGTTATGCAATGTTGAGTTGACTTTGCAGTCCATTTTTTACATTCATCAATACTTTTATTACATTTTATGCATGATTTCCTCCCCTACAGAATCATCCAAATTAATCAAAATTAATACATTTGATAACACTTTAGGGATCAATTCTTACTATTAACTAGTTGCTTATTAGCATGTATTTTATTGAGATGTTGGCTGATTATTAGTACTTATAATCTGCGTATTCTACATCCCTAACCCAATAGCTAAACTACCTTAATATCATATATTAATAATATTAATAAGGGGCAAACTTGGAGTTTATTAACGTAAAAGTAATATTTCATGGTTTGCTTAAAGCGAGAATTAAATCTTAAAATAAAGCATGACTATAAATTCTTTCCAAATAGTGCTATTCAATCATTTGGTAAAATTGTATAGATGCAGTATATTGCAATATACACTACCGGTCAAAAGTTTGGGTCAGTATGATTTTTAAATGTTTTAAAATAAGCTTATCCTGCTCACCAAAGCTGCATTTATTTCATCAAAAATACAGTGCAAACTGTAAAATTGTGAAATGTTATTGCACTATAAAAAAAAATGTTCAAAAGTAGTTTATCATTTAATGTAATCATTTATACCAGTGATTTTAATGATTCATTTTCAGCTTTATTCCTCCAGTCACATGATTCTTCAGAAATCACTCTAATATTAATTATTTTATTATTATTATTAATAATAATATTATCATTATTAATGGTAATAGTAATAAAATCAATAATGACTGGAGTAATAATTTCATTTGAAACTACATACAATAAGCAGTTATTTAAAATTTTTAAATATTTAATTTAACAAATATTTTTATATTTAACAAACGCTGCCTTGATGAACAGAATAATTTTCTTTAAAAAAAAAGACATGAAAAAAATGACCCCAAACTTTTGACTGGTAGTGTATATCAGAAATAAAATATCACAATGTCAGATTTCTCCGATATTTTTCTCTGATATTTTTAAATGCAGCCCTAAATCAGACTGTACGGTTTCGCCAGTGGCATTTACCCTACAGTTTTATTGTTAGGCTCTTTAATGTTGGTCATCCTGCGATCCAAACAAAAAAAAGACCCCATCATAAAGTACACAAACAAGAAGCAAACTATAATATTGTTTTAAAGCCCTCGGGCAAATGTTAACAGGATAGCCTCTTTCCCAAGGCGACTGTGTGGACGAATCTGTGATAATACTCGACACCATGTTTGCAGACAAAGAGGGGACAGAGGAGCCTGTGACATTTCAAAAACTTATGTAAGAGACTCTGTAAATCTATTTTGTATTGACTGGGTGCCATGGCCCTGGCCAATCTGTAACTGAACTCTGCCTTTGTCCCTCTGTCCCACTGACTCTAGAGCACCAAGTGGCCTGACAGAATTCCTGCCCTGTCCGGTAAAACCCCAGAGCGGGGGGTGGTTATAGTGGTCAGTCTTCCCATCCTGCGCTTCAGCTCTTCCTGCACAGGCTCCATCGACCTGTCACAGACATCAGTGAGATTGACTGCAGGGGCAGATGCGCAGTTTTAACAGGTAACCTGATCCAGCAGTCCCATCTGGCCGCCAGCCTCTCTCAATTCACACTTCACCCAAAGAACACATCAAGAAGATGCACACTCTTTGTGGCGCGCAGACACATTGTCACATACATTATACATAAAGTATACAAGGGTAGTTGTGTTTGCCGAGCGCGTTTGCCCACCGCTTGTGCACAATGGAAGCTGATACACGCCATCATAATCAGCCTTAAACAGAACCCTAGAGGGATGGCCCCAGTTATGCAGATCAGCGGCTTATGGATAATCATTAATTAGCTTGATTTTTTTTCAGTCTACTTTTCTTCTGCGGAGGGGATGCTGAAATGCATGCATTGTGTCGTCAGTGTGGTGCTTGATTTCTAATAAGAATTGCAATTAGAAGAGGCTGCGAATGCTCCAGGAGGACGTAGGCTTCTCAGACAGATGGAGTGTTTAATTGCACAAAGCCTGAGAAGCTCGTCCCCTGCCCTGAAAGTGTGGGGTGGGGGGTGAGGGAGATGAAGTGATTACATTTTTTTTTTTCGATGCTTGTTTTTTCACAGGCCACCTCTTGGTTCTGGGGACAGAGCAGGGAAATCTGAGAGAGTGGTGCCCTATGGAGTTACTTGCAAGCATGGACAGATCATCACCCCCCCCCCCCCCCCCCACCACCACCGATCAATGCCAGACTCATCGTCCGCCTGTCGTTGGCTCTGGTAATGACTATTTCCTACCAAAATATTTTGTCAAGCGTCAGTGCAGCGAGTCCCCACTCTCGGCATCGGCACCTTGGAGATCTATCGGCAACCTCACTATCGTCTTCCCGAGAGAGAGGACGACATTTTTGTCAACCCCTCCACCTCTTTAACAAATACAACCACACATCCCATGTTTTCGAGATGCTGCTCATACCAAATGCCCTTGTCGCATTCTGATATCTCCTTACGAATATGAATGAGGACAGAGAGCTCAAAAGTGAGGGGGAAATAGATGAGCTATGCGAACACAATACAGTATGGTATTTGTTATGTTTCACTGGTATGACATTTTGTTTTCAAAATCATGTTTCCTGTAACAAAATGCTGTTGTTCTTTTTTTATGTACCACACACAGCCTTGTTACGCAACAAAACACTCAAATGTTGCTTTCTCATTAGGGCTGGGCGATCTCGATTAAATAAACATTTTAACTCAATTATGATTAATGAACGATTATTTTTTTTATTTATTTTTGTTTTTTGCCCCCATAGTTCCCTGACAAGTTTTGTACAGTAAATATGCTCACATATTACAAATGGGAGATTTGTAATGTAGGGTGGATTGCTTAATTAAAAAATAATTAAACACACACTATCTACCATCTTTGATTAATTGTTGAACACCAACTCTGAACAACTGAAATTATAACACACATTGCCTAAAATGCAGCTCTCTGCACCACCCATTGTCGTCACTGCTACTAAACTGACCATTCACAAAGTTTGCACTACACATTGCTGTGATGTGTAACTACATTATTTTGAGAGGTGCGTGGGTATGTGAATGCTGCGCCGGACTGTACATGTGCCCTTGGCAGAAGTATAATATACTTCTTGGCAGAAGAAAGAATAATATAGTAAGTATAAATCATAATATAATAAGTATAATTCAGCCTTAACAGAGTGGGGTCATGTGACCACACACAGTAGGGAAAGTAATTAAAAAGATTGACTTGGAAAAATTTGATCAATTATAGGTTCTGAATGTCGATTACTTTACGATTAATTGCCCAGCCTGTATTTTTAATTTACACTGTACAAAAATCCGTAACTTTATGGTTTATTTCCGGTAGCTGGGGGGCCGGAAAAACCCGTAAAATAACGTCCGTTAAATGACAGAATTTTACTGTAAAATAACAGAGGTTGAATTACAGAAATTTACCAGAATTTTTATTTAAGGAAACGTCTGTAATTGAATGTCCATTATTTTACAGTAAATTTCTGTAATTTAACAGCCGTTATTTTACTTTTTTTTCCCCAGCACCCCAGCTGCCGGAAATAAACCGTAAAATTACGGATTTTTTTTATAGTGTATATCTTATATACCATTTTATTGAGTCAGTGCAGGTTAAACAGAATAGGCATTGGCCGGTATAACTAAGGTTCTGATGGTATGATAAAAATATTATGATTTTACAGTATCACGGTATTGTGATTACTGCTCTAAAGTAAGTTCTTTTTAAATGTCTGAGTAACAAAACTTTTCCCTATTTAACGAAAAACTTTATTTTAGAAAACATTTATAACATTTTGGAACAGTAAACATGTCCGGCTAAATGGTTTCAAAAACATTGATTTCTTTACAGCATGTTTAAAACAAACACATAAACCCCCTTATATATACCTTAGGAACGGTATAACAGAAAATTTTAGCAGTTTTAAAACCTTGACTTTTCTAAACCACGGTAAACCATGAAACTGGTTATCATCCCATGCCTAAAACTGAATAATTTAGATAACTGCAACTATACGCACAGCACACTCAAAACATGACTTTTGCTGCTTGTTCAAACTACTTATATAAAATTAATCATAATAACACAATTCTTAACCGTTTTTGGGGGACAACTTAATTGTTTTAAGTTCAATCCACTTAAGTTTGTAAAACGATTCAGTTAACTTTATTGATTAGTGTTGGAATAACATGAAGAAATTGTGTGGAACCCAGCATTTTTTACAGTGCATGTTGACTTATTAAGGTTGTTGTTTTTGTATAGCTATCTATCTATTCATCTATCAATCTAAACACACAACGCAATATCCAATATACACACCCAAAAAGTTAAGATAACTCAAACCATTTGAGGAAACTGATAGCAACAAACCATTTAAGTTCTAAACTAATCCTAATGAGTACTGTGAACTTAATCCATTTGAGTAAAAGAAGCAATTTGAGCACAGTAAAAACCAATAAATAAAGAGAACTCAAACCAACTGAGTACTGTAAAACTCAATAATTCAATTCAAATTGTTTGAGGATTGCAACAAACCATTTGACAGTGCATCATACAAAGTCAAATACATACATGCAATTTTTTTAATATAGTTGTATGTTTATATTTATGTTGTTGATATTGTATACATTATATGAAATATATTGATATATTGCATTGGATTGATTAAAGGTGTCAATGACTATGTTTACATGGATATCTGTAATCAAAATATTTGCCTTAATCTGAATAAGACAATAATAAGATTAGGCATTTACATGAGTTGCTTTTTGAATGTTACTTTCATTATCTCGTTTTACATGTTATAGCACATAGATCAATTATTGCCATTGCGTCACCACGCTATCCACATTGCCTCCGGAGTTTCATATAAGCTCGGGTATTTTGTTTTTAATTTTTCAACTTTAACTGCAGTTTGGTACTTTCACTTTCATACATTTTACAATCCCAATTATAACAAGTGTTTGCTGTATTTTTTACATAATGGTAGGTTGTTTAACATAAATTTGGGTAAAATATGGACAAACCCAAATTTAAATTCAATTAAATTAAATTTGTCAACATATTAGCTAAAGGGCGACGTTGTGGCGCAGTAGGTAGTGCTGTCGCCTCACAGCAAGAAAGTCACTGGTTCGAGCCTCGGCTTGGTCAGTTGGCATTTCTGTGTGGAGCTTGCATGTTCTCTCCGTGTTCGCATGGGTTTCCGCCGGGTGCTTCGGTTTCCGCCACAAGTCCAATAACATGCGCTACAGGTGAATTGGGTAAGCTAAAATTGTCTGTACTGTATGTGTGTGAATAAGAGTATATGGGTGATCGCTAGTGATGGGTTGCAGCTGAAAGAGCATCCGCTGCGTAAAACAGATGCTGGATAAGTTGGCGGTTCATTCTGCTGTGGCAACCTCAGAATAATAAAGGGACTAAGCTGAAAAGAAAACGAATGAACATATTAGCTATATTTGAGCTGGAACCATGCAGCATTGTTTTAAGTGCAACATTGGTGAGCATAAAAATCACACATTTTAGTTTCAATATATTAAGCTACTTTGTGCAAAAATGTATCTTATAATGAAGTAAACTACATTTAAAACTGCACCATTGCTTTGAACATTCATACTCAGTCTTAATTATAACACATCTCTAATTTTTATGCAGCATCTTGTGTATGTATCATTTTACTCAGTGACACGTGATTGCCTGTAACATTAATGCAAATTAACATCACACACTACATTGAAGCGCTTAATAGATGTCTAATATTTCAATCCTAACAAATATAGGAAACTGCAAAATCAAGTTGTTTTTTGTATTTGCAACATGCTTATAAATAACCATTTACAGCACACATATCAGCTAATGACTGTATCTGTGCATTATCATTTGAATAATAAGATCATAATCAATGGTGATGCTAATTATCTAATCAGTTTCTCTGCCTGCATCCAGTTGACGTGAGATGTGAGCACAAAACACACTCATTTCCACTGACAGCAAGCACTCCATCTAATGGTGGAGATGGAACATGGCACACACAATGAGGCCTAGAGTCCGCCTTCCATCCTCTTACACATAAGCTGAAGTCCCGCCCAGCAGTCCTCCCTAAGACAGCAGGTCACCGCCACACTCAAGAGTGTTTGACTGACATCTGCTTTTGTTATTGTTTGTGCTGGGGTAAAATTAATATTTGTTTGCATGTGGGCAGCATGAATGGCAATGCAAGGAGCCAAGGGACCCGAGGCACACTCAACGGCGAGCAGGAAGCCTTTAATGAAGGAGCCGGCTCCATTACGTAACCCCTTGGAACCGAGGCCTCGCTTCCTGAAACACTTAGCCATATCAGTGTTGTTTAGGAGTTAGCGTATGCTGCCAAGGGCCCGTCGGATGGATGTGCGGCAGCAGACTCTGACATTTAGCAGGGAAGGGCTAATTATGAAAACAGGGCGGTGGGTGAGAGGGAGCTTCAATCCTGCAGCTAATGGACATACATATGCCACTTAGCTTCTGATCTCGGGTCATGGAGTAAATAGAGATAAAATAGCTTGTGCTAGTTGGCAAAGCATTTGAATAATGCAAGATAATTTCAGGCTCTCTGTTTCCATTTCCTCAGCAGTTCCTGAAACGCACAACACAAACAAATCAAGATGTGGTGTAGTAACATTGCTGTCTGATCTCAGATAGAAACAGGAGAGAGAGAGGAAGAGGGAGAGGGAAAAGGGAGAGAGAGAGAGGGAGAAAGGGAAACTAGATCCAAGCGAGCGAATCAACTTGAGTCAAGTTGAATAGGCGAGTCAGTGATCGTGGTCACCATGTCAGGTCACACAGATACGCCTCTATGAGCGACACTGGAGAACGGCCCGATAACCAAATCCACGGCACAGCATTGCATTATAGGATTAAGGAGGGATTGCTGGGCCCCCGGTTTTCATCGTATATCAATATGGCGATTCACCTAAGCCGCTTCGAGGTGCCTCCAAGGCTCACTTTAACACGTGGGACTTCCTCAAGTGATCAGCCGAAGCTATCCACGCAATCTCACCTCGGAGACCTGACATTCCTCTGGTCTGCCTGAGTGCGAAGGGCAGATCGGGACAAAGCAGCTCTCAGTTCCCTTACTCAGACGGCGGTCGCTGAAGTCTGGCTGTTGACAGACAACCCACCTCAAGTGCCCGCAACCTACATGCCTGGGTGTTTCTTCTTAATGCAAGATCAGGATACAAGAAAAACAAATAGGATGCATAGGAACACTTCATATCGCCGCTTGAAGCACTTGAGGGGATCCTTATTTTGTTTCTGATGAGTATTCAGTCCAGCAGTCAGCACTGTTGAAGTGTGCACTAGACAAGATGAAGATCTAGGGCTTCTCAAATTTCCTGTATCATCTCTTGATCTTGAAATAAGCATTAACATTTCAAGCACATGGGAAACCAAAGGTGTAGATAGGAAGGAAAACATACATCCCCCCTCTGCAATATCTCTCTAAAAGGCCTCGAGGCCAGCAATACAGTAGTACCACAGCCCAAGTTGACTCTAAAAGCAATTTTGCCCTACACCAAGCCTATGAAACTAGTACGGCCATAGGAACTCATGTGAGACCAAGTGTTGTCCGCCCAGGTGAAAAGGTAGACACTTGAGCTTTAATGTAAACAATCATCATTTATTTAAGCAGGGCATCTCTTAAACATGAACGGGTAAATGTTTTGAATACCGGGGGCTTTAGTTCTTAGCAAGGGCCAAATGTCTCCCCTTGACCTTGCAAATTCAAGCGGGGGACATACAAACACTTACATGTCATTCGGCACCCTGATTTTATGCCTGATGGAAAATGGTGGTGATGACAGTTTGCTACGAACACCCTCCCTCCCATCCGACTTTCGAAAGCACACACAGGCACATTAAAGGGCGTTGTGGGAAAAAAAAAGCCAACAGATAGTCTTCATTGATCTCACGGGAGTGGGAAAAAATGTGTGATTGAAGAAACTGAGGTATTTCTCTCAGACAGATGAGAGAAGGTTGTGTAGGAGCGGGAATGGTGTTTGTCTATGTATGTTTACAACAACTGTCATTAAAGGCACAAGAAACAAGATGGCTAATGTAAGGCGATCCCTCCCCCTAGCTGAATAATTCATACCAGCTGCAAGGAAGAGAGAGCAGCGCATATTCTTCCTTCCTCACCGCTTGCCTCTCTCACCCTTCTCTAAGGGTCTCTTGGGATGGATGAGTTTCGTTCCTGGTCGCGATGAGTAGCCATTTACCGCCTGATCCGTGCTCCTTAGGCCCGACTCTCTTCCTGTCTCCTGAAACCAAATTTGCTCATTTCAGTCACCTCAAAGCAGACTTGTATGTATATATTTTCAGGGAAATTTGATTGTCGGTATAGATTTTTCAATCGGTCTGCAGATCGGGTTTAGAAATATGTAAACTGTTGTGTTATTTCATCAGGCCCGGCAGAGGAACACATACCTAAGATACTGAACATCCAATACGGTGGAGTGATCTTTAAGCAAGACAAGTCGGACATAAGTAGATTAAAAAAGCCATAATGGGGAAACAAGTGCCCATTTCAAGTGCAGCCCAAGGAAATTTAAGACCTGGAAAGTTGCATTATAAATTTTTGATCGAATTGACGATATTTTCACACTGGCTAAAGCCTGAAACCTGAACCTATATTTTCTGTCTTTGGTTTCCTTTCTTCAAGAACCCTTAATGTGCCAAAGATGTACTACTTAAGCTCGGGTTACTGTTGTCGGTTTGTACGTTAATGTCTAAAAAGTTCAGATTGGATTTGAATCGACCAATATGCATTAAAACCACTGTTCTTTAATCAAAATCTTATATGATCTGAAAGGGAATGTAACAAAAGCTTCCCATTCTTTCAACATCCTGCTCTTTTTGGCCTGTCTAATCCAGTTGAGGTCTGAATGTGGTCTTTCTTCTCTTACAGCAGTGGAGGGTTACTGCAGGAGATGGACAAATTAGCCCACACCTCCATTCCTGAGCGGGGCTATTGTATATCGCTGCAGTCTGTTCATGGAGTGGAAGGACCTGCACAATGAGCCAAACTTTGTTGCAGAGTTTCTCTTGCTAAAATTTTAATATGCGGGTTTATACCAGGTTTCATTTTCTTTTATTAAACCTTCACGTCAAGCTCAAGTAAAGCAGATATCTGGGTCTGACAAAGTTTTGGATGTTTTTCCAGTTCACATGCTTAAATATGGATTCAAACACATACACTGCCATGGTGTTGTTGTTGTTTTTCCCTGATTTTTCAAATTATGCTCACCAAAGATATGTACATTGAATAACAAACATTTGTATTGTTAGAAACTATTATAATTTGTTCTCTGTTATTTAATTAATATAAAAACATTATTTATTCCTGAATGGCAAAGTACATTTTTACTCCAGTTTTCAGAGTTGCACGATCCTTCAGAAATCATACAATATATTTTTGCTAAACAAAAGAGCCAAGTATGTTCTTAGTCTGATCCAAATATTAACATTACTTTTCTAATAAAACAGCGTTTCCTAATGAAATACTAGTCACAAAAGAATGTATAGAGCAAAAATGTGTGTTATAAAAACACTTGTAAATTTATTGAACTCTTAAGATGGTAGTGGATCAATATTTTAAAATGTTCTCCCTTGGAATCTCCCATCAATTAAGATGCCTCTGAACAGCACTTCATTTTCATAATTCAGCTGCCCCAGCTTGAACTGTAGACAATGTTGTCGCCGGTCGGTTCTGCGATGGAGTAAACGTCTCGTCCTCCAACAGATGTGACTGAAATCGTACTGGGAACACTTTGTGCATTAAGCTCTGAATTCTAAATGAACTTGGGCCTCAGTGATCCAACCCAAGCAGACACTTAAAAACTGACACACAGGAACCCGGAGAAATTACTTAAAGGATCAGTTACGTCTAAAATGATGGAATCAATAACAATATTTTCCCTCGGACCCCATCGCACTGATAAGCAAAATCCTCTCTTAAAAGCCGCATTAAACTTTAATCGGGTGCAGTTTGCTCCGGCGACTGGTAATATCTGGACAGCTGTCTTCTGCCGTGTTTAAAGCTTGTTTCCTTTGCCATTTCAGTGTCATCTACTAATTGCCTTTTCTTTGGGACACATGATCCTACTGAATTCAATCATAGAAGTATGAAACAGGGAAAGGCTTTTTAGGGGGTCGGGTCAGAAGAAAACAACAGAGTCTGAGATGCTCTCTGAGCCTTGGCTACATTTGTCGGCTTCATCCCAAGTGACTTCATTTAGCATCTGATTTCAGGCCATCAAGGGATGGCTATTTGTTTATTGGCTTTTTCTGCATGTGTGAAATCTTAACGCAACCCATCTTGGAGCAGGTCCTTGCTTTTCTTCTTGTCTACTTGCCAGTTTCCCACCTACACATGGAACATGCTTTACATGTTTTTCCCCTTTTTTCACATTGAAGCGATGGTGTAAAATATGAGAAATTTAGATTTAATTTATGCTTCAATACATCTTCCATCAAAAAGGAGAAAAAAAGGGCTTCATGTATTTGTATTTTGCTCTTCGTGCGTGGCTGAACTATGGAAAGCCACATCATCAGTCACCATACATTCGTATTTCAAGTACAATAAATTACACCTATTGTTGTTTATGACAGATTGTATGCGAGAATCCCCCGGATGTCTGAAGAGAGGAAGGTGCTAGCTGGTGTATGGAGGCCCCAATCAGTATTTACTTGAAAAGAGAAACTTAGAAGAGGTCGATTTTAGCATCTCCTTCAGGTCTGGGACCAATGCAGGCTGTGATTTCACAAGTGCAACCCAAGCAATCACCGCTATCCCCTGATTGCTTGGCCTGCGTCTCTGAGGATGCTAGGAGCGAAAGATTATCTTTCCCCCAAACTTCCTCTGATTGCCGACTTTGAGAGGCATGGCTTCATCAGCCAACACGCCGACAGAACCTCACCGTCATAACGTAGTATTTATTAAGGACAGGGCTGTTCAAGCCGATCAATACATTTAATCTCTGGCAATGCCTTTTGCTGTCGAAGGGAAGATAGGCTAATGCAAGACAGTCTATATTATCTTGAATTATTTTGCTAAAGGTTTGTAAAGGTATTCTTTTAAGCATAGCTGACATAAATGACAAATGAAATTCTTTCAACATTACTTTAACATTAAATTAATTTTACAACAATATTATATTATATTATATTCAACTTTTGCTATATTCAATCATTTCACTTGATTAATAGATTTCAAAAGGAGAATGACAAACTAAAACAAAATTTCAGTTCAATTAATATGAAGAAAACTGCTGATTAAACTGCTGATAACAAAAGAGAAAATTAATAAATGATAAAAATAAATATATCATTATTAAAACACAAGATACTGTATATGCCCATGATGTTGTTAACATCTATGACATAAAAATATATTCAAATAAAATGTATACATGGGTCAAAGAATATGCCAAAAATAGGTTTTCAAACTATCAAAACAATACATTTATAATACATTTTTCTTTTTTCCCATTAGAACATTCGAATATATTCTGTTTAATTGTTTTTTTCTCTTTTCCATTTTTATAATTACATATAATTTATATAATTATACAATTTCTATTTAAATAAAAATATAATTACATTTAGTATCGGACATTTGGATCAGATATTGTTTTAAATATGTTAATATGTACAAGTCAGAATTAATGAATATGAAATCTGTTACGCAGATCATTTAAAACATTTACATAGAATTTATAAAGCTTTCTATGAATAAAAATCATGATTGTATTTGACATTCATTTTTAAATGAACGATTTCAATTGTTTATAATGAATTTATTGCGAAAAAAAATCTCTAAACCTTATTTATCATAATATCATTTTGTAAATTTACATTTTAGCATAGTGGATCATGTATTTGAGTTATATTGTTATATCTTTTAAGAAAGCAGTAAATGGCATCTAAGGTATTCGGAGCAAGTCGATCTAATTGGGCTTCAAGGCTTCAGGAGGCACCATGAGAACCTGTCTATTTATACTCTTTTCTTAACAGTAGCCATGGAGCAAGTTTGATGTATTGCCTTCCCTGTCTAACTCTTCACTGCCTCTCCAGCTCTAGCCAAGTATGAAGATTTTATCAGCTGCTGGTTCCATTGCCCCTGGCCTTTTCAGACCAGCACGGCTTAGTTTACGGAAATCTCTTTTGATACACACCAGTGTATCAGTGTGCAAGAGAAAAATGCTGTTCCGGCTACAAAGAAAAACACTCAGGATTCCAGATAATGCATATCTTTATGACTATGATTAAATTATTTTGGATTTTTTCTAATAAATGCATCATTCGTTGAGATTGACCTATTGATTCTTAAGAAGACATCTTTAACTGTTGTTAGCCGACATACATCTGAGTTAAAGACTACAAACGGCTCCCCCATGGTGAATCTACTTCCTTTTTGACCATCCTAGAAAAGCGTAGCTTCTCCTACCTGGTTTAACCCCAACAGGAACTTATCAATTCATCTCTCTCAGAACAGCTCAAGTGGGGGTAATCCTCCCATTGAACTGTTTCAACTTCTCTGCCCATAGACAAAGGATGGGTAAAGGGCTTGTTGGAATTGCCTTGTTTGGGTAGAGGATCTTCAAGAGGCTTAAGGCCAAACGCTTTGTAGATGCCATTTGTCTCTCTGCACGTCTGATAATCCTGACTTTTGTCAGGTCATTAGAGCTCATGAAGACCAAACTCAAGCTCTAGCCACTCCGACCTTCCTTATCCGCACTTCAGGTGCATCTTAAAGGGGTAGTTCACCAAAAACTGAACATTCTGTCATCATTTACTCAACCTTAGCTCATCACAAAACATTGTTTTGAGTTTCAACAATAATAATAATTATTTGGAATTATGTTGTAACCACTGATTTAAGTATTTGTTTTTCAGGTTACAGGTTTCAAACATTTTGTATTCAAGCCAAAAAAGAAAATCATAAATGTTTGGAACAACTTGTGGGAGAGGAAATCTGTAAACCAAATATATTCAGGATGTGTCACTTTCTCCGACTGTAACAAGAGCAGAGGCATGATAAACTTTCTAAGGTCAAGAAGCCTCCTTACATCACCAGGTTGCAATTACTCGACAATAAAAGGAATAACATCAGCTGTACGTCAACAGTATGATGTTCTCTTTAATTTCACAGCTAATTTAAAATAGCTCTTAGGCTGTGAGCAAATTAGTATTCATAGTGGTATTAATTTTCAACATACTTAGATTGTATCACCCTTATAGCAAATGCACTATAGAAATCAGAAGAAGCTCTCTGCATGCCAGCTGTGAGTTTTTTTTTTAGGATATATTCCAGTATGTCATCCAGCCAAAGCATTTCAGAGTTAGAGCTGAGAGGCAATAAAGTAATTAAAGCACCAGGGGTTCAAACATTCAATATCATTTTCCAAAATGTGTTTAATTAAAATTAATCATTGGCTGCATTATATCGCTACCTGTGGTGAAAAGTGGTACAGTGGTTCTCACTGTAGTCAAGCGTTTCTTTGAAGGTTGGGATTGGAGCTAGCAACGATTTAAGACGTTGCCAAAGAGTCTGAATTACAGCAATCTATTGCAATCTCCTTCATTCCACGTTTTCCATTATGATGTGTCTTTTTAGAATCAAATAATTCCTCTCAGTGGGACAACATTAAATCCCCAGCCCTCATCAAATTCATCAAAATGTTTCCGCAGCGCAAATTGAAATTAAAAAATACTTTAAAAAGGGCTAATGGTTCCTTCTGGCATATTGTAAAAATGTTAAAGTCTTTGAATAATTAATTGAACCAGAGCTTGAAAACCTCTTCGGCTGATATCTTAATTTTTGTTTGCCCATTCACATTTTGAACACCAGTTGTTA
The DNA here is from genome assembly GCA_903798205.1 of Danio tinwini. Lineage (NCBI taxonomy): Eukaryota > Metazoa > Chordata > Actinopteri > Cypriniformes > Danionidae > Danio > Danio tinwini. The sequence continues at coordinate 10,976,502 of CAIGQZ010034880.1, forward strand.
AAAAATGAACACGGATAATTCTCAAACAATACCTTTTGAGTCACTACAACATACTTACTTTGTACTACATTGCTATATTTTTATACATACTGAATAATATGCCAATATGCATTTACATTGCCTTATATTCAGTGTGCCAAAAAAAGACAGAAGGAAAAAGAGAAAAAGAAGGAATTGATAAAACATGCTTCTGAATCAATCTTATGCACAAGTGGTAGTTATACTTATGAAATAAGTGCATTTGGGAAATATGTGCTAGATCCCAGGACACAAAATACAGCAGTAAGGGTTTCATTAGCTCAGTACTAGTGAATGTGAAAAAGATTTGCGGAAAACAGTCCAAAGATTCTAGACAGAACTTGCTTGATTAAATAATGAAATCCCCAGAAGGCTTCATCTGAATTTCACACAATACTATAATTAATACCATATAAGTTAAAGACTTAGAACTTTTCATGGCAAAAATAATAAATAAATAAAATAATAATAATAGTATCACAGTGGCCTCTGATTGGGCTGGCCTTGCAATGCACAATAACCAATTCAAAGTGCTATTTCACTTCGCCACTGAGAATTTGACCTGCTAATTAGTAAGAAAAGTAAAGTATGACCACAACAAGCAAATTACTAAACACAGTCACGATCTGTGACATATACAGCATGAACGGCTTGGTAGTGCCAAACATATGGACACAAATCATGCGCTGGATTTCACTTAGATTCATGAGATGCTTAAAGCTATCAGTTCACATTTGTTGCATAAGAGATAAAACCATGCTTGATACTGTCATTTTCTCAGCTACACTGAGTGTGAATAAACAAGCATTTATTTCCATAGTAACGGGTTTAAGTGCAACCTCTTGACCTGGTTCCCCCACTTCCTGACTGGCAGACTTGACTGAGGAACTCAAGGGGGAGGCAGAGGCTCAGACTAGGCACAAACAGACACCTGACCTATTAACAGTTCATTAAGGAGATTTAAATGATTTTGCCACTTTTGCTACTGACCTCCTGGGACTGGGCTCAAAGTTGTTTCCTGCTTGTGGAGGTTGTAAGCATTGTGTGTTTCTGAGAAGCCCTGCCCATCCTAATGAGCTGCATTGTTTCCCTCCCGAGGAGGCCTGTGCTATGAAGAGGCTTAGGGCATTACAGGCTGCTTTCTCATGTGAGAAGAGGACATGTTTTTCATCTTTATGTCATCTTTTTATTCCTTTAATAGAAAGCAGAAGAAAGAAAATGTACTGCTAATGTACTCATTGTAATGCCATAATAAATACACAAGGGTCCAGACAATGTATTGAGGATTTAAAAAGGTAAACAATTAGTCTGTAAAAAAAACTCTATATTACATATAACTTTAGTATAACATAACTTTAAACAGCACTAGTTTTCTTTTTAGTCATTACAAAAAATTGGTTAGTCATGCTTTGTGATTTTAATCTCAACCAAATCTGCCAAGTTTGTGTTACATTCTCAGATATCCTCTGTAATGATTTCAAAGCTAATAATCTATTGTTTTTTGGCAATCTTCTGAGAAATCTAATTTCATCTGGGGTCCATTCTTCGTACGTGGATTACTCAATTAGCCGGATTTGGTTATTGATGATTTGACATGATCCAGGATCATTTCATTCTTTAAAACTCATCTGAGAGTTGTTGTCATTGCAACAGTTCTGGTAGCTCAAACCTGTTTGGGAGCCGGCTTATTTCATATAAACAGGATTAGATCAGGTCATTTCAAGCAAAGTAATACTTAAGAGCATGTATCGAATTCTGATATTTTCTTATAGTAGTAACCTATAGATTACAACTACTAGGGAAAATAGTAATATAGTTTAATAAATTATATATATATATATATATAGTTTTAAAGTATTTAACTGTTGTTTTTAATAGGAATAATAATTTATCAGTCATGAACATGTTTTGACAGCTAATATGCCGGTGATTTCATGGCTCGCAAAAGTTGCAGACACCTTTACCAATTTCAAAATGTATTCCTTACGCTTATTAAGAAACTTAAATAGGCCTAGGTTACTATAATAAAGAAAATCCGCTCTAATTGTAAAACTAAATAAAATGCTAAATACTCTTGACACATGAAAGTGTAAAGCCTGCAGCCCACAACAAATGTGGAAAGGTATTGCATATCATATTTAACAAATCATTTGCTACGAATTGTATGTATTTTTACTCACATGAATAATTGAATATTAATCAGATGATGTCATTACGCTGCTGTGCCGTCAGCCAATCATTGCATTGCTGATCATGATTTCGAGGATCGATAGATCTGTCCTTCATAACACATGCAACGATCTCAGATCAGTTCATCCAAACATTTTAATCTGATTAGTGAACTAGTTTGAAGAACCAAATTAGCCAGAGATCAGTTATCAAGATTAACAGTTCCAAGATCTGTCAAATCATCTTAGTTCATTTAAACGAGGTACGAAGAACAGACCCCTGGAGGCAAAATAGGGTTGCACAATATATTGGACTAAACTCCTTTATTTATATAATAGCTCTACTTTATTTATCCATTCTGGTAATAGGTCATTATATTTTCTGCAGATGTACTCCTCTACAAAATCATCCCGATCAATATAAATGTATTAATTATTTCCGATAGGGATGAACCAATATGTTTTTTTGGGCCAATATCGATAACCAATAACTCTTAAGATTTGGAGGCCAGTAACTGATATATTATAGCTGATAAATATAAATATTTCAAAAGGTTATGAAGGTTATATTTTTATACAGTGAACAACTGATTTTATTTAAAAAAAAACTTCATAAAAGTTTGAACTGATTTTATGAACTGAACAGCCTACTCAAAAGTAAAACAGCAATAATTTCAAAATTGCAAGGTGATTATATAGATATATTCAGGATTTCACAAAAAATAGCATGCAAAAAATAAATTATTTTCTTTTCTTCACATAGCAAATTAACATGCAACTTGACAAAAAAATAGGTTAAATAACAAAATGGGATTAATTAACAGGTAAAAATAAATATGCTTTACTAAAATAAATATATTTTGCGTGCAGACAGGCAGTTCTGTACAATTGCATAATCTAACAGCTTAAAAACCTCCGCCTAATTTGGACATCAGACAGAAAACGATAACATTAAAAATAGCATTTATCGGTCGATAACGATATGGCTGCCAATATATTGTGCATCCCTACTATTCAGTATTCATTCAATATTGTAATATAAATCAGGGAAAACAAAAATATTGCAATGTAATTTTTTTCCAATAGTGCAGCCCTAATGCAAATATCTGTGATTGTCGGTAAAGCTTTTTATCATGTATCCTTGTGTGTTTTGGTCTACTTGAACTACAGTAGCACAGGTGTTCTTACTGCTGCATTGGTGTGTGCAATTCATTATGGATGTTGATGTGTTTCCCTCAAAGTGAGTAAATAAAAAAACTATATAAAGAGTGAGTCCTTACAAAAATTAACATGGTTTCACATAGAGCTGCACGATTAATCGAAAAAAGATTGCGATCTCGATTCGACCCCCTGGACGATCTTAATCCAGCATTTCTACGATTCTGCCAATCATATTTTCAACTTCAGGAGAGAAGCAAAGGCGGCCGCATGAGTCTTCACAATGTTTTACATACGTTGCTCAGCAACCTCCAAGTGATGTCTTCATGTAATGATGTATTTGCGGCCGCGAAATCACACGTGACGTGAGCTGCTGACCATGAGCTGTTACCACTAAGAGGGCGGGCACGCGCCCTACTTAATAATAGACGTGCGCGCTACTTTAGTAGACAGAACTTGCATAGGCTGTGAATAACAGGTAATAAAGTTGTAAAAAAGATTCAGTTTGTGCCACAGAGTGATCGTTTGGGAGCCGCGCAGGAAGTATGAACAGCACTTAGCAGTGAAAATGAAACCGAAAGCGTGCACATCATTAAAATAATCATATCACATTTTACAGTTATGATTACGACAAGCATTTCATGTTTTTCTTTCATAGCGAACACAGAGAGTTGTGCATAAAAATAACTATGATAATAATAAATAATAAATAATAAAATGTTTATGAACAGTGTCAGTATAACTACTGTAGCCTATATGATGTTGAATATAATGTAAGAGGGTATCTGATAATGACAAATGTGTCATTTTACCAGTGAAAAAAATGGTCTAATAATGTTGTCAATAAGAGATTGCAAGCATATGTCTCAAACATAATAATTCAACATCAGAATTAATAGTTGTATTCTGATGTCGTCACTTTACTGTGCAATAATGACCAGGACGCATTTAAAGTCTGTTCAAGTCATTCAAAGTCTAATCAAAATTTTGCATTTTAACCAACAGCTACACAATATTATTATTATAGTTCTTTTACTATATGTTTGAGAAATAACAATAATTATAACTGACTCATATTAACCGTATTGTACATCTACAGAATCGTGAGAAAATCGTGATCTTGTTTTTAAGCAAATAAATTGCGATTCTCATTTTAGCCAGAATCGTGCAGCTCTAGTTTCACAACTAATAAAGTTAAAAATCACAGCAATCTGGAGTGGTGATAACGACACTGTTTGTTAATAACCAACTCCTCTGTAAACAAACAGCGTAAGTTGCTATGTGAACTTGTGCCCATGCATACATCATCATACGTAATTACAAGCTTGCACAACATCATTAATGATGTTGTAAATAATGCACAGTTTCTTGCATAATTGCTTCTTTTGTTTTCCCACAGGTATTTGTTTTGTATTCTTTATATTTACTCTCAAAGAATCACCAGGACCTCAGTTTTCAGTAAAAAATCTTATTTAATTTTCTAGAAAGTCACCAAAAATTTAAGGGAGTTTTAAGCTTGCTTCTTCTAAAGTTGCATAATGTCAAAACACAACACATTCTCTGATCTGATGCAGCCACCAGATAATGATGTTCTACGTAAAAGGATTTGTTTAATCCATAACGAAAGACATTCCATTTCTATTTACTACTTTCTGTTGTAACAATAAATTTCCAGCTCATTAGCATGAAATAAAGTCTCTCATTAACAACTGTAAAGCGTACGGTTCTTAAATTTGTTTTGGTAATCAAGTAAATCCAAGTTACAGCTTGTATTCCTCACCCTTGTCCTCTATGTCCACTCACTCTCAATTAAGTGTATTTAGTTGCCTTACATTTGAGAGGAAAGCCTGCCTTGTTGCCAAATGAGACTGCGCACGTGTCCCGTTCTCTCTCAGCTCTGCAGTTAGTCATGGTTTACTCTCCAGTCTAGCACTTAAGAGATCATTAGCATGTGTAACTTCCACCGATGAGGACACCGCCAAACGCGCCTGGGTACATGATGCAACCGAGCGCCTCATGAATAAAACTAAAAGAGGCAATGAGCTTCCATTCACTCCTTCAAAACCACAAGGCCCTATAAGATGTCATGGAAAGCCAACGGCTGTGTAGATTTACCTACTGATTCGCAATAAAACAGCATAAGGAATGCCTGGTAGAGGTAATATAACGGATGAATTTCAACGAGAGTGTAACCACCAAGCCGTAAAGCACCCAACCACCCCGGATAAGCAAGGTAGATCAAAGCAAATGAAAGTCCAATAATTTGAGCCTTCCTGAATGTATGAAGACGCGAGTGAATTTGTGTCTGGAGGCCTCAATCAAAGCAAAGACACACCACTGAGCATTCACTTGCCAAGCTGAATTCAGGTTGTTTCAGTCCTACAGAGTGCTGTTTTAAGCAATAAGCTTGTTGTCATTGTCATACTGAGCTCCAACACACAAAGATCATCCGGTAGAGGGGTAAAATCAATGATTTCCCCAATCTAAGAAGTGAATGCAGGAGAGTAGAAAAGGATCGCTGGCCGTTTGACCTTCTCTGTGTATTAAACAAACACCAGATGGTAGACATTCAGAGAGTCCATTATCTGAGGGCCTGGTGTGTTGTTCCTGCTGCTAAGTCCCACAGAGTCCCACTCCATGGCTGCCATTGAACTGCATGCATGGCAGCAGCTCTGTCTTAGACCATGAATACCTGAAGGTCCATTCAAACCCATCTTGAGAACCAAATTCTAATGATAAGCTATGCTATTTACATCTCTCTTCGCTCAAAACTGGAAAAAGAATTCAGTAATGGTCACTTTAATATGACTTTAAAAACTTTAGATGTGTGCTTAACAGCAAGCAATACTTCCCAAAAAAATATTTTTTGTCATTCTGCCATGTACGCAGACACATACATTGGGTGAATGGTCTAAAACATCTTGGCAAAGTAGTCCTTATAGACCTTGCTGGGTATGTGATTCCGTAAAATTCCTGTAAATAACTATATGTCATGTCATTTCAAAGAAAATATGTAAGAACAGGAATGGAAGAGTCTGAAGAGGCTAAGCTGAATTGGGAAGAAAACATGCTGGGCCACCATTGTAATGGCCCAAATGTAGATGGAATGCCCAGAGTGGAAATGAGAATACAGGCCACAATGGTACAGCAGGGTGCTGATGTGTGTGCTGAAGCAGACGCTTGACGAGGAAGTCATAGCTGGAATCAGACACAGGAGTTCATTCACAAAGCACTTGTGAAAAGGGTGCAGACGTAAAGGCAAGCTATGCGGCCATATGAATGTCTGAGACGCAGCTTGCTTTTGGATTGAAAGCTTATGCTCACAGTTGAGAAAAATATGCTTTTTAAAATGTCATATTTATGTTACACAGACAGTGGTTGATGCTAATTATGTGGCCATAGCCTATTTAGATGAGGCAAAACTGAAAAACAGCTGGGACCAAATTTAAAGTTGTTGGTTCAGGCCCGTAGCCAGCCTATCGAAAGGGCCATGGGTGGTTATTTTTTTTTCAAAAATTAGATAATTTTGCATTTATTCTCCTCATTTTTTATTAAATTATGAGTTCCAAATACTGCATTTTGGTGACATTTTAAGCACTAAAGCATTAGCATGTTGGATGGTGATCATAACCACACTTTTTGATGCAACAAAAATATGTCCTACATTTTTGTCAAAGTGCTTACTGTACTATTTTACCACAAAGTGTTTATTTAGAAATGTGTGTTTGAACTGTAAGTTATTACATTTTTATAAATAAAGCTATGGGATTAGAATTTTTAATAAAAAAATGTATAAAGAAGATATAAAATATAATTTAAAAAGAAATTAAATAAAAATAAAAAAAAGAATAAAAATAGGTTTTTAAATTTCATTCATTCATGAATTTTTTTTTCGGCTTAGTCCCTTTATTAATCTGGGGTCATCACAGCAGATAGAACCGCCAACTTATTCAGCATATGTTTTACGCAGCAGATGCGCTTCCAGTTGCAACCCATGTCTGGGAAACATCTATACACACTCATTCACACACACACACACACACACACACACACACACACACACACACACACACACACACACACACTGCAGCTCTGCACAAGACGTTTGGCCATAGGAGAAATGGTCGTGCCCAACTGAGCCTGGTTTCTCTCAAGGTTTTTTAAAAATCTTCACTTTTGCCAATTGGTGAAGTTTTTTCCTCGCCGCTGTCGTCACTGGCTTGCATGGTTCGGGATCTGTAGAGCTGCGCATCGATGGAATTACTCTTCAGTGTTTGGACTTTCAGTAGTGATTATTAACCCACACTGACCTGAGCTAAACTGAACTGAACTTATCTCTGAAAACTGAACTGACACTGTTTCAATTCACTATAAACTTCCAAGTGAAGCTGCTTTGACACAATCTACATTGTATAAGCGCTATACAAATAAAGGTGAATTAAACTGAACACACAGGTCAATTTTAGCATACCCAATTCACTTATAAGCACATGTCTTTGGACTTGTGGGGTAAACCAAAGGACCCGGAGGAAATCCATGCGAACATGGGGAGAACATGCAAACTCCACACAGAAATGCCAACTGACCCAGCCGAAGCTTGAACCAGCAACCTTCTTGCTTTGAGGCAATTGTGCTACCCAGAACGGCAAAATATCGCCTTTAAAAAAATATTAATAATAATAATAATAATAAATATATAAACTATTTTATTATCATTAAAAAATTAGGACTCTCTTAAAACTTATTAAAAACTAAATAAAAACCATTTTAAAAACATAGCCTGTAGGTAAATAACACTCTGGCCAGCTCATTTCCTCAGTCTTAATTTGAATTGTTAAAATTTAAATTTGTCTTAAAGCCTTTTTCTATAGTGGGGGGCGGGCGTTGGGGCCTGTGGTTGTATTACCAGGCATTTTTTAGACACACGACACAGTACAAACATCTTAATTTTCTTGAAACATTTACGATTAAAAATAACGTCTTAATTAGAAAAAATAACAAAAATAAATCCCCATCATCCATATAACTATTATGTAAATCTAACGAGGAAGCGCATTCTCCTACCTGTAACAGCCAATGAAGCTCCTTGAAAGTAGCAGTTGATTTTGTTGTTGACACTGTCGATATTCCCTTAAAAAATAAGCTGAATCGAACGTAATAGTCTTGGGGGTCCACATTTTCACAAGTTGAGCCAAGTTGACGCCATTTCAAGACGACGATTCGTTCTATCAAGAGACTGAATGACAAACGACCAACAGGTAAATTAAGCTTCAAAAATAGCGAGCGAGAGAGATATCCTCCGTTTTCTCATCGTCATCCTTAAAAAATACACGCGGTAAATTAATCCGTACTATATTATTTAAAGTGAATTGTTGAGTTATGAAGAGCTTTTTCCTCGAGTTGATCATGTAGGCCTATACAGGAAGTAAAAAAACGGTGCAGAAAGCTAAACTTGACTCAGCTTTTGCCTTGACTGTTGACAAGCTATTTTATAAAGTGACGCTAATGTTGAGAGAGTAAACCGCAATAGTGACGAGATAAACGTTCCCTTTAAACTTAAAAAATACAGTAAGAAATATTAATTCCTCATTCATATTTTAATCAATTTATGAGTGATTTGGTTCCCTTGGAAGAAATAACCTTTAATTGTTATTAATAATTAATTGTAATACAAATCAATAAATAATAACGGTAAATTAGTTATTATTGAGGCAATTATATTCACACATTCAGTGACAGCTTGTGACATGCTACTTTTTGAATATTTGCTCTGAAATTATGTAGCTAAGTGACTTCAAAAGAACATTAGCACTATTTATTTGACTGAACAATGTTGTATTTTGGTAGTCATTGGCTTCTAATATGATTTCTGATATGAAATTGTTAAGGAGAAAGTCTGAATGTGTGAATATAAACTTTACCTCAATTTATTTATAGGCTAAACCAATTCAATTACATTTAAAAAAAATTATATTATTTAAATAATAATAATGCTATAATAATACTATTACTTTATCAAAATCTCAGTAATAAGTATCAATGCAGGGTTATGTAATGATATTAAACAGCTTTTGTCATGCTAGAGATCAATTGCAATAGATTGACTACTCACCCTCATCTTTATTTTCTTTCTTTTTTTTTCTAAAGGATTTTTGGCTGAAACCATATACTGCATGATGGACAAACAGGAAGGTAAGTTAAAATAAAAAGCAGGAAAGTATTAAATGCTTTCGGTTTACAACTTTACAATTCTGAAGCCACATTTAATGTGTAGAAATGCAAAATAACATAAAAATCATCAACTAATGTGCTTACGTCAGACTCAGAGTACTGTTCCAGCTAGCTATTGCAGTTCAAAAGATGTATGAACAAAACTCCGTAGCCCAATCAGAATTTCAACTAACTTTCTACGTAGAACCAACATTATGCTTTTAACCTTATACCTTGGTGTATTTTTTAAGATTCACAAGAAATATTCATTTCCACGTTGAATAAATGCTTTATTTTTAATGTAAATTTGTTCTGATGCACTGAATACATAGTGATTATTGATTCAGTGTTGAAATTTGATTGACCTACAACCAAAAATAGACACTGAATCGACATCTGTTTTGCTATCTGGGTGAGGATTCACAAAATGCAAGTCAATAGCTACTGGCATTTTGAAAGTCCAAAAAACATAAAGACAAAATAAAATGAATATTTGTACACTGATAATCAGTCTGTGCATACGAACCAACTTTATTTACGACATTATATGCTTGTTAATTCATGACATATGGAATACTGTTTTCGGGTTCAAGCGGCTACTCCGTTGAATTAAGAAAATATTCATTTATGACCCCTTTTTAGTAATCTAATTTTTAAAATAAAATCAAGGTGTACACAACAATCTCTGGACTTGCTGTATTACAGAGATCAATATTTTAACAATTTCTAAAATATTAATCACTTTCTGGCCATCTGATATTAGGCATGGTTATATATATTGTGATCATGATCACAAAAGTATTACAGTGGTTTGTAAACGTTTATTATTACTATTTGTTGAGCCTCCCTATACAGTTCAATAAAGCAATCTGGAAGCTGCTTCGCGTGACGTCAGACTTAACAAATGTAGTGTCTGTATTATTCATCAAAATAGTACTTGTCCTTATACTGGATAATGGATTTATTTACTTATTTTAAATTATTATGTAAGCTCAATATTAAGACCAATCTTTTCAATTTATAAAACATTAATGTATCGTCATGATCGTATTATTTTGTTTTTCTCAAAGTGTCTTATCAGTTAACTTTAAATTTGCTAATCACCACAGACACAGTTTCAGCTATAGACAAAACTTAAATGTTCTACTGACATCTAATAAAATACATCTAGAGGGATAAGCATATTAACAGCAAATTTTCATTTTGCGTGGACTATCCTTTTACAGTTGGGGTAAATTATCACAGGGCTGATTTGCTAAACTCTAGCTGGCATTAAACCAAAAAGATTTGTTCCCATGCCATCATGTTGAGCAATAACAAGAATAACTATTTAAAGTCTAGAAAACATTTCATTTGTCATTTGAAGAAGTTCTTCCCTTTTTACTAAATGTGCACTGACCTCTCCAGGTGGCTTCGGGTGTTTGTTGCTTTTTGATTATAATGCAGGAATGCTGGACATTTGAAATGACATAGTGGTAATTACAGCCATCTAATTACACAGTGCCTGATGCCTGCCTTCAAGAGGTTGGTGCAGAGAGTCCACTGACCCATCAACTGTTTGCAATTTCAGCCCGAACCAAAGCTGTCTTCGGTAATCTGCTCGACTCCAGCACCTAAAAGAATGATGTAATTTTATATACAGTAGCTTTATAACGCTGACAGCTGAGACAACTCTATAAAGCACATTTATTCCAAACATAAAGTGTAATGCAGCTGGCTTCAGCAGAAAACTACGTGTTGTCTAAGTGACGCACATCTGAGAATTTGTTTAACCAAAAATACTGAAGTTCCATTTGACAGGTTTTAACTGTGAAATTTCAATGCATGGAGAAAACAAGCCTTGACGTGTCTACACAAGTGTAACAATAAGTAGCAATGCTAACACTTATTTGGATAGGCTGTCAGAGCTGGATAAATCTGCCTTTGGTTTTTAACATGACATGGTTTTATTACTAAGATTATTTAAACATTTCGACTGTTCAGTTAACGGATTGCACATAATTTAGTATTCAACTTCACATCAATATATATATAAATAATTGTAATAAATAACAAAATAATTGAATAAATAACTTTTATAAAATCTGGTAAATCTATTTTCTTCATTCTAGAGAAGAAATTTGCCTCAACAATTAGGCAGACATTCACACTGTCTGACTATGAGAGGGAAAAAATCCTCTCCATGTCTCTCAGGTTTCTCCGTTTGGGGTTTGTCCATCAACAGTGGCCAATTAAACTGGGCCTGACCAGTCTCTATTAAAACAGAAAGTGTTTACATCAGTTTGGCCAGTGTTTGCACTTGAAGATACTGAGAACCAAACATAACAGCAACATAGATAGCCTCTATTATGTCCACAAGGCCAGATCAAGTCCAAAATGTGGAACATTCTGCAATGTAACGGCTGTGAATATCACAGCAAGCATTTTTGTGTTGATGAGTTAACAGCATTTCGGTTTTATTAGGTTGGAGATTTCACGTTTTTTCTCAGTAACACTGGATTTTTTTTGTGGTCGTTTTAGTAGTATCCTATTTATCATTCTTGAAATAAAAAAAAATAAATCTGTTGGCAACCACCACAGCAAATGTTTTTTGTGTCGTTTCAATGAAGAAAAGCAGCACCTGTGGGATGTACATTTTTCTATTAATTACACATAACATTCGAACACATTGACATCACTGAGGTCTACAAGCTTGGTGGGTGGCCAATATGAGAAATCATGGTCCTAAACTTCTCTGGTTCTGGTTTCCTCCTCGGTAGTTGTGTGCATATATAATTGAGACCATTGAAGTACATTGCAGGTCCATCTGCTTGGCAGAGAAGTGAATACTAAACCATCTGGGCCTCTACATGCGCCAGAAAAGGGATATGGATAGGTATTGTCTGAGATAGAGCACCTCAGGGGGTGCGTTATTCCACGAGGAACACACACACACACACATTCACAAAGATCCATACTGTTCCTTAAAGATAGTAATACTAGCATGTGGAATCTGCTGTTACTGAACTCCAGATGGAGTGAAATAATTCCGAGTCCCATCACCTCGAGTGATTAGTAAACTCTGATATCAAAGCAAATGATCATCAGTATCCCACTCGGTTAGTACACACAGCCACTGCACAGTGCAACGTTTGCTCTCAGCCCTAACGTTCACAGAATCAACCGTGAATACATAAATGATAACAGACATTCTGTTCCTGCCATCAGTTGGTAAAACGGAGTGCCATGTTGAAATGTTTTCTGCTTGTAATTCGCCCACCAGCTCTGTGGAGACACACATGCTCGCATTAAGGGCTTCGCTTGTGGTCAACACAGCGACTAATTGAACAAATTCTTTCTTTTCTTAGGGATACGTGAGACGACGTTTTGGCAATGTTGGAGGACGCGAGGCTGTTGCGCAGAAGGGGACGCTCTGTGAGGTTTGTTTATTTGCAGGATTACACGCATTAAGCATCAGTCTTTTAGGTTAGCCTCCATCCGTTTGGAAACGGATCATTTTCTTAACCTCCAAGCGACTCTCTGTTCCTCCGTCGCAGCGGTGCCAATTCTGAAAACCGATCGTAGTTTTGACATGATGCTGAACTGCTCTCCTGCGGCCCGGGATACATCTGTAAACATTGGCTAAATGAAGCCGGTGGGGTTCTCACAATGAAACACTCCCCGCTCCCACCCCCCGATGGCCCTTCCATCCATTTCTGAGGGACTTCAGATATCCAATGGATGTGCTAAAAACCCCGCTGTGTCTGGTCCTTTAGCAGCGGACCTGTCACAAAGCCTCACACCTCGTGGCCAGCTCAGCGGCCCGTCTCTGGCTCCCATCTCTGACATCTGCTCAGGGTTGGGGTTTCATTCAAGAGGGGGGCAGAGGGAGTCAATCTGCTCTTTTAAAAAGAGCCTCACAGTGCCCTGGGTGCTGATGGGGAGGAATGAGGAATCCGCACCATTTCTCTTGCTGGCACCACTGGTGTGCTATTCTCCATCCCTTCCCCATCAACGCCACCACAACTCAAAGCCGTCTTTCATATCCTCCCACGGCTCCAGATTGACAGGCATCAGACAGTTCAGGTGATGAGGAGGAGAGGGTGTGAATGGAGATAGAGAGGTGCCATGTTTGAACACTTCCTAAAGAAGCACGCCCGATACTCGGCAAAAAAAAGGCCCCGCGCTTCCAGCCCTTTTTGGCAAGTCAACCATGATGACTATTTGAAGACTTGACAGATTGTGCTGATGTGTTTATTTAGTTGAGCAAATGTGGACTGGAGCTGTTTTCAAGCTTTATTTATGTTGCGTATTAACTCGGTCACCAACAGAAATGAGGCAACATCAATCATCCACTTGATAGGAAGAACAGCGAAACATTTATTTTAGCATCGGCACTTTTTTGCTACGTGGATGGAAAATAAATTATCAGCTCCTTTGTGCATTGCGTTATAGAGGCTCTCATTTGCAAAATGTCACTTGTTTTATGAAAATAACATGTATCTTTCAAATCATTTAACTGATAGTTAATCATAAAACCAAATATTCTGTCGTTATTTACTTAAACAGGTTTTGTGTTTCAGAAAGAGGAAAAAAAGCAACACATGTTTGGGCGAGTAAATAATGACACTTTTCATTTTTAGCTGAACTATCATGTTCACAGTAATAGGATATATAATAGATGTGCATTAGCTATATGATGTATGATGTGGCACGTAGTCATGAATCATTAAACGTTTGGATGTATTTAAAACGCATTGATTAAATGGCTCCAGTGACAGGCTTTGCCACTGTGTCACGGTGAGTGGAGAAGCACAGACACAGAGCTGAGGATTGTTTCACCATGTAATTCCAGTCTCTGTAACTACTTTACCACCTGAACACAAGTGGCATTCTTCTCCAAGATAAAAATCACCTCGGCGCATTTGTAGGACATGTAGCCACTTACTGCTCGTAAAGATTAAGCCTTGGAGCATGACTTTTAAAGGTGGCGGCTATTATCACTCCGTGTATCCAACCGGGAAGGAGATGGGCTGCAAATGAATATTGTCCAGGAGATTTTAACGTGAATGAGCGTGTGTTTGTAATCGAAGTGCATGTGTATTCATTCGTTAGAGTAATGGTGTTGGAAATGTAATACCCGCAGGCTGCACAGGCCAGGTTTGATTGGACAAGCTGCGATTTGGAGCTAAAGCAGGACTTTTTCAGTGGGGGAGAGGTTGAGCGTGCCACACGCAAAAGCTGAAGAAGCCATGCTACCAGAACAGTCCATTAGATAAAGCTATTTCACTCGCTGATTATTCACTAGATAAAATTATTAAAGTAATAAACGCTTATGGCAGAAGCCAGAGCTAATAAGCACATTCATTTCAGTCCTCATTTTGCTGGTTAGAACAAAAGGGCATATTGAATTAGGGCATAAATTCGCACCGATTAGTTGAGAGAATATGGCAGTGGGTAATTATTAGGACCTTATTTTACAGTTCTAAAAATGTTATTTACTATGCACTTGAATAAATGGTCATTAAGCAATCAATTTCCAATTGATTGGAGGTTATTAGAAAACACAGAGTTCCAACAAAGAGTTGTAATATTCTTTTTTTTCCCTTTTTTTGTCAGTCATTAGACCGATCATGCTGGGATTTCCAATTGAACTGTCAATTCAGCTGGCCTTGTAGCCTTGAGCTTTACCAGTAGCACGGTTGTTAATGTAATTTAAATATACATTAATTGCTATGGGATTCTGACAGAATGTGAATGTTATTTTATTTAAGAAAATGATTAGTGCAAGGAAAATTAACTCCTATGGGTTGAAGGATTCCTACAATCACTGGAGTTTCAACTGTTGTGACATTTGTTGCTTTAAATACAAAGACTATATCGCTGTGTGTCCATCATCTGTAATTTGACTGCATACCTAAAAAATCCTTAAGGTTAAAGCAGAACTAAGTGTCCAAATGTGTCTGAAAACTGAAGTAATATTAAGCCTGTAAGACCTGACATATCACAAAATAGGCAGAACATTTTCTGGAACTGAGATGTTTATTAAGCCATCTAGCAAAAAAAAAAAAAAAAAAAAATTGCCATATACAGTTGAAGTCAGAATTATTAGCCCCCCTAAATTATTAGCCCCCCTGTGTATTTTTCCCTAATTTCTGTTTAATGGAGAGAAGATTTTTTCAACACATTTCTAAACATAATAGTTTTAATAACTCATATCTAATAATTTTTATCTTTGACATGATGACAATACATAATATTTGACTAGATATTTTTCAAGACACTTCTATACAGCTTAAAGTGACTTTTAAAGACTTAACTAGGTTAATTAGGTTAACTAGCAGGTTAGGGTAATTAGGTAAGTTATTGTGTAACGATGGTTTGTTCTGTAGACTAAAAATAAATAGCTTAAAGGGGCTAATAATTTTGACCTTAAATGGTTTTTAAAAATTTTTAAACTGCTTTTATTCTAGCCGAAATAAAACACATAAGACTTTCTCCAGAAGAAAAAATATTATCAGACATACATTTGAAAATTTTCTTGCTCTGTTAAACATCATTTGGGAAATATTTATTTTTTTTAATTCAAAGGGGGGCTAATAATTCTGACTTCAACTGTACATTTTTTTTTACAATATTTATATTTTGTATCACATTTGATACATCTGGCATTTGTGCAACTTTTTGCTCACTACAAAAAACTATTTTGCCCTTAACATTTTTGACAACAGAAAACGTTACAAGCAGTTTTTCTCTTTGTTTTTGCCTGTTACCTGATATACTTGTTGTATATCAAATCGTATACAACAGGTTTTTGAACAAAGTATTCATCAGGTGAATATTATATCGGTCATAGAAACTTGTGTATCAAATATTGTACAGTTATTAAACCCCCTTTGAATTTTTTTCTTTTTTAAATATATCCCAAATGATGTTTAACAGAGCAATGAAATTTTCACAGTATGTCTGATAATATTTTGTCTTCTGGAGAAAGTCTTATTTGTTTTATTTTGGCTAGAATAAAAGCAGTTTCTTTTATTTTTTTAAAAAACCATTTTAAGGTCAATATTATTAGCCCCTTTAAACTATATATTTTTCGATAGTCTACAGAACAAATCATCGTTATACAATAACTGGCCTAATTACCCTAACCTGCCTAGTTAACCTAATTAACCTAGTTAAGCTTTTAAAAGTCACTTTAAGTTGTATAGAAGTGTCTCAAAAAATATCTAGTAAAATATTATTTACTATCATCATGACAAAGATAAAATAAATCAGTTATTAGAAATGAGTTATTAAAACTATAATGTTTTGAAATGTGTTAAAAAATATATAAATAAATAAAATGGGGGACTAATAATTCAGGGTGTTTAATAATGCTGACTTCAACTGTACATGCGGCTTTATAGTGTCAAGAGCAGTAGAGTAATCTGAAAATATTTTTTTTATTGAGAGTAAAATAAAATGTATTTTCAAAGCTTTACTCGTTTGTACATTAAAATGAATCAATAGAAAGCTTTAATATATTATCTTTTTTTTTTGCAGATTTTCCAACAGTGTTGCATTAATATGTGATATATCAGTTAGTTTTTCAAATAAGATACTCTTGTATAATTATTGTTTTTCACATTTCTAGCTCTGTCTTATTTAACATTTCAAAATATTTTCATTTTTATTGGCTGCCAACATCACCGTTTTTGGCTGGAAAGCTTTTGTTTTGAATTAAGAAATTCTCACAGTCACAGCAACGATATAATTGTCTGTTGAATTTTCCTCAGATTGTGTCCAAACTCATGTTAGATCTCAGAACAAACAGACAAAGCCTGGTGTCATAGACAAAGCCTATGCATAGTTTCAACAGAACTGATGGCAAAAGCATTGCATGTGTGAATATTTTGGCTTTGCTTGTCAAGTAAATTTTTTTTAGAATAGTTTACAGAGGCACAGCTTGAAATGTCTTTTCATGAACATCAAGACATACTTCATCAACAAGGGTTATTAAATGCCTTTAAGCACATTTTACCTCTGAGAATGCTAGCTTTGAATTTTTTCATCATACTAGCAGTTTTGTTCTTTCTGCAACTCCTTTAACTGTTAAGGTGTGAGACAAATAACAATACCACCCTCTGGACTGTGATTTTTTGAAGACTGGAGGTGATATAATGAATCACTTCCTATTAGCGAGGTTTCACACACGTCACAATTATTATAAAGGCTCACAGTTTATTTTCAATGAAAGTGACACGATTTGCTAACTTCTGTAAATGTCTAATGCAGATTTAATATATATATATATAT
The DNA here is from genome assembly GCA_903798205.1 of Danio tinwini. NCBI lineage: Eukaryota > Metazoa > Chordata > Actinopteri > Cypriniformes > Danionidae > Danio > Danio tinwini. Next base: position 10,994,333 of record CAIGQZ010034880.1, read on the forward strand.
GCTAATTTCTATGTGGCGGTTAACACAGCTTTCCATATTTAGGGAGGATTTTCAAGAGCATGTCCAATTATAGACGCCAAATAGCGTGATTTACATATTTAGCTCTTGTCACATTAGGGACAGATACAAGTGATTCCTGGTGTTGGCTGACGAAGTGGGCTATGGAACCATTGCCCTCTAGAGGCCAATTTCCAGCTAATATATCCTAGTCTCATCAATGCTTGACCACGCACCCACACCTGCTTGTGTGTGCAAAATAAAGTGAAGGCTGCAAAACTTTAGTAGTCAGTACATCAAAGCACATTGATTCAAAAGTGAATGTAAAGAACTGCTTCACAAGCTATTATGCGACTGAATATGAAATCACACTTTTGGGACAGAGAGTGCCAATAGAATAAAAATATCCGTGATTAAAGTGTTATTTGTGCTGCTGATTTGTGAGCAATTTGTTCCAAATTTTTCAAATCAAACACCCTTGTCGCCCTTGCTGCGTTTTCTTTGCTTGCGTCTGGATATCCTAAATATATTGCGGTGCGTTTGCTCCTTGGCCATATTTGCAATTCGATAAACGTGCTTGTGGGACGCAAGCTCCACTGAAGCGCGAATAAAAGGTTATGATTGATGCCGTGACACTTTTCTTCCAGCGCAACCTGCCTCGTTACAGACTACTGAAGATAATAGGCAGCAGGACAGGAAGGGGAAGAACAAAACGGGGTCTGCGTTTAATTAACTGCGCCTCCATTGCGAATTTGCCTTGTTTTATCAGGAGAGATCCTGTTTTTCTAATTCGTCGGCCTTTGTTTCTCAGACAGGGAACGGATCTGGCTCTTTGGGACATTAAATAGAGAGCTAATTCAAGTGGAGGGGCTCTTTCTCTGGTACTCTGCTCACATAGTTGGGCTGGGCTCACTGGGCCCTTTTGTGTGCTGCCCCTCACCGCATGTGTCCTCGCTCTCCCGGCTGGTCAGATTTTTTTGTCTCCGCTGGATAATCAGCTTGGAACGGTCGAGTCAGATGTGGTGGGAACTGGGCCTGCTTGAGGCTCCTCTCTGAAGGTGTTTGTTGTTAAATAGAACAATTCGTCTGTCTCTTTAGAAAGCCTGACAAAAGCAAATACTCCCTGCTGAAAATTTTCTTAGCCCGTCACACAAAGGCTCAAGTTTGTTTAAGAAATTGCTGCTAAAGAAAGCGTCAACCCATTAAGGTAATTATATGGAACCTGTGTCCTATAAAGGCTTAATTGATGTTAATGTTTGTCTAATTGGGGATTCAGGGAGAGCAAAGGACTAAAGGTCTTCATAGCACTTTCAGGCGAGCCTCTGAAAAGGGTCCTTCTGGTTTTCACACTTCCCACAATGGCTGCCCGTCTTTCTCACATTACTGCCTGTTTTCAGCTCCTTCCAGCATTCTGCAGCACTACTTAGAGCACAAAATAAGGGTGAAGAGCCATTGTCTGGTGCAAGCACTTCTCAAAGAGTGTTCCTGACAGGGATTGTTAGAGGACTCATGTTGAAGACAAGGGGGAGTGAGGGTGAAAGCCACTGTCATGCACTCTTGTCATGTCTCCGGTGTGCGGCAATGGGGCTCCTAATTGCTGCATCTGTTTTTTCATAGCGCCGATTCATTTAAACAAATACTTCAGTCAGCACCTCCTGTTCCTACACTGAGCCCGAGTTATCCATTGTGACTGTCAATGGATTTGCATGTGTTTGTGTGTGCAATCGAGGGGAAGTATTTGTTTAAATAGTACTTTTTCCTTCGACATCTTTTAATGGCAGACTCGGGCGATTTCCCCCAATGACGTGGACGTGATGTACGTTTCGCCTCCCCTGGCCGCTCCGCTTATTTTTCAGTCACCGAGCTTGATGGAAACAATGCCGGTGAACGAAAAACAAACAAGGTGTTTTGCGCTCCCTTAATGCTTAACTGATCTGTCTTTAAAACACTTGTGAGGCTCCGCGCAAAACTCTTCAAATATTTCTCTTGCCTCTAATTGCTAAGGTCGGAGTTAACAATCAATGCCATTTTCACACATACAAGTTAAAATAGGGGCAGCGGTGAATGGCAAACTGATTGTAGCGCTGTCAGCCTCCTGCATGGACTCTTTCTGCAGATGGGGAGTGAGAGGGATGGAGGGGGAGAGGCAAAGGCACTTCATTTAACTTGCACCAAGCTGATTGGAGTGGAGAAGGCAATTCAAATCTTGAGTGTAGTTCCCATTGCAATGCCTTTCCCCCAATCTCACCCCGTTTCCGCAGGCCTCCTGTCAGTCAAAAAGCACACAAGACGACCTTGGCAGATCTCTTGATGGTGCCCTCCATCGCCACACAATAGCACAGTCAAAGACCTGGCATCTGCGAGACCCCCGTGTTCAGAGTCTATATGAAGTCACTGAAATTAATGCCATACTATAACGCGATGTGCTAAATGGAGCTCTTACCAGCAGTTTAGGAGGAGCACAATTGGCTCTTTGAATGGGCAGTTTTACTGGGATCAATTTTTATAATTGGTGTTGTGGCCAGAACTGATGACCAAAGCATTCTCAAAGTCACTCTATAGGAATAGCAAGACGAGTTTGTGCTAAAGGCTGTTAAAAAAAAACATCTTTATCTTGATGTCATGTCTACATAGATTGTAATATTTTGTTGGAACAATCATCTGCAACCACTTTTATTTTTATAATTTAAACACATCTCTATCAAAATGTAATGTCTTCAAGGAGTAACCTAGTTCCTGTAATTGTTTAGGACAGTTATCTAAAAAACTTTGTAAAACCCTAAAGTTGGATTTTCAGTGCTTGAATTTTTTTATAGTTGTCAACACATCAAATTAGTTTTATTTTTGGGAACTCAATTGTCCAAAAATCAATTCTTTGCTGTGGTGAAATGAATACAGGCAAAATCAAAAATATGTATTGTTCAATAAATGCATCTCAATTAAGAGCTAGTGTGCTGTCCAATGATAACAGTCATGCTTGCCAGTTATCATCATTTGGCATCAAAGTCCTGTTGTCAAAGTCCATCTGTATACACCCACCGCAAGTCAAACCTGCACCTTTTTGTCACTCTTGATCATTATTTGTGTGCGTGACCTCCTTCAGTTGCCCGATAATACCCAGACGCAGACACCCCGAATAAAAATTCAGATAATTTATATTAAAAATATGTCTCTATCAAAATGTTGTGCATTCAAGAAGTAACCTAGTCACTGTATTTGGCCATACACCCAAAGCGCTTCACAATCATGAGGGGAGTCTCTTCATACCGCCACCAGTGTGTAGCATCCACTTGGATGATGTGATGGCAGCCACAGGACAATGGCGCCAGTGCGCTCACCACACACCAGCTATAGGTGGAGTGAAGAGACAGTGATAGAGCCAATTCGGTTGATGGGGATGATTAGGAGGCCATGATGGGAAAGTGCCGATTGAGAGACGTTGGCCAGGACAACGGGGTTACACCCCTACTCTTTATGATAAGTTCCATGGGATTTTTAATGACCACAGAGAGTCAGGACCTCGGTTTAAGGTCTCATCCGAAAGACGGCACCCACTGACAATGTAGTGTCCCCTTCACTTTTACTGGGGTATTAGGACTCACACAGACCACAGGTTGAGCGCCCCCTGCTGGCCTCTCTAACACTACTTTAAGGTCTTTAAGGTAAAATTTTCGTCAACAAATCAAAATTTTCATTTTTGTGAACTAAATTGTCCAAAAATCAATTCTTTGCTGCAGTGAAATGAATACAGGCAAAATAAAAATACGTATTGTTTATTAAATACATCTTAATTAAAAGCTAGTGTGCTGTCCAAAGGTCATGTTTGCCAGTTATTATCATTTGGCATCAAATCCACAGGCCAGTCTGTTCTCAAAGTCCATCTGTATACACCGCAAGTCAAACCTGCACCTTTTTGTCACTCTTGATCTTTATTTGTGTGTGTGACCTCCTTTAGTTGCCCGATGATACACAGACATTCCAAATTAAAATTAAAATAGTTTATATAAAAACATGTCTCTATCAAAATGTAATGCCTTTAATGAGTAACCTAGTCACTGTATTTGTTTTGGGACAGTTATCTGAAAAACTTTGTAAAAGCCCTACATTCATTTTTTTATAATTGGTCTTAAAGGTTGAATTTTCAGTGCATTTTAAAGTCGTCAACAAATCGAATTTGTTTAATTTTTGTGAACTCAGTTGTCCAAAAATCTATTCTTTGCTGTGGCTAAATGAATACAGGGAAAATAAAAAATACGTATTGGTAATTCAATACATGTCAATTAAAGGCTAGTGTGCTGTCCAAAGGTAACAGTCATGTTTTCCAGTTATCATCATTTAGCATCAAATCCACAGGCCAGTCTGTTCTCAAAGTCCATCTGTATGCATCGCAAGTCAAACCTGCACCTTTTTATAAATTTTTTTACCATTATTTGTGCGTGACCTCCTTCAGTTGCCCAATGATACCCAGAAATGGACACTCCAAATTAAAATTCAAACAGTTTATATAAAAACATGTCTCTATCAAAATGTCATGCCTTCCGGGAGTAACTCAATCACTGTATTTTGTTGGGACAATTATCTGAAAACCTTGTCGACAAAGTGTCGCATTACTCATCAAAGTACTTTATGGGTGAATAATGACCACAGGTTGCGACCTCTGACCCAAGTGGACGACCTCTGGAGATATATGCGAGTCAATTTCACAAAGGTTTGCTGCCACACTGTTCCCTAGCCCTGCTGCTTCAGAGCAGAAATTTGACTCCACAGCTATAATCACTTTAGTACTGTTTTTGCTCTTGGTAAGTGGACAAAATATTTGGATGATCTTAAGCAAGCACAATAATTGAATATGTGATTTGGTGGTAGCAGGTGTTTGGAATCTTGAGCTTGTCTTTACATAATGAAGCATTCTGTAAACAAAAGCAAGTTGTTATGTTGCTTCGGCATGCTGGGGATATACTCAAATGAAACAACTAATTTTCTTGATAGCATACTGTAATCATGCTGTTCCTCTACCACGCACTGTGCTGAGTGGTGTGATGCCTATTAATTCATTCTTCCTCTCTCCGGTGGGAGAGAAAGCCCTCCCCTCCTCTAGTAAACTGCTATTATTCATTACACCTCTATAAGTACAAATAATCGCCGGGGTTTGAAAGAGAGAAATAATTGTTGTTATTTGCTTTGATATGCCTGAAGTGTGGCTCACACATCTTAAATGGTTCGAACATGCCTGTTTTAACATGCACTCGTTCATTTGTCTCACCGAAGGGGGACGGAGCCTTTGAAATCACCACTCGAGCAGGTAAGAGCTTGATTGAACACTGACAAATAATGTACAAAACCCAATTTTTCCCAAAACCTCACTGCCGATCTGGCCAAACTTGGCCGTCAAACACTTTAAATAAACCCAATCATCCAATTTGCCGTTTCGCGTGTTACCGATCCAAAGCCGGAAAGAAATAACCTAACCCCGAGAATTAATTACTGACTTGTCAGAACAAGGAGCTGGACTATTACTAGGCCACCGAGTTGCCAAGCTACCCGTTTCAGTTGCGTCTGAATGAACAGCACGTGTGAAACAACAGCCTATAGCTTCTAGTGGTGATTTTGCTCTATGTATGTTGCATTTATGTTTGTGTACCTGTCAGTCTACAGACTTTCACCACAGGGAATGGAGGAAAAGCCTATTTTTGCTTGAATTGCTGTGGGAAGTACTTTTTTTTTTCTTGAGATACATGTAGCAGTATAAAATGGAACCGTTTAATATACTGATAAATCTTAAAACACATGTCAGCTGTGGTTTGGCTATGTTTTCTAGAATTGCATAGTAACAAAGTAGATTTTTACAAGTATCTCTATTGTACTTGACCCCTCTAAATTCAATAAAAACATGCTGTTTCTTGCTATTTTGAACTGGAGAAATTGTCAACCACCCAGAAACGCATTTGCTATGTCTGATTCATAAACAAGACCATTCTTTTGAGTTATCTTGTTATGTTGCAAATTTGTTTGGAAATTTGCATTAAAAGATTCATCAGTGAACTGGATTTATCTGCCTCCATCTGTTCTTGAATCACCATCACACTTATTCAAATGATCCCATGACTTGCAAAGGATCCAGTCAGAGCAAGACTACAGTTAATGACTCACTCATTCAAATGATTCACTGACTCACTGAGTCAACCAATCGTGTCAGAGTAGCTCTCCAGTTAATGAATCCCTGATTCAAATGATCCAATGACTCACTGAGCCAAAGGATCCAGTCAGAATCAGAATCCGTTTTATTGCCAAGTGTGCTTTACACACACAAGAAATTTGTTTTGGCAACAGAAACTTCCAGTGTACATAAAGTGACAAGTGACAACACAAAATAAATATGAAAAAAGATGATAAACATTAAACAGAGATGCAATTAGTCAAAAAGATCTGAATGTAAAGTTGTTGTGGTTTGTTATTCATATACAGGTTATAAGGTGCTGTGTACAAATGCGTATGAGAAAGTATTGCTCATGTTTATTGCACAGCAGGGGAAAATTTAACTGTTCATGAGGTAGATGGCCTGAGGAAATAAACTTTACCTGTGTCTGGCTGTTTTTGTGCTTGGTGCTCTGAAGCGCCAACCAGACGGTAACCATTCAAACAGGTAGTGTGCTGGGTGTGTGGCATCAAGAGTGATTTTGCGAGCCCTTTTACTCACTCTGGAAGAGTACAGTTTCTTGTAGTGTAGGAAGGGTAGTGCCAGTGATTCGTTCAGCAGTCTGGACTATTCGCTGTTGTCTTCGGAGGTCTTGTTTGTCAGCTGAGCTGAACAAGACGGTTATTGAATTGCAGAGGATGGATTGTATGACAGCTGAGTAGAACTGTACGAGCAGCTCCTGTGGCAGGTTGAACTTCCTCAGCTGACGAAGGAAGTACAGTCTCTGCTGGGCTTTCTTCACAATAAAGTCTATTTGAATGTCCCACTTCAGATCCTGAGAGATGGTGGGGCCCAGGAACCTGAATGACTCTACTGCAGCCACAGTGCTGTTCATGATGGTGAGTGGGGGGAGTGCAGGGGGATTTCTCCTAAAGTCCACAATCATCTCCGCTGTTTTGAGCGTGTTCAGCTCCATGTTGTTGTGTCTGCACCATAAAGCCAGCCGCTCAACCTCCTGTCTGTATGCAGACTCGTCACCGTTCCGGATGAGACCGATAACAGTAGTGTCATCTGCAAACTTCAGGAGCTTGATGGAGGGGTCATTTGCGGTGCAGTCGTTGGTGTACAGGGAGAAGAGCAGTGGGGAGAGAATACATCCCTGGGGAGCACCAGTGCTGATGGTGCGGTTGTCGGATGTGATTTTGCCCATTCTGACTAGCTGTTGTCTATCTGTTAGAAAGCTGGTGATCCATTGACAGACAGAGCTAGGGACAGAGAGCTGGGTTAGTTTGTACTCGAGCAGTGATGGGACGATGGTGTTAAAGGCAGAACTGAAGTCCACAAACAGAATCCTTGCGAAGTTCCCTGGTTTGTCTAGAGTGACTCTCCAGTTAACAACTCCCTGATTCAGATGATCCAATGACTCGCTGAGTCAAAGGATCCGGTTAGAGCAAGTCTCCAGTTAATGACCCAATGATTCAAATGATATGGTCAGAGTGAGATAACAATTGTAAAGTTGGATTCACAAGTCTGACTCAAAATGAGCCAAGAAAGAGAGGTCCACTGAGCTCGTCTGTATGCACGACTGATGCTGTGAAAAGTTATTAATGATGAATTTTAGGATTTATTATTATAAATAAAAATCATGATCACAACTGTCAAACTATTGTTTATGAAGTAAATCTGCTGATAAAAAACATTAGCTGTATATTGCAATGCTATAGCACATACTAGATATAAGACTATAAAATATTTGCATAATGTTCCTCTTAAGTCATTATACATTTTGTCTCCTAGAAATGTAGGTATTGTCACTATACATTTTCTAAAAAGGCCCAGTTCTGCTTAAAGGGTACATACTGATATCTGATAAAGGTGCATATTTGTATATAATAACTTTAAAAGTACAAAAATGTACCTTGTTGAAAAGGTACTTCCCAGAGAAGTATAGAGTAACTTTATGCTAGTTTTTTATATTGTATTTTTTTTTTTCCAATTCACTCACATTTACATATTTACTACATGTTTACTACATAGGGTATCTTATGTTATTTTCACGTTTGCAGACTTGATTATTAATTAGCAGGATCCAACAGAATCTGAAGGTGTTTTTTGCTGAATTTTGTATAATAGCTGTGGTCTAATGCTGAATGATTTTGAGAGTATAGTAACTAAAATGTAACACGTTAAAGAAACAAATAATAACTTTCTGTTATTACCACTTGTTTGGTAAACAAAGTATATCTTTCATATAATATATTTGCTAAAAATAGAAAATATTACTTAACAAACTTCATTGTACATATCATAAAAAACATTTGCATATTGTTCAGTAATTTTACTAAAAGTAACATAAAAACTGAATAAATATAAATGCATACCATTTACATAAGTACATAGACTCGATGGGCTAAAAACTGGAAATCTGTGGGTGCAGATTCCATGTGGACCTTATTTGCATAATAAATCAACAGTCACTACTTTTAACTTTTTCAAAACGTATTTTTATTCAAATAAAAAGGGAGAACAGTCCTTCAAACTTTTAATGAAGTAATGTATTATTAGGTTTAGGTTATATACTAGATTTGTTTATTGTGCTCCACGGCAGTTTCCACACAAGTGGAATGTAGAAACAACAATGTGTAAGTGCTTGAATGTGTGAATGCATGCATGCTTGAGCGAATGTGCAAGTGGGTGAGCCAGAGATTAAGTGGATGTATGAATTGCTACCTATAGACCAGCAAAAATAAACTGTACAGATAATGGAAGAGAGTAATGAGCGCAGTAAAATTAAAAGCACATTAACTGAGAAACTAACATTTCAAATTAAGTCATCCTTCACTTTATAGGCAGTTATTATCTTTAGCGCTAGTGGAACAATGTTTGTTTATTTCTTTAGATAGGTTTTTATGCTTTCACCTTTCGCTTCAGTGTGACGCTTGTTTGCTTAGACTTGAAATATGTTGCTTCCTCCTTTTAGTCATTCAATATCATCATCTTTGGTTCTCACAATGGCATGGAGCAGGACAAAGCCCATGGGTCAGATCCCCATTGCTCTCTGCTTGTTTGGGAGGGGCATCAATTGGTGGTCACTTGCTACACATTGAGTGACCTCTTGGTCCTGCACCTGTGGAGAATCCCCTCTGTGAGCTAAGAAAACAGAACAAGAGTCAGGTTAGAGGTTAAGGGTCGAGGGGTCGTGAGGAGGAAGTTGTTTTTTTTTTTTTTTCCAGAATGGCAGAGCACTTATCACTCTCATCTGATTTGACAGCCATCTGTCAGTCACGACATTAAGATCCTTGTTTTGCCTCAGTCCATGTTTATCGCTGAAAACATGATGCTATTTGACAGAATTTACACTGTTTATTGTCATAGTAAATCGGTGGGAAAAAGGGGCATGCCTTTAACAATATATAATAATATTAAAAGTAATATTAGCATCTTTCGGTTTAATCATTTGGCATATGGTTTAATCCAAAGTAATCGAAGCAACAATAGAACAACACAATGTAATTAATATGAAAATAAAAATCATATATACAGCTATAGAAAAAAAGGGAGATCACCTATATAGACAAAAGCAAAATTAGCCAAATAAACCAACTATAAATCCCTTATATAATAGATGTGAAATAGAGATAGCTAATCACACACACATGCTTTGGTCATGTTCTAAACTTACCAAGTTCTGGCAATTATTTCTTTAATTCTAAATTAATTAATAATTTTTTTCAAATATTTTGCATTTATCAATTGACCCTTGCCCTATTATAGGATTATTTGGTTTAATTACAGATCCTAGTTTAGAAAATAATACCAAAAGTATGATTTCTCTAGACTTATACTGCTCAAATGGAAGGACAAATTTCCTCCAACTTTTAATCATTAGATTAGGGATCTTATGTACCATCTTACAATGGAGAAGATTTGGTACTCCACCAAAAGTTGCAGTTAAAAAATGTATCTTATTTGGCAGCCAGTGCTGACATATATAGAGCAAATGGATCCAAACTTAGTATTTGCACTTTGACCGTTGTTTATTTGTTTTTCACATTTTTTTCTTCCCTTCGTTTTATCGTTTATTCGTTTAATCAAGAAGATTTTTTCAACACATTTCTAAACATAATAGTTTTAATAACTCATTTCTAATAACTGATATATTTTATCTTTGCCATGATGACAGTAAATAATATTTTACTGGATATTTTCAAGACACTTCTATACAGCTCAAAGTGACATTTAAAGGTTTGACTAGATTTATTAGGTTAACTAGGCAGGTTAGGATAATTAGGCAAATTATTGCATAAGGATGGTTTGTTCTGTAGACTATTGAAAAAAATATGTGGCTTAAAGTGGCTAATAATTTTGACCTTAAAATGTTTTTAAAAAAATTAAAAAACTGCTTTAATTCTAGCAGAAATAAAAAAATTTCTTGCTTTGTTGAACATCATTTGGAAAAATTTTTAAAAATGAAAAAAAAAAAATCTAAGGTGGGCCAATAATTCTAACTTCTGACTGATTAAGTACAATAGATAAGTAAATATATAAGAGAACTTTTATCTACTTGTATTGTATGAATGTATATATCATGACATAATGTACAACAGATTAAAAATGTGCATAATATATTGTACAGAAATGGTGCAGTGGGGGGAGGGGTTGGGGGGTTAGGGGGGGTCTCTGTTGGAGCAAAGATACTTAGTTTTAAAAGAAAATTGTTGTTTTATTGACCAAGATGTTAATAAAAAGATCTGAACACAGAAAACAAAGAGAGAAGCCACTTGAAAATTTTGGAATTGTTTTATATGATTTATAGTTTTATTTGGCTATGCAGTATGTGTGTGTTTAATCTATAAACTATCATGCATTTTCTTCTGAATTTCAAATAAATGTGTAATTTAGGGCACTTAATGTTAATATATATAATTTTAATAAAATCGAGAGAAACTGGGTGTTTTTCATAGATGTGTGTGTGTATAGATAGACAGACAGACAGACAGACAGACAGACAGACAGACAGACA
>CAIGQZ010034880.1:11010648-11024885 GCA_903798205.1 Danio tinwini
ATATATATATATATATATATATATATATATATATATATATATATAATTACATTTATTCAGTAAATGTGTTGTGATTGTAGTGTATGCACATTTTTTTTTATCAGAAAAAAAGTTCATCCTACTCCCTACTTAATGTGCACATAAGTTTTATAAAAAGCACATTTTCAAAATGTATTTACATCTTGGCGTTTCCATTAAGCATTTTTTCATAAAATAGCCAACAAATAGATGGACGAAAACATGGCTATTGGCTTGCATTTTATAAATCAAATAAATATTCTGCTTTGATGTCGATTGAGGAAAACATCACCTACATCTTGGTTGGCCAAAGGTAAGCAGATTAATAAAAAAACATTCATTTTTGGATGAATAATCTGTAAAGTCATATGTGTTAATGTCATTCTTTTAGATGTTTTTAAGTCTGTTAATTTGGGCTTTGGTCTGTGGATTGATCATCTCTTCTGCTTGTTGATGTTCTGTTTGCATTATTTATCATGACCGTATACATAGAGGCGTGTTTATTTGTGTGCAAATGAAGGATTAATTGCAAGCACACACATAATCCTTGTTGCCAGCTTTCTTTTTTGTAAATATATGATTTTTGTTATTTAAAGGCAGAAGTCACTGTGTAGTTTGATGAGGCACATCTGTATGTTTGCCTTCATCCATTAATAAGAGGATGTGTGCATTCCAAATAAAGCAAAAGCAAGCAGGTCCTGCTGCCATCTGCCACTGATTTAGCCAAAATTACCTAGTGGACTATTTTTTTATTCTTAATAAGCAAAAAAAGTGTTTCTCTTCTTCTTCTTAATTACATCTGAGCCTAGTTTCAAACTTTGCCACTAAATGTGAATACAAACACTGCACAAATAAAAAAGCAAATATGCTTCCTACTTCATTTTCTTTTTTTTTTGCAGGAAGATGACATTAGAGTTAGCCATGCTATGACAGTCGTCATTGCCTAGAGAAACATCCTTGGGGAGAAAAGAAGCCTAATTGGTAGAGTGCCGTTTAACCCAAACTCTCCCACCAATATCAGTATCTGGAAATTGTGGGAATATAAATTCTCATGAGGGAATAGATGCGAGGCAAACACTTACCGCACCATTATTGCAGACTCTCTCCCATCAGCCTGTGTGTTTTGTGTGGGGAGGGGCTTCTGCTGGATTCTGGGACGGTAACACCTGCAGTGCCTTTGAAAAAAGCATGCTGTTTCTGTTCACCCTTGAGCCTGTGGATGTTGTATGGAGGTGGAGAAAGGAAGCAGGCCCCTTACCTGAGCAAGACCAGGGACTCTGGCCGAGCCGGGCCTCGGTGGGCAGATTGGTAATGAGCGGCTGTATGTGGTGAGGCTCCGGCACAGTAGCAGCCCCCTGGGGGAAATGTGGTGCAGGATAATGAGAGGGCTGAAACTCTTAATGTGGCGCTGATTCATGGAGACCATCCGTCCGGATTACCTTTCTCACTGTGGGCACAATGTGGACAAGGATTCCCAGGGTTAGGAACAACACCACCAGATTGGCCCAGTGAGCCCTCGGGGAGATGGGCCTTTCCCAGGGTACAAACACTGTGGTGCGCAACGCGTTAATATCAATCGTAAATACCTGTTTGTTCCAAAATGTACTTGCAGAAAGGTGTAACGCAAACACAAATAACTGCAAAAGGCCACAGAGCCGTCTGTTGAACAACCAGAGCCAATTTTGACACATTAGTGCTCTTTGTTTATTTTATTGTTCACTAATAAGCAATACTAAGACAGGCATGTGCAACATTTAGAAACAAATATCTGTCTTTCTATCTATCAATAAGAAAAATAAGAGAAAGTGAAAGCTCATTATATTGTTTTGTACTACAATTTGCATGACTGACCAAGGTGTTTTTTTATTTCAAGCTGTAAAAATGTCTGGGGTTTTTTTAACTGCAGAGTTAAAAACTGTCAGATCAAAGACCAAGATCCCATAATGCAAAATGAAAGCATAAATAAGCACACTTTAGACAATTTCTGTTAACACATTTACACGTAAATGTTTTTTTTTTTTTTTTTTTTTACAGTGTATCAATTTTTAAAAGTTTTCAGTTTGAACACATGGACATACAGCTGGAGATTTTTCTTTAAGCTGTCACTTTAGAAAATATATAAATATTTGAACAGAAAGTTGTCTATAGCTTGTTATTCACAGATGCTTTAAACAGCTTCAACAGCTTTCAATGTTTAACTGCAGTTTAACAAGGTGACTTTTATAGTTTAAAGCAATGTATTGTCATGTAAAATGTGGTAAAAAATATTGTGTAATGAACTGCCAGCACAGCTTTATTATATAGAGTTTCAGAGTTGGCGCTAGGGCTGTGCGATTGATCTAAATGGAATCGCATTCACAATTTGAAATGTTTCGATTAGCAAATTGCAAGAGACTAAGATATAAAATATACAGTATATGTATTATTTAATTTCCCCCGCCTAGAGCAAACATGTGACTGCCGTCTGTGCGTAATAGTCTTACTAGCCAATTGAGTGAGCACACTTTTGTTTTGCCCAATCAAAATTGCACAACCGAACTATGAGGGACGCCCACAATAAAAAAACAAACAGACGGACAAGTGGGATGATGGCATTTGTCGCTACAGAAGCATTGATAGGCAAATTACTTTCAAAGAAAAACAGGACACCAATAGTAAGGGGATATTTTGGTTTCAAAGTCACAGACACCAAACAAAAACAAGTGATTTTTAAGAATTGTTGCCACAGCACAAGGAAATACAACAACCAGCACCTAAAAAAGCACCACAGGCGGCTATATGAGGAGCGTCTTGCTAAAAAGTCAAATGAAAGTATTGCCAGTGATACTCAATCTAGCAGCAAGCAACAGCAAAGTACAATTTCAGAGTTATTTTAGACATGTTAGTTTGCTAAGTGTTCTGTATTTTTATAATTATTATTATATTTTTGCTTTTATAATAAGCTAGATATAACTATCTCCCTAATTTGAGTTCAACTTGTTTACTGAAGGGTCATTTTATTTGTTTACTGTTTTATCTAGAAAAAAATGAGTGTTTTAATTCTGAATATTTTAAAATAAATTTAAATAAATGTTTAGGTAAGTTAATATCTTTTCAGTTCCTTTTTTAACTTTCACTCACTGTATTTTAGCAGTAAGAAGGTATACGATACAGATTATTGAGCTGAAGCTTGACTACAAAATTGTCAAAAAAACACTGTCAAAAATATCTGTCAAAAAAAAAGCAATTAGATATTTTCCCCAAATTGCACAGCCCTAGTTGGGAAGTATCTGAGAAATAAAACATGAGGGTTACAGTGGATGCAACTTGTATTAATAATATAGAAAACAAAGTTATGAGTATGAAATACACAGCGATTTTCCTTAAGCCTACACTAGAAAAGATTATGGTTAAATTAAATTATAGCACATTAATTAACAGAACTTTACAAGTAAAAACAGATACAATGCACTTTAATACAAAGTCCCAGAGTTTTGCTAGTTATGTCAACTGATGGGTGATCAACGCACATTCACAGAGCATGCAAATATCTCAAGGGAAATTAATGATTAGCCACTTTTATTTGCATATAATGTTGGATCACACCTGTCCTCTTATCTTAGTGTAATTAATCAGTGTTTCTTAAACGATTAAGAAAACACAATTAGTCATGAATGATATTATTATTAAGAATACAACAAAAATGTGCAATGAAATGAATATTTATTATTTTTATTCCTAACCCTAAAGTGAAAGTGGTTAACACAAAAAAGTTAGATGAGCCCCATGCAAGCCCCTACTCAATGCACACACACACACACACACACACACACACACACACACACACACACACTTGTCTTGTAAGAGTGTAATCACTGGTCAGTCTCTCTGAAGCACTACATTGATGAGCTATGATTGTTCCTGATTGGCTAAAACCCCAAAGACAAAGAGACAGTGAAATATTGAAAATGGCAGTTCACCAGTCGCAATCATTTCAAATGTCTACATAGTTTACAAGAGTCCTGAAATTTCACACTGTTTGTTTCTTTTGTGCTCCAACATGATTCACAAAGTAGACATTTTTACGGATAATTTTTTTTAATATAATGTATAATATAATGTTGGATGCTTTTAAGCTTTTAAGACTATTTTGGATTTTAATATTTAGGATATTATAAAAACTTAAGAGTTAATTTTGTTCTTATCGCAATAAGACGCATGATGACAGATGTTGGTAGGTTTATGTATATATATATATATATATATATATATATATATATATACATACAAGCATTAATGGCAAGGAAAGCCCCTTATACTTGGGTTTAGCCATGTACAGTTTTTTCTGGTAGCCTATACTTGATTTCAAAGAGAAACTGTGGATTTGGAATTTCTGGATCAACAGATCAACCTTTTTTTGTTGTGCAATGCAATAGAGCCTCTTCTACAACCTGCTGCATCATGCCTAATAAGCCAGTTTCTACAAATAAACACATAGCAATAGGCATGTTCGACTTGAACCATGGCTTCAGCCGAGTATAGTCATGGCCAGAGTTGAAAACAAGTAAGCAAGTGTTGGCATTGATAGGCTGCCCAGTCCAATTTTTTATGTCCTGCATTTGCTAACTTCCCTCTATCTCCTTCACTCGGATGTACGTCATTGATTACATTACACAAGTGTCCACTACTGGCGGAACATCTTAATGGTTTTAAATGGAATGCCGTAAACTGTAAAAAATGCACAGTTCCACACAATACATATTGTCCCTACACAATTCGATTACGTTAAATTAATTATTTTTACAAATTTAAGTGAATTGAACAAAACAATTAAGTTGTCCCCAAAAAAACCTTGAGAATTGTGCTGTTTCAACTCATTTTAAATAAATAGTTTGAACAAGCAGCAAAACTATTTTGAGTTTAAACTCTCGAGCACTTGGGAACTGCACTGCTGGGATGCCACATTGCATTCTGGGACATGTAGGTGCTGGAGTGGACAAATGACTCGCTCTCTTGGTCAAAATCAAGTGATCAAGAGTTGTCTATAAGCTCCTCCTTGTTCACTTGATGAAGTGGAACACACTTCAAAAAGTCATTGAGGATTCCCCTGAGGGAACAAGTGAAGGGAAGTTCACGAGTGCATTTCTAAAAATGGACTGGAACGAAGACATAGTTTGCTGGAGTCATGGAAGATCTCATTGCATAATCAGCGATGATTACATTATTCATTTTTAGGATGATTACATCATCTTCCATTTCCTTTCGACTTAGTTTCTATTTCAGAGGGTGCCACAGCGGAATGAATCGCCAACTATTCCATTTTTTTTTTACGCAACAGATGCCCTTCCTGCCGCAACCCAGTATTGGGAAACACCCATACACACTAATTCACACATACGCACATCACAGTGTATTTAGTTCACTTAATTCACCTATAGCGCATGTCTTTGGACTGTGGGGTAAACCAGAGCACCTGGTGGAAACCCATGCAAACACGGGGAGAACATGCAAACTCCACACAGAAACGGCAACTGACCCAGTTGGGACTCAAACCAGCGACCTTCTTGCTGTGAGGTGACAGTGCAAATTTTATTTAAAAAAAATCACTATCTAATAGGTTATGCAGCTACATACAGTAGAGCATTTGAATGAAAAAGTCTAAAATTAACTATGCACACACAGTGGTGGAAAGAGTACTGAAAAATCATATTCAAGTAAAAGCACCATTACTTGCATTTAAAAATGTAGTGCAGGTAGAGTTAAAATATCTTATAAATATATATTGTAAATATTATGAGTAAAAAGTAGCCCTTTTAAAATTACTCAAGAGTAGTGAGTAATATGCTGAGAAAGGTTGATGCGTTTAAGTGTATGCGTGATGCGTTGTACGTGTCTGTATAAACGTAACATTCTGTAGTGCATTTAGTTATTGTTAAAGGCCATTTCGGTCATCACACAGAAAAATATTCGTTATTTTCTTATCAGTGACATTCAGTCTAAACAGTCTCGTAAATCTTCATGGACATTTTTAATGCTTCATTTTTGGTAAACATGTTTTATGTAAATATTAATCGTTTCAATTTAAAAGATGTGAAATTGATTATTGTTGTGCACTGAATCGGGCTACTCATAACATTAGCTGTGATGTCATCAAAGATCTTGTAGTCGCTCTGAAACAACTGCACCATTTGAGTCAGTCGGCTTCTCTTGATGTTCTATCATGGTATGTTGATGCCACATGTGACAGTTACATGTAGTCAGTGCCTTCTCAAGTCGGACAAAATTTCAAACTGACATACCCCACTTCAAATCAGATTTCAATTGGTCTGTGCAACACTGAATAAAGTCAAACGTACCTGCAAATTGTAAAGAATGTGTATGTGACATTTTCAAACACCATGTGACCTACTTTACAAAAAAAAGTTGCCATTGCATTTTAGCGAAACATTTCTTTTTCAAATTAGCTGAAAAACCACGTCACACCACCTTTGGATGATGGACCACATGGGAAAGCTAGGTTGCTGGCGAAAGTGGTGTTAGTGAGACCAGCATGGGGTGCTGCGGTCTGTGTGGGTCCTAATGCCCCATTATATTTATGGGGACTTTAGTGCTCAGTGGGCGCCGTCTTTCAGATGAGACGTTAAACCGAGGTCCTGACTCTCTGTGGTCATTAAAAATCCAAGGATGTCCTTCAAAAAACAGTAGGGGTTTAATCCTGGCATCCTGGCCAAATTTGCCCGCTAGCCTCTGTCCATCATGGCCTCCTAACTATCCCCATATCATAATTGGCTTCATCACTCTGTCTCCTCTCCACCAATCAGCTTGTGTGCGGTGTGCGGTCTGGTGCAATACTGCTATCGCATCATCCAGGTGGATGCTGCACACTGGTGGAAGATGAAGAGAGACCCCCACCCCTCCTCCAACGAAAATGTGTAAAGCGCTTTGAGCATCGAGAAAAGCGCTATATAAATGTAAGGAATTATTATCATGCAATGTTTTTTTGAGAAACATAGGAGTTTTTTTTTTTGTGAAATAAATTATTATAATTTACTATTTCAATTTGTACAATTTAAAATGCAGCTACTAAACACTGAAAATTATCTTTGGATCCTAAAATTGGTCTGCTGTAAAGCATTGAAACACCTAGTGGTCTCGAAGAATGTCCAGGACATTTGAAAGACTGGGTCAGCAGATAGTGTCTGACAGCTCTTGTCCTCGGGACTTACTGTAAAAGCATGAGGCCACTGTAGCTTTGTTTATGCTTTCTTCCATGCAAGCTGTCTGTTCAGATTCTTTTCAGTGAGCAGAGATTAATACTGTTGGATCTCTAGTGTAAACAACACTGAGCAAGGCAACCTCAGCCATTGGGATATTTGTAAACAGGCAGTAAATGCATGACATGTCACATGTTGTTGGATGTAAGATATTATAGGATATGTCAGGTAGGATTTGCTTCAGGTTTTAAGAGTGTTGCAGACCAAGTTAAGAACATATAGAGATGTTTTTATTGCATCTTCTAGCATTGGAATCTCCCTTTTAAATGTACAGCAAGACAAATATTTACTAACTGAAGAATCCTGTTTATGTACACATCTACAGGCACAGTCACTTGAGCCAGGGCGTCAGTCAAGGAACTTGTCAAAGCAGCGGTTTGAAAAGAGGTTTGATACACTGAAGTACAGGTAAAATCCCCCCGCTCCTCCGCCACACTGAGCAAACAAGCAGCTATTTTTGAGCCATGTGACAGTGCTTAAGACTGGAAACACAGCGGCTCTCTTCATGTGACTTTCTAATTAGAGTCTTTATGTTAAGACTGATGTCAAAAAGGCAAAGTATTTGTGATGTGTGTGGTGGGAAAAAAATGTTGCATGTAAATATAAACTTAAATGTATAAATATATACTTACAAATATCTGCATTAGCATTCGACTTGGAGAATTTTCAGATTAAATCTCTTCTGTTCACCATTTTATTGACCCAAAACACATCAAAAATCATAATATTGTGAAATGATTTCACAATTTAGAATAACGGTTTTCTTTTTGAGCATGTTTGTACAATTGCGAGAGTTTTCAGTGTTATGTGGCCCTTGAGAAATCATTTTGACATGCTAATTCTGTACTTTAGAAACATTTATTAATATTAACCCTTATGTACTGTTGGGGATGTTTTCATCCACTCTGGGGTGATTTTGTGTCTTAATTTGGCCATAACTTTTTCTGTATTTCAGCTAGCAGAATGATTTATGGTGACAAATCTTAATTTAACACTCTAGGAAAGTTTACTACCCTTTTGTTATGTTAGGGATGACAACATCCGCAAAATTTAACTGCTGTAAAATTGGATCAGATAAACATTTTCTTTATATTTTTGTATAAATCTGTTAATCAACCTCAGTCCTGATCAAAACTATTAAATTGCTTAGACAATTACAGGACTTTAACTCTTTAATTGTAAAATTCATAAATGATGTCACTGATTTGGTAAAAAAAACACACAAAATGACGTATTTTTAATAAAAATTGTGGAATAATTTTTGTTTACCTTTTATCAAAGTCTTGGACATAAGAAACAACATTCCTTTGATGCATTGTTGTTGATTAGTTTGTATTTTTTTTCTCCCTAATTTACTGTTGTTGGCTTCTTTTTCTGCCAATGACTTCCTTTATAACCACATTTTTTTAATTACAAAACCATGGCACCATATAATCATGCATTTTTCATTGTTGGTCGTTTTCCCTGTTAGGAAGAGGTAAAATTTGTAATTTTTACTGTTGATCATCAGTTGGCACCATTAAACCTTTAGATAGGCCTGTGCAAAAAAAAAGCTTAGTTTCTGGATTTTATATGGAGTATAACAGCAAATTAAAGTGTGTGTATGTGTGTCTGAGTGTGTGAAAGTGACCTTTACGCACTTACCTTAATCTGTCTGAGAAAATCTAAATATGCATCTCAGCTATCAGAACTACATGGAGTAAATAAAAGCAAAGACTGTGTATTTATGCACCATCAAATGTGGTTATAATGAAAGTCAATGGGGCAAAAACAGTTACCAAAAGTAAATTAGGGAGAAAAAAAATGAAAATCTAACAGTGCATCAAAGCCAATGTTTTTACTAATCTTTCACATGACTGTGATAAAAGATTTTTTAAAAATCCATACCACAATTACTATTTATATTAAAAATACGTCATTTTGTGTGTTTTTTCAGCTAATCGGTTACATCATTTCTGAACTTGGCAATTAAAGTCCTGTCAAATCCAAAAAAATGTTGTACTTTTGATCAAGATTGAGGTTGATTAACATATTTATGCAAAAAAAAAAAATTGGAAAATAAATATTAATCAGATACATTTTTTACAGCAGTTTAATTCAGTGAATGATTTCATCCCCAACATAACAAAAGGGTAGTAAATTTAAACAGTGCACAAGGCCTAATGTTAAAAATTGTTGTATACATTTTTAAGAATTTTGTAAAGAACATAATAAAGAAATATAAAGCTTAAATTATAAATGTCTGTATAAAGAAACAAATAGTCCTACTAATCACAAAATACACACAGTAGTGCGTAAAGTTACAAAAGCTTACCTTCGCAGTAGCTGGTCCTAGGTTGTGGAACGCTCTGCCCCTCTGTATTAGATCTGTTTCATCCCTGTCTGTTTTTAAATCTAGGTTAAAAACTTACCTCTTTGATTTGGCATTTTATCAGTGAGAATTGTCTGTTTTAGCTATAATTTTATTTATATAATTGTTTTTCTCTGTTTTGATTTGCACTGTGCAGCACATTGGTCAACCTCTGGTTGTGTTAAATAGTGCTATATAAATAAAATTGACATTGACATTGACATTATTGTTTCAGATAAATGTTGTGATTTTTTTATCAGAGTCTGTAAGATTTGTATACAACTTTTAATAAATTTCAAATAAAGAAATAATCTTTTTTATTATTCTATATCTTTTTTTATGAATATATTAATTTGAACCTCCCAAATGAACTGATTCATTGGAATCAATCAGACGTTGTAATACTGTATTTGAAAAAGAAAAACATTTACTGTGAATGTATTAACTGGATTTTTTTTTTCGTTTTTACGGTAAGCTTCTATAACAGGGTGTCCGCCGGGTCCTAAAAAGTCTTAAAATGTCATAATTTTCAAAAAAGAAATTTTAGGCCTTAAAAATTATTAAATTCACTGAAAAATTGTGTTGTAGGTCATAAATCATTTTAAACAGGTCTTAATAATTTGTCAGAGTAAAGGGCTGACATCCATCTAATGGCAAACAATACATCTCAATAAAACCTTATTTTTTATATTTAAGTTTTACTATTGCAAAGAGATACAATTGACAACATTTTGTTAGACATTTTTAAAGCAAATTTCCGATTAAAATCCCAATCAGGAAAAGAAAACTAAAAACAATTTCATAATTCTTCATGATAATACCAGGCCATTAAAAAAAATCCTTAGCGTTAAACCCTGTATAAGTCTAAAATTCAATACTTAATGGTCTTAAAGGTGACTTGATGAAACCTGCAGAAACCCTGTATACAGTTGCAATCAGAATTATTAAACCCCCTTTGAATTTTTTTTTTTTTATATTTCCCAAATGATGTTTAACAGAACAAGGAAATTTTCACAGTATGTCTGATAATATTTTTTTCTTCTGGAGAAAGTTTTATTTGTTTTATTTTAGCTAGAATAAAAGCAGTTTTAAATTTTTAAAACCCATTTTAAGGTCAAAATTATTAACCCCTTTAAGCTATTTATTTTTTCCATAGTCTACAGAACAAACCATCATTATACAATAACTTGCCTAATTACCCTAACCTGCCTAGTTAACCTAATTAACCTAGTTAAGCCTTTAAATGTCACTTTAAGCTGTATAGAAGGGTCTTGAAAATAACTAGTAAAATATTATTTACTGTCATCATGTCAAAGATTAAATAAATCAGTTATTAGAGATGAGTTATTAAAACTATTATGTTTAGAAATGTGTTGAAAAAATCTCTCCGTTAAACAGAAATTGGGGAAAAAAATAAACAGGTGGGCTAATAAATCAGGGGGTTGAATAATTCTGATTGCAACTGTAAGTATGCAGAGCCCTTTAGATTAATTGATTTACTAAAATAAATAAAGGAGGAGGATGAAATCATTTTGGTGTGTTTGAGAAAATTCAGAAAACGCTTGTTTTAGTAACATTTACAATGATATAACAAATATCCAGACTCTGTCCATGACAGTTAGATGAATGACGTAAATAGGTCCTGCAGGCCTTTCTCTGAATAAAAAGAATAAACAAGTAAAATAGCTTTGGTGAGAAAAACATTTGATTGCGTTTGATGTGAATAAGTTTGTGCAAGTTCTACATGTCCTTAACATTATGTTAAGAATAAGATATTTTGAGAGTATAAAATATCTCTTTCTTTGCATGACGCATTGACATTTCAGTAGGAAAAATGGCATTATCTAGAACATTATAAGCATTCGTTGTCATAGAATGTCAAGAAACTTTACATTTCCTAGTCTTGCGGTTAAAGATATTTATTCAGTGTGATTTGCCAATGCGCCTCTTATGTGACAGGAGAAATACAATCATCCCATTAAGACAAGTGTGGAAGTGTATGCAGGCCTATGAAGAGCTCTATTCATAGCAGAAGCAGAGTTCAGTTTGTCCCACTAACCAAATAGCACCTTTCATCTTCAGCCCTTTACAGAGCTACTGAAGTGGAAGGTAAACTTTGCTCTCGTCTCCCTCCTTTCGCTCCTCGTTCTCCTTTCTTCGCGAGCTCTTGGCCTCACACTGCGCGGCTCGTTCTTAATGCCAGTGAGAGGATAAAGTTAGTGAATACATCACATGGCTGACAGTGATGGTTTTCCACACACATGCTCATACATCTGCACCACCACCATTCGACAGCTGGAGACTAGTTCCAAAGACAATTAAAGCAAGAATGCATGGGCGCTGACAGCAGTGGTATTTAGTAACCAAAAATAATTTCTTCATTTCAATTAACCTTTGCTGTCATTGCAAGGCTCGGTATCCGTAGGCTGTTAACCTTTGAGAAATATCAAAACAAGACACTCATTCTGCATTAAATGGGCTGGTTGTTGGAGAAAAAGTTCCTAAAACCCTGTTAAACACATAATAGAGATGACACTGGGTTTTTTTCACTGAAATTTAGTTGGAGATGTGTAATATAGAACTTCTGCAAAGCAAAGTAAAGCCAGAGTTGATAAAAAATCCATTTTATGCATAGATTTTGAACTGCAAGAGCTGCGAAAAAAACAGATTTCCTGCAATTATTTTTATGCAGTGAGATTTGTTTAACACTTAACAACAAACTGAAATCTAATCTAAGCATATATTGATTAAAATAAGAGACTTAAAATCAAGAAATGATTTGTGATGTACCAAAATATTCACACTTATAATGCACACTACATTATTTCAAACTAAAGCCAGGCTTACACTAGGAGTTTGTAAAAAAATCTATTTTTATGCTTGGATTTTGAACCTCAATAGCTGTAAGAAAAACTGATTTCATGTAGTTATTTTTATTCTGCGAGAGTTTTTAAGACCTAATGTATCATAGTCAAATACAAAAAAGAACACTCAACAGCAAGCTGGAATAAGCATATATTAAATAAAAAAGAAAGAGACTTTAAACCAAGAATCGATTTGTGATGTACTAAAATATTCACACACATAATGCGCACATCACTATTTCAAACTAAGGCCAGGCTTACAGGAGTTTGTAAAAAAAAACAAACTATTTTTTGCTTGGATTTTGAAAAGCAAGAGCATTTTTTCATGCAGTTATTTTTATTCTGTGAGATTCACTTTCCAAGACCTAACTGTAACAGACAAATACAAAAAGTAGAACTCAACAGCAAGCTAGAATCTAATCTAAGCATATATTGAATAAAAAAAGAGAGACTTAAAATCAAGAATCAGTTTGTGATGTACTAAAAGAATCACAATTCACACTACACAATTTCTAGAGGAGTTTGTAAAAATAACATTTTATGCATAGACTTTGAAAGGCAATAGCTGCTAGAAAAACTGATTTCATGCAGTTTTTTTGATGCAGTGATATTTTTAAGACCTACTGTATCATAGTCAAATGCAAAAAGTAACATTTTACAGCAAGCTGGAATCTAATCTAAGCATATACTGAATAAAAAAGAGAGACTTAAAATCAAGAATTGATTTGTGATGTGCCAAAAGATTCACACACACAATGGACACTACACTATTTCAAACTAAAGTCAGGCTTAAACTAGGAGTTTGTAAAAATGTCTGTTTTTTGCCTGGATTTTAAACTGCAAGAGCTGCAAGAAAAACAGATTTAATGCAGTTTGTTTAATGCAGTGAGATTTTTTTAAAGACCTACTGTATCATCAAATACAAAACGTAACACTCAACAGAAACCAGAAATCTAATCTAAGCATATATTGAATTAAAAAGAGAGAC
Source organism: Danio tinwini (assembly GCA_903798205.1). NCBI lineage: Eukaryota > Metazoa > Chordata > Actinopteri > Cypriniformes > Danionidae > Danio > Danio tinwini. The sequence goes on from CAIGQZ010034880.1 coordinate 11,024,122, forward strand.
TTAAAATCAAGAATCAGTTTGTGATGTACTAAAAGAATCACACACATAATGCACACTACACAATTTCTACAGAATTTAGTAAAATTACATTTTATGCATAGACTTTGAAAGGCAATAGCTGCTAGAAAAACTGATTTTATGCAGTTATTTTAATGCAGTGAGATTTTGAAGACCTACTGCATCATCAAATACAAAAAGTAACACTCAACAGAAACTAAATCAAGAATCGGTTTGTGTGGTACCAAAAGAATCACACACATAATGGCCACTACACAATTTCTACAGGAGTTACATAAAGTTACATAAAATTACATTTTATACATGGACTTTGAATTGCAAGAGCTGCAAGAAAAAACAGATTTCACACAGTTATTTTGATGCAGTGAGATTTATCTTTAATACTTAACAGCAAGTTGGAATCTAAGCATATATTGAATAAAAAGAAAACTAAGAACTTAAACTAAGAATCGATTTGTGATGTACTAAAATATTCACACACAATGCACACTACACTATTTTAAACTAAATTCAGGCATAGAAATCTTCGTTATGCATCCAAAAAAAAGAAATTGTTTTGGATGCATAAATTAAAAGTAGTCAAATGCAATAGTGTTTTTTTAATACCTCTAAATGATACCTTTGCTTTTTCTGCAATGCCTGTATGAATGAATGGAGCTGTTTCATTTAATACACACACTTGCATGTTTTCAGTCTGCGGTTTTACTATTTGTGCACATGAAAACATTGACTTGATCTCCACAGCT
>CAIGQZ010034880.1:11025285-11037785 GCA_903798205.1 Danio tinwini
ATATATATATATATTGTGCTCTATCATTTATTTTGTGGTGTCACAAAATACACTGTTGTAATACTTTTACATCACTTATATGAGTGCAATATTACACACATTTACGGGGATGCAGAAAGAAACATGAATAACAGCATCATGAGAAAGTTGCAATCTTGAAAGAATAATGTGTATATTTTGCATTTTATTTAGCGATTTCTTTTATTTTTATTTGTTATTTTGGACCTGTAATTATTTTGTAAGCGTTTTATATTTTACAAATATGTATTTTGGATTTCTACATTTTAAATCAAATATTTGCCATGAAGTTCTAAATAAATTGAGAAATATGATCAAATAGGAATGAGTACATGTCTGAGTATATACTTTAAAATGTAAAAAAAAACTAAAATCGCGCAGTTATTTTCATGCATTGATGCTTTTTTTTCAAGACCACATAATCAAATAAAAAGTAACTGGAAACTAAGCATATACTATACAAAAAAGACTTAAAAGCAACACATTTTGTTGGGTACAAAAAATTCACACACATAATGCACATAATGTGTGTCTGTAGTCGCACTTTTCCTTACTAAATAATATGTGAAAAAAGGTATGTAAGCTGTGTAGTATGTTTGAATTCATGATATTTTAAAAAGAGAACCTGGACGACCAACAACTTCTATCGAGATCTGAACTAAGTGTTTGATGGATTTCTTTTCTTTTTTTACTATGCCATGAGGCAACAAGAGGGCATTTAGGGTATGAAAAGGAGAAAAGTGACACAACTGACATGCAGATCAAGTGATAATTCATTTAATTCAAGTTTATTTGTATAGGGCTTTTTACAAAAATTATCATTCCAAAGCAGCTTTACAAGTTTTATATTACATTACAATCAAAATCAGAAAGAGTTAGGGTGTTGTGTAAAGGGTGGGCAAGATATTTACTTAGCTAACCTGCAGTTATACAATAAAGTGTCATTTTCAAACAGGCCATATCTATGTATATAATATGTTTTTAATTAAGTGATCTAATTACAATAATTAAGAACAATTTGTGTATTTTGAATTGCTTATAATGACAGCGCAGATGCAGTATGTCTGACTTTCATTAATACTCATATTCATACTATGTAAACCATAATGTTTAAAAATAAGTAACTCAAGTTTAAATTGAAATGTTATCTACTCAGACCAACCAACATGATCTCACGGCATTTCGTAACTTTTTGATTTAGTGGCTAATTCAAATGAATTTGTATGATGTAATTTGTACTATTTAGTACGATTTGCTCATCACCCAATGATGGTTGGGTTTAGGGGGCGGGGTTGGGTGACACGCCTCCTTGTTAAAATCGTACATTTTCATACGACTCAACTCATACGAATTCGTACGATTTAGCCACTAAACTGACAAAACGTAAAATACTTACGTTTCCTCGTGAGATTAGGCTGAGACAGTATGTGATCTTTTTATTATTTTTTGTCTATACAGTAGTGATTACAAACGGGGGGGACACAATATCAAAATTCCACCCAAATTCCACCCTTTCAAAGCACACAATTCTGACACCACACCCATTTATAAAGCATCAAATAGCTGAACAAAAACAAACATATACTCAATCATTATTAATGTAAATGATTATATTTAGAAACTATGATGACGGAAACCATATTTTCAGAAAAAAGGTTCAATTTTGTATGTGTGTATTTTATATTACTATCAGTAGTAGGAGTAGAATTTTAATTTTGAATTGATAATAAAGCATGCTGGGATGTTTATAATATTCTTTATCATATAGTTTGTGAATGATTTTTGTTTGTATGATGTGTCATGATATTATTTCCCTAGTTTAATTGCCCCTTGCGGGATTAATAAAGTTGTTAAACTTAAAACTTACAGCAAATGTATTTGAAGTGCAGTTGGTTTAGTGTTAATTTAACTACAATACATCTCAGCTGTTCCCTTACATTAAGAGTCACATAAAAACACACACATTTTATTTTTTTTCCCCCCACTTGTGAAGCTCATGTTTTTGTTAAAGGTTTAAATGGAGGGGTGGGATTTAAGACCTGTATTGAATCCAGCCAACAGGGGTGATCAAAATGTTTTGGCCACACTTTGTGGGTACCATGAGTGTTGGTCTGCGAATGAATTAGTAAATGCCTCACATACACAAATACACTGGATCAAACACATAAACTGGCTGAAGTCCTAGACAATATATTTTATTCTTTCTCAGATTTCCAGGAGGACTAAATCAGCCTAGAACTCCTGTAGCATAAGCTCAGTTTAAGAGAATGCATGCAATTTCTCTCACCTTATATGAATATACCAGTAAACACATTTCTCTCACCACCAGCTTTTGGTTCTGCCAGATTACTCTTATCTGTTCAGCAGGTCTATCTATGAATATATTCATCTTCTTTTGAATTAAAATCTGGCACAAAACTGTTTACAGGAGGAGTTACAGAGCTTATTGCATATTGCCAAGGCTAAAACCAGAGAAAGGGAGTGTGAGGGACAGAAAACAATCAACGGACTTCATTATTTTCTTTTCCTATCAAATTTGAGCTATCCTTGGATCTCACTAATGGACAGTTATTGAATTTCTCGCACTACCATTGAAATGATGTTCATATCTGCAGAGAGAGAGAGAGAGAGAGAGAGCAAAAAATTTTCTCTTTTTATCCCTTAGAACATTGGTTTATCATAAGACCCCTTATTAAAGCTTGGACTCTAATTTTCTCCTTCGCACTTAGGGGGGCTTTTATGATTATGGTTACCAAGGTGATGTAAGGCACAGCCTCGGCTAAACAAAGCCAGTGTCACTAGAGTGAATAACCAAGAGCAAGGTGAGCACCACCACGGCAAATTGCATGCCATTACTGTTAATATTTACTCATTAAAACAGCCAGTGGCTGGAGAGATGCTTGCACAATTACTAATTTTTCAAATCAACCACTGCACATACCCTTCATTATGACCTCCAACTTCTTTGTCCTTTTGAGAAGATACGCTACATGAAACTGAGTGCAGACATGTTGTTTGTTGCAGGGACGAAATGAGTCTTGTGTGTTGTATATATTTGGACTTGCGCTACAAGGAGGCGGATTTGATAGTTGTTTACTGTTATACACTATATTCTTAATGTTGTGGAAAGTGCTAAATCGAAGAAGTTTGTTTGTTTGAACAAACGATTGAAGGTTAATGCGGAAAGCCTTTTTATACATAGAGCAGTCTTCGAGCAAAGAAAAACGCTATAGTCATGGAACATTAGGTTTAAAAAACACTGGCCCAAATCATTGGAGACTGAAAATGTGGAGGACATTTCGAGCCTAAAAGACAGGCATTTTTTGGTCTCTGTGAGAAAATGATGTCTAATTTGGTCCGAGTGGTTGGATTGCTTGTCAGGTGCGTTATTTTAACTGTGGACAGTGAATGACAAAACAATAGGGTACTGAGGGAGAATCGGAATACTGCCTCCAAAACCCAGCTCTTTTATGTGGCAAATGATCAGATAGTGGTTTTAGAACTTTTAGACTACAGACAAAACTGACAGGAAAAAGAGAAAAAAAAGACTAGGTGTCAAGTCTTGCACATATGCTGAAACATGTAAAATGGCAAACTGCATACTGTCACATGCTACCTGCAAAAATAATAGATGCTTTAAAAAACTTTTCTCTGATCCTAACCTGTTTACATCTAATATGCAATATTCATTACTAAATGCATTTAATAATTGTGCGTAGGGCTGCACAATATATTGTTTCAGCATTGATATCGCAATGTGTGCATCTGCAATAGTCACATCGCAAGATCTCCAATGTTGAGTCTGAATTATAGTTAACCAGGAGCTACAGTACACTGGCGATTTGTAGAGTCACTGCTAAGTTTCACCACAATAGAGTGAAGGTTTATCATTAGCTTCGTTTTGAAGGCATGTGACCTCTTGTGCATTTCAAGAGAATTTAAAACACTTGGGCACAAAAAATTATGATGTTTGGACGTGTAACAAAGATTAATTGCATTTAATTATTTATAGAGAGTGTATGGGTGTTTCCCAGTGATGTGTTGCAGCTGGAAGGGCATCCACTGCGTAAAACATGTCCTGGTTGAAGTTAAAGGTTCATTTTGCTGTGGCAACCCCTGATTTATATAGGGACTAAGCTGAAAAGAAAATGAATGAATGAATAAATTAATGAATAATTATTTATATGGGAAAAAAGTTTTTCTTACCAAAATTTCTGACTTGTTTCTAATCCAAATATCTACATTTTTAGGTAAAAACTAGATTATTTTATTCCCCTATATGCAGATAATTTAGCTTGTTTTAAGTAAAAACTCAAAATTTGGACTTAAGGTGGAAACAAAATATTCTAACTTGATCTAAGCATTTGATATATTTCGACAAGAAATGAGACAAACCAAAGTACAAAAAGCTTGTTTTTTGCACTGTGATTATTCAATTCCTGTAGCTGAATGCTGCTAGACTACCCAGAAAAACATCAAATAGAGCTATTCAAACCATCTTGTGAAGCTGTATTCATATCACAATATTTATCATAGAAAAATAAAATATTGCAATATCATATTTGTTGTGCCTTATTGCAAAATAAGAACATACACTCACCAGCCACTTTATTAGGTTCACCTTACTAGTACCGGGTTGGACCCCCTTTTGCCTTCAGAACTGCCACAATCCTTCATGGCATAGATTTAACAAGGTACTGGAAATATTATTCAGAGATTTTTGTCCAAATTGACACAATAGCATTACACAGTTGCTGCAGATTTGTCAGCTGCACATCCATGATGTAAATCTTCCGTTCCACCACATCCCAAAAGGTGCTCTAAGGGATTGAGCTCTGGTGACTGTGGAGGCCATTTGAGTACAGTGAACTCATTGTCATGTTCAAGTAACCAGTCTTAGATGATTTGCGCTTTATGACATGGCCCGTTATCCTGCTGGAAGTAGCCATCAGGAGATGGGTACACTGTGGTCATAAAGGGATGGACATGGTCAGCAACAATACTCTGGTAGGCTGTGGCATTGACACAATGCTCAATTGGTACTAATGGGCCCAAAGTGTGCCAGGAAAATATCACCCACACCATTACATCACCACCACAAGGCTGAACTGTTGATACAAGGCAGGATGAATCCATGCTTTTCTGTTGTTGATGCCAAATTCTGACCCTACCATGCAAATGTTGCAGCAGAAATCGAGACTCATCAGACCAGGCAATGTTTTTTTTCAATCTTCTATTGTGCTATTTTGGTGAGCCTGTATGAATTATAGCCTCAGCTTCCTGTTCATATCTGACAGGAGTGGCACGCGGTGGGCCTCCTACTGCTGTAGCCCATCCGCCTCAAAGTTAGATGTGTTGTGCGTTCAGAGATGCTTTTCTGCATACCTCGGTTGTAATGAGTGGTTATTTGAGTTACTGTTGTGCATGAAAATCCCAGTAGATCAGCAGGTTCTGAAATAATAAGACCAGCCCGTCTGGCACCAAGAACCATGCCACATTCAAAGTCACTTAAATCACCTTTCTTCCTCATTCTGATGCTCGGTCTGAACTGCAGCAGAATGTCTTGACCATGTCTACATGCCTAAATGTAATAAGTTGCTGCCATGTGATTGGCTGATAAGAATTTTGCATTAATGAGTCGTTGGACAGGTGTACCTAATAAAGTGGCCAGTGAGTGTATATTGTGTATGCAGGCACTGCAGTTACATCGCTACAGACTTTTGCAAATGGTTTTGCTCACAAAACTAAAATTTTTTTCCAAAAATCAAAAGCATATGCCTTGTGATTTATAAGCAAATTTATTTTAAATGTTTTAAATTAAAATGATCAACTTGCTTAGTGTTATGGAGTGTAATAATTAGTGTAAAAAAAACAAGCTTTAGCAATCTCGTTGATTTTTATTATTATTTTATAAAGCCCATCTTCTGCTACATTACATATAATTAGCATACAAACTGAGCATATTAAGTGGCACAGGCTATTTAACAAAGTTTTCAAATCCAATTTCCTCTGTTTAATAAGAATCGTTTCATATGTCTGCGCCAAATTAAGTTTACAAAAGTAATTGTATGTACATATAATGCTCTTTCAAATCAAGCATCTACTGTAATGTTTCAGATAACTTTTGTGAAAATAAGATGTCAAAATATGGGTGAAATAATGTTCCATTGTCATTCAGCATAACAGATATATTTACACAACTGAAATTATGTACATATTCTGATCTGTCCTTGTTAAAATAGACTATGTGCAAGAATAAGTGATAATAATATTTTTTGTTAAATGATTAAAAGCATCGTGCTGGAAATAAAAATAATTATTCCAAATATATCTGACAAGATTTTTTTGATATATAAACTTGTGTTAAACTGAATGACATTTTTAGTGAGTGTTTTCTGTATATTAAATATAAATGGCAATATATATGCTTGTGTGAAATGTTTGTATTTTAAAAAAATTTCCCAAGTGATATTTAAGTGTTAAATTATACAATATTTCCCCTTAATATTTACAGTTTACAAACTACAAACTTCCTGTTAAAGTTTTATTTATTTTAGCTACACTAGTTTAGTTTTGATTTTTGAGGTCAATATTATTATTATCATTCTCCCCTTTATGATTTTTTTTATGCAGAACAAACCTTGTTTTTGTATTCAATAATTTGCCTAATTAACCTAAAATACAAAATAAACCAAAAACACTGAATATGCTGAAAAATATCTTGCGAAATAAGAAGTAAAATATTATGTACTTCCATCATGGCAAAGATGACATAAGATAGTTAATGGAAGTTAGTTATTAAAACTATCATGCTTTAAAATGTGTGGAAAATTATTCTCAAAATTAAACAGCACTAGGGAAACATTTAAAAAAAGAATTACAATTTCTAATAATTTTCACTTTAATTATATATATTTTTGCTCAGACAAAAAGAAAGCTGTATCTTCACTGCTACCTACATTAAATCTAATTAGCATATAAACTGAGCATATTAAGTGGCGTAGGCTATTTAACAAAGTTTTTAAAATCCAATTTCCTACGTTTCTCTATGTTTAATAAGAATCAGTTCATCCCTAAGTAGTAAGTAATAACTGTATAGCAGCAAAAAAAAAGTCTCTTCCAGACAACTTCCATAAATCATTTAATGTCTGTTGTAGAAAACTTTAAAAGTGTAATATTTCCACAATTTATAGGGGATGTGCCTTTTTTCAACAAAATTGTATTAATTTCTTTATATTTTTTTGCCATATGGCTCTGTTGTTTATTTAGCATCTTCTAATAAAATTATATATACAGTAGTCAACGTTTGAAGTGGATCAAGAATGTTTTCAGGAATTCTCTTAAGACAAGAATGGGTGTTTTTTAAATTTTGATTGACTTTGAAAGGTTTTGATTCACTTCAAATGTTGACTACAGTAGATTGCAAATATTTTCCAAATTATTATTTTAATTAACCATTTATTAATAATAAATACAACAAATAAATACAAATACAAAATAAATTATAAAAACTATATAATACAAAAATATTATTTATTAATATTTTATAAATTATCCAACATTTACAAAAATTAATGAAATAATTAATAACAAATGTGTTTTTACAATAAGTAAATAGATGTAGACAGTAATGTAATGAGTAGAAAAATGTAATGCAAGTTATATACAGTAGTCAACGTTTGAAGTGGATCAAGAATGTCTTTCAGGAATTCTCTTAAGACAAAACTGGGTACATTTTTTTAAGTTTTGATTTTGAAAGGTTTCGATTCACTTCAAATGTTACATATATATATAAGGTTTACCACGATTTTAAAAAGTCAAGCTAAAGTTAAAGCGTTTCTACGTCTGTTTATTGAGGTTTTTTAGGCCAACAGTATATCCAGCAGAAAAGGATCCTTCATATCAAAAGCTACTAATCAGCCCACGATTCGTCTGAAAAACAAATCACTTATAAACCAACATCCAGCGTGAGCTGAACAGTGCAGTGGCTTTATTTTATATCCACAAAAAAAGCTCTCCAAAGATGCCTTTTCAAGTTGTAAAGAAATCAGTGTTTTTGAAACTAACGAAGACAACAGAAGTCAATGATTTAATTTGATTATTTAGCGTGACATGTTTGCTGTTCCAAAATATTTTGAATGTTAAAATAAAATATACTGTGTTCAGGGGGGAAAAGAGTTGTTGTTTTTTACCCAGACATTTAAAAAGAGCATATTTTACAGCAGTAATCACAATACTGTAAAACCGTGATATTTTTATCCAAGGTTATCATATCGTCAGAATCTTACACCGGCCCATGCCTAATGTTAAAGGATGTTAAATAAACAACTTGATGGGAATAAAAATAATCATTCTAAATATACCCAACAAGAATTTTTTTTTCTTACACTGAATGACTTTTTAGGGCATGTTTTCTGTATATGGTAAAAAAATGTATAACCTTTTTGATGTTTGAACACACAATTCTCAAATAATGCTATAAATAACCAATAAGTCATGTGCATCAGAGGGCTGGTGCCTTACATTAAGTCCCTGCAACATTACATAATTGCATGTTCACTGCCAGCCTAAGAAGCTTGTCACTAATAAGCAGAGAGGTCAGGTGCAAATGTTTAAGTAAAGGAATGCATTTAAACTTCCCTTTAAAAATGCTCAGCTACAGGATTGCAACTTACATCTTCATATATATAGTAAGATGACCTACATGTAGGCTTACATGCATGAGGCATGAGTTTTAATCAGTCCAGTTGTTTAACACCAAAAAATTTTCAGTCCAGAGCAGAGCAATCATCTGCACACCACAGATATATTTGATGCCGCAGTTAAGACTGTTCAGTCTCTCCTGCACTAAAATTGCCCTGCTGTGCAGAGGAAGGCCTTTAATCTCCCACCACCACCCTCTGCCAACCCTGTAATCCCACTAATCTCCACCACATTGCACGCAAACATGCCGAGAATCCCTGTGCATCCATTCGGCCCTATGAGTGCAAAGGGGTGGTCATTTGTTTTGGAGGATGGCTTTCAGTGGGCGGAAATGGACCCGTCCATCGCTCCACTTCCGCCGTCATCCCTTTGCGTGCAAGCCGAGGGTACGCAAGTGCCAGTGCCAACTATTGAATTCCCACCACAGAGGGTGCAGGCGGTGGGCTCTGTCAGCTCAGAATAACCCCATTTAGTGGCACGTTGGGTGTGGTGGCTATTTCTGTATCGCTAGAGAAAACAGTTTACACAGCCGGATGACCGATCTGTGTGCAAATTTGCATGAGCCTCTTATAGCCGCACTGTTGCCCAAACAACTCTGAGGAGATCAACAAAAACAAGGCTTTAAATGAAATCTTCACTAGGTTTTTTTGTTAGTTTTTTTGTTTGTTTGTTTGTTTGCTGGTTTTTGAGTTGTCAGTGCATATACTACCAGTATGTACTGGTCACTACCAGTCAAAAGTTGGACTTTTTTATGTTTTTAAGCTTATTCTTTATTGAATAAAATAAAAATAAAGAATTTTATTTAATAAAAAAACGGTGAAATTGCAAAATGTTATTAAATATGAAATAAGTATATAGATTTTATTTTTATGTTTGTTTGTTTGTTTTTCTTTCAATGTCGTGGTTGTGGTAGAGTAGGGGTAATGTAATGCTTTAAATTGTAAATGCAAAAAAACTCAATAAATAAATATTCAAAAAAATATATATATATACATCAAATAACAAAAAATAATAAATATTATATTCAAATTTATTTCTGAAGTGTATTCAATGAATCTGCAATCTGATCCTAGTATTTGATTTTTAGGAGCAGAGTACAATTCTTGCAGTAGAAACCGAACACAAGCAAATCTATTTTGTATGTGTATTGCAAAAAACAACTCATTTTACAAATGTGGAAATCTGATGCTGTCCCCACCTTTGAACTGGGGGCTAGAGAACTTGGAAATATGTTACACTTAGAAGAACTGGGCTTCACACTAAATGACAGATTGTCCAGGTTTAACAAGATTTGTGAACCATTTATATATTTTTGCAGATAGACTGAACAAATATAGACTTTTACAAGACTTTTACAAGAAATTGTTGTATGTTATTTAATTATTTATGTCATAATTATCTTGAAATTATTTTAGAATGTATGTTTAGGTTTCATTGTCCATGTACACCTTGCTTCAATTTTTAATTTTTGTCCCAGCCAGTTCCAATTTATGATTGTAAATTGTATTCATGTATAATATGCCTTTTATTTTAAACCTTTCTTTAAACATTTTCATCAATGTTAGATGGGTGGGATGGAAGCTAGGGTTTTGAGTTCCTTTTTGTAGTAAGGTAAATTCACTGTGTACTTCCAAGAGAACTTTAATGTATGGTCCATCTCTTTCTTGTACAGATTTAGGCGGTACTGTATGTATGTAGGTATTTTCTGGGGTTGCACAGTGAAATGAACCGCTAACTTATCCAGCATATGTTTTACACAGTGGATGTCCTTCCAGCTGCAACCCATGGGAAACATCTATACACTCTCACTCACACACATACACTACGGACAATTTAGCTTGTTGAATTCACCTATAGCGCATGTCTTTAGACTTTTGGGGGACACCGGAGCACCCGGAGTAAACCCATGCCAACATGGCGAGAACATGCAAACTCCACAAAGAAATGTCAACTGACCCAGCCGAGGCTCGAAATAGCAACCTTCTTGCTGTGAGGTGACATCGCTACCCACTGCGCCACCGTGCCGCCATATTTAACTTTATTAATCACAATAGTGAAAGTAAATACATTAAAAATGTAAAAAAAAAAGATTGCAAACAAAAAAGCTATTGTTTAGATATTTCTTTATTATCAAAAAATCATAAAATTAAATGTCTTACAGTTTTCACCATACTATAAAGCAAGACTAAATATTTTCATCATGGATAATTAGATTAGATTAGATTAGATTAGATTAGATTAAATTAGATTAGATTAGATTCAACTTTATTGTCATCACACATGTACACATGTAAACATCACACATGTACACATGTAAATCATTATTAATGATTTCGCACCAATAATAAACTTTAAAAATGTGTTTTGTGTTGGGACAACATGCAGGAATTATGTTATTTTATTAGTTTTTACAAATTTAAGTGGATTGAACATAAAACAAATAAGTTGTCCCCCAAAAAACTCAAGAATAGTGTTGTTTCTGCTTATTTTAAATAAGTAGTTTGACGTTTTTAGTGTAACTGATCATAATAGAACAGCAAATCATCTTCTGAAGGATCATGTGACACTCAAAACTAGATAAAATGCATTTGAAGATCTAAATGCATATTAGATCTAAAAAGTGGCGATGTAAGGAATTTGGAGTTAACATTGGGGTCTCTCCCACCTCCTCCCCCAAAAAACTCAACATTCCCCTTCACTAGCTCCCTGACATTTCTCTGAACCATGCACTTGAAATGTTGCACTGTAATTGATGTTGATCCTAGCATGTGTGCAGGCTTCACTACAAATTAGGATGGAAAAGGTTATCATAATATTTAGCTAGTCTAATTTGTCAGCTGAACAACTTCCCAATGGAGAAATTCAGAACAGGAGGATGTATTTTAAGTGAAAAGGGAAGTTTTGAAGGGTGTGCTGTGAGGTAATGTGGTTTCAACAAGCAGTCTGGTTCTCTGACAAAACTTTTGTGATGCGGAGTGCTCGGCTTAGTTCTGCTTTGAATATTCAAAATAACCAGTTCACATCTTGCTCGGTTTGATAACCAGATACAAAGTGGATTGTGTAATATGACCGTACAGTATTAAAAAAATAATTATTATGTTTAATTGCTACCTACATTTTAAGTACAATTAAAGTGGTGTCAAAGTGACAGCCTGCAGTGATGAGTTCATTGCACTTTTTAAACACCTTCAATTTAATTACTAAGGAAGAAAATCGAGCTAAATTGAGACAGATGAAAATTTTGCATGGGTGGCTACAAAAATGTTTTAAAAGCATAAAACTATTGCAAAAATAATTAATAAAAGATTATTGTTATTAATATTATTATTATTATTGTTATTATTATGATATCATTATTATATTTTATTAATAATAATAATAATGTTTTTGTTGTTGATGTTTAGCAACAGTTTTCTGTGGCTTTTTATTTGTTTATATATATATATATTGTTTATATATATACTGTATGTATAAACACAAATATAGGGGTTCTCTATTCGTTTGTCAAATATCTGGTGTATATCAGTTTCTGTTTTGGCGTCCCCTAGCGCCCTACCTAAACACTGTAATCATTGTTAGAACACACATTTAAAGCACACATTAAAACACACATTTAAAATGTTTTCAACTATACATTTACTGGTTATTTTGTATTTAAAAATGTATGATTTTTTATTACTTTATTAGTAATATTTCTTTTTTTTAAATTATAATAAAGCGCCAAACAAACATTAAATTAATTGCTTTTTGTTTTTAAATCGCCTTTGAATTTGATTTTT
>CAIGQZ010034880.1:11048337-11083801 GCA_903798205.1 Danio tinwini
ATTTATATGTTAAATTAGGAAGAAATATCCCAATATTCCACCAAATATTGATTTATCTCTTATTTTGTTATTTTATGCCAAAAAAATAAAGATTTTTATATTAAATTTAAAAGAAATGCCTTCAGTTTTACAGAAAACTGGATCATTAATCCAAATAAACATTTTAATTAATTTTTGTTTCATGGCTATACATATAGATTTTAAATGCAATTATAGCGCAACTATTATAATTTTGTGAAAATAAAATGTCACAATATGAGTCAAATATTGCTCCATAATCATTCAACAAAACAGATAGTACACATAACAGAGCTTGTTTTTAAGGATTATTTTAATATCCAGTGAACAGATTTTACAATTTGATAATGTATCATTTATAATCAAAAGTATTATTTATATATGTTTATTAATTATATTTTAAATTCTATATCATAATGATGCAAATAATTTAACAATAAAATATACATGAATTCACTTTGATTAAAAAGAATCAAACCTGATTTGTTCTGTAATTCCTTCTTATGTTTTGCAACTTCTTTCATAAAGCACTTTCGAGATACTCTTTGTTATGCCACTTAATTATTTTCACTTCACAGTAAACAGGAACAAATTCAATTAAAACGGTTTTCTAAAACAGAAAGTAATTGTTAAAATTGCCATACTTGATACCAACCAAACTATATAAATATATAAAAGCAAATCATTTGTTCCAATTGCCTGTGTTCTTAAGCAAGTGCAGTCTCTGGTTCTCCTGCTATTATAATGAGGAAGAAAGAAGGAATTAGTAAATAATCAGGGTCAAAGGTCATCCAAATCTAGTTAAGGTAATAAGATGAAGGTCAATTTTATATGCCTACAGATTGCATATGACGTAAATGTAAATATTACCTATCTAAGACCTTTATTCAAGCCTTTACTTTGAATTAATGGCAACCATATGCTTCTGGATCATGAACCAGGAGCTAAAGAGAGATGATTTGGGTGAATCAGGGTCATCTACGCATAGAGTAGTTACAACAAATAGAGCTTTAATCTGAAATATGACTTCAGGTCTCATAACTAGTTGGACATCAGAAGCAGGTTGGCTGGAAATAGCATTTAGTGTGCATTGAGGTCATGTTGGTACATTAGCTAATGGAAGTTAATTCAAAATAGGCAGTCTAATAAGGTGACTTGCATACAGTCAGCCATGTGAGGTGGGATTCGCAAAGTAGCTCTGGATTAACGCTTACATTTTTGAGGATTAACACACGCATATTGGACTCTAAATCGTTTGCAGCTTAGAGAGGTTAATACAGCTAGCTTCTGACTTGGGTTTAAACGGTTATCTCAGTGTTTCACAACCTTTTTAAATGTATTTACTGCAAAATCTGATTTGGGGACACAGTGTTTTCTTGTGAAATCTGTAAGACTTTCTTTTTTTCTGCGGAACACAAAAGATTACTGGATTTTCTTTTCTTTTTTTTCTATACAATGAAAGTCAGTGGGGTTCAAAACAACATTAGATGCAGATGACTTGTTGTTTGGAAAAAAGAAAAAAAAACTAGTAAATAAAAAAAATAGTAAATTTTCATGTTAAATGTGTTGGACTTTACAGTGCTCAGCATATATAAGTACACCCCTCACAAATCTATCTTTTTAAATTCATATTTTAATAGGAAGCTATACAATATTATATTTGTGCATACAGTATACATTAGATTAGTCAGTACTGAAGCCAAATGGGAGCTTATCTAACGAAATAACTTACTATAACGGTCCAAAAACTAGTACAGCCAAATTTATATGTTATAGAAAAATATTAAATACAAATTTTAAAAAGAGAAAAAATCAAGAGAACAAAAAAAAGGGAAAGATTTAGTTGAAATTTTGTAGTTTGTAATTTTTTTTGCTTGACTTTAATTGTATTATCTTTCAATTTCTAAATATGTCTGGTGGCTAAAATATTATTTTAATAAATATATCTGCTTAATAAATCTGTTTTGTTTGAATGCACCAAAATACATTGCCTATATTCACTGAGAAATGGATAAAAATATTTATTTTCAAAATGGGCTGTACTCAATTATGCTGAGCACTGTATGTGTATCTTGGCATTTGCGTCAATACCCTAAAATGTGCCTAAAATCAATATATATTACCCCAAAGTGATTTCCACAGTCTTTTTTTCTTTTAATCAAACACCTTAAATAAGAAACAACTGTTTTAAAAAACCTTTGCTGTGCGCATGAACTGCTGCAGTTCACTTAACAACCACTAGTGTCACTAATAACAAGGTTTTACAAATTCTTCATACTGTATAGCCCTATTTAACTAGGGCTGGTCAATGGGGTATAGGCACACAGACTTTTATTTTCAGCCCCAGAGCTGCCGGTGAATTGTCATCCCATACAAAATTGCCTCCTTTAAGATCTGATTTCTTTAAAAAAAACTGCGATCATCACTGCCTGGCTGAGATACAATATAAAGTAGGCATCAGACCAAACAAGAAGCGCTGCATTAAATTCTATTTGTCTGCGGCATGTCTTTAAAATAAGGACATTCATTTTACCCCAGTATTTCTTTCTGATTTCTGTTGATTTTCTTGTGCCTTTTGTCAGTAAAGCTGGTTTTAGTAAATCCCCAGTGCATTCAGAAGGAGCAGCATTTACTACACAGAGTCTTAGTACACGGACAAGCCAAGCATTTAAAATTGACATGATTCTGTGATAATAACAGCCAATTGTGTCATTTCACGGTGAACTACCGTTGTGTGCAGTAAAGGTTGCATGTTAAAATACCATTTTTAAAAGATGTTTTTACTCCCAACTCACTGCACTGTGAAAAATGCTGGGTTCCAACAATAAATTTGTGTTGGGACAACATAAAGGAATTAAGTTTACTTATTAGGTTTTACTAATTTAAGTGGATTGAATATAAAACAATTAAGTTGTCTCAAAAACCACTTAAGAATTGTGTTGTTTCAGCTCATTTGAAATAAGTTGTTTGAACAAACAGCAAATGTCATTTTTTCGAGTGTTCAATGATTCTTGCACTAGATTGTTTAAAATAAATCCTTCTGTGAGATTTTTTTAGTTGTGTGATTATTAGTCACACTTAATCAATGAAAGCAGTTAAACTTCTTTTAACTATGCAAAGCTATGGAAATTTCCTGGGTTTCTTCATGTTTGGAGTTTCTGCTCAAGAGCGCCCTCTGGCCTTTGGAGGACATTTACTACTAAACACACTAGTGCTTTTCTGACAAGGTGCGCATGACAATCGCATTTATGATACATTTTTGGTTAATCATACCTTTAACACTGCAAGAGTGTTGCTAAAGGGAGTCGCACACCGGATGCGCCGCTTAGTGCTGCGACACGGCACGCACATGACAGTTGGAAGTATCGCACCCTAGATGTGCACATTGGCATGTTATTAAAAATTAATGTGGCAGAAATTAAAACAGTGCCCTGAGTCGTAGCTGGGAGCCACGAACAGCTGTTGACTTGCGACTATGTTTAGAATTCGAAAATGCATGGTGCTGCGTGGCACGTTGAGTCACCGAGCAGTACATCCGGTGTGCGACCCCCTTAAGCCAGCTCTGAAGAAGGGTTTTATAACCCTAGTTAAACACAGTGCTAATTTCACATTTAAAATACTTAGCTGAGATTAAAAGCAGGGTTTAAAATGACAATAGTTTGTCACTAAGAACAGTTTGAGGAGTTTTTTCTAAATTTTTTCTTGAGGTCTGGATTGATACGAGGGTGAATAAATGATAACAGAACTTAACTCTAAATTTATTGGTGGTTGTGCAACATAGATCTCGTTCTTCCCAAAACTCACCCTCTGGGGTCACTGTTTTCCAGGGGTTGGGTGGGTACATGAAGGCAGCATTCTGGATCTGGTCATGAATGTCTTCGTCCTCATTGAAGGGGAAGGTTCCACTGAGACTGACGTAGATGATGACACCCACCGACCACATGTCCAGCGAGCGGTTGTAACCCTTGTTCCTCAGCACCTCAGGGGCGAGATATGCTGGAGTGCCAACCACCGAACGTCTAAAAGACTTCTCCCCGATAATACGTGCAAAGCCGAAATCACAGAGCTTAACCTGCAAGACAAACCAGCGAATAATGAGCTTTCCAATAAGCAGACGACAAGAAGAACTGGCTATTTCACTCGACTAGGGCCGAGATGCACAAAAGACCCCCCCAAAAAATAACATCCCTTTGTTCTCGCGCTAGCTTTTTAACACCACAGACGCCGTAATGATCAGTTGTCACAGACTGAAGGAAAGTCAAGTGAAATTATCACCCAGTTGGATGTGGTTACAATGTATCTCCTGCTGATCTCCACTTTCCACCTTTAAAAGATTCTCTTAAGCACAGCAACAAGCACCTGAGGACCGAGCTCAGACGCTGACAGCTCGGGTTCTGCAAAATATTTGTAAATGACACGCGGTGATTTGTTTAGTATTCTTCCGAAATGTTTGCCCGCGCTCAAACAGTGAGTCATCCTTCTGCTTGAGAGCTTCCAGAGACGAGCTCGTGCGGCAGACAGAAGAAACAATGGGAGGATAATTTAGAAATCTTTCATTAGAATGTAGAGACACACACAACCCTGTGCCTCGAACACACCATGAGAACGCTATAATTACCATCTTTTATTCGCACGCATTTACAAAAACAGATCCATTTATGTTAATTTCGGTGTGGCCTCACTTCATTCAGATATTTCCTTTCTTTTGTTGTCGCTTCTCGCTCTGCTCGGGTTTTACTCACTTGTGGAAAGGAGTCAGCAGAGGCTAACAAAACATTCTCGGGTTTGAGGTCACAGTGAACAATGTTTTTGAAGTGAAGGTGCCGGAGAGCGACCAGAATCTGGTAGAAGAGCAGAACAGTGTTGTTATTACAATGCAGAATAAAACATAGGAGATGGTAAATAAAAGAATGCAAAAGCAAAAGGTCCAGCTTTACGCTTTATTCTGGCTTTTAATGTTTATACAAGTGATTCCTGCGCCGATATGTACCTGCGTTACCAGAAACTTGGTGATGCGCTCTGGAAGCCTCCCCTTCTCACTTGACAGGATCATCTCCAGCATGTCGCCATGGAGCTTTTCCATGACAACAAAGACACGTTCAGGTGTCTCAAACATGCACTCCAGGTTCACAATACCAGGATGATGGAGGTTCTGCACAAAACAGATATATGTCACATATGTATTTTATTAAACATTGCACAGTTGTCACAATAGTAATATTGACATTTAATTAGATGTCATTTTTTAATCTGTGGCTAATTTATACAAATAGATGAATCGATACATCAGTCAAATGAATAACAATATGATCTGATATATCAACATACCTGATATATACATACAACAACCTTTTTCCTACATTGATCATTTTTATTATTAATAAAATCATAAAAAATCTAAAAGTCTATTTTTTATTAAAATAATTTATTTTTTGTTGTTGCAAGACACACAATGCAAGTTCAATTAAATGCTCACGTTATATTTTTGGTTGCATTTGTGAGTAAATAAAAATGTAACTGGTTGTGTAAATCTTCATTCATACTAAAATAGGCACATAATATTATATTGTCAGTCTATTGCTTGATAGAGCCGGAATCTAATTTAATCGTCAAATGCAAATTTTTTATCACTGGTTAAGTAAATCACTATCAATGTGTCCGATTTACACTCCTGGGATTTAATATGCCTTAAGTAATCGTTTTAATAAAAGAAAAAAAGTTAATTGTATGTTTCAAAATTGAATATGTTTCTTTGGTATTCAGTGTAACATTTATATTAGGTAAAATTAAATAACTGTTTAATTGTTTAATTTGAATTGTTTTATTCTGACCTGTAGTTATAATATTAATTTATGAATTTTCTTTTCGGCTTAGTCCATCATATGTTTTACACAGCGGATACCCTTCCAGCCGCAACCCAACACTGGAAAACACCAATACACTCTTGCATTCACACACATACACTACGGACAATTTAGTTTAGTCAATTCACATGTACCGCATGTCTTTGGACTGTGGGGGAAACTGGAGGAAACCCACGCCACTATGGGAAGAACATGCAAACTCCACACAGAAATGCCAACTGACCCAGCCGAGGCTTGAACCAGCGACGCTCTTGCTGTGAGGCTATCATGCCACCCACTGCACCGTGACGCCCCTTAGTAATAATATAATAAGTATATAATATTCTAATACAGAGTTAAAGGCATTCATTAGCCTTCCTGTGAAAGTTGAATTATTTTTCAAATAATTGATGTTTAACAGAGCAAAGGAATTTTCACAGTGTTTCCTATTATATATTTTATTTCTTCTGGAGAATTAATTATTTTAGTTTTGCTGCAATGAAAGTAGTTTTTAAGTTTTTTTTAATAACTTGGAAGGTCAATATTATTAGCTCCTTTTAGAAATAACTTTTTTAATAGGCTACAGAACAAACCACTGTTGTCTACTTGCGGACTAACTTGCCTATTTTAACCAAATTAACCTAGTTAAGCTTTTTAACTGCACTTCAAGCTGAATGTATCTTTCAAAATAACTTGGAAAATATTACATATTGTCATCATGGCGAAGGCAAAATTAATTTGTTATTAGAAATTGGTTATTAAAACTATTATATTTTAAAATGTGTTAAAAAAATCTCTCTGTTAAACAGCAATTGGGAAGATGGCTCCCTTTTTTATTTATTCGGCAGTGGCTATTTCAGTTTTATGATCTAGTATTGTTAGAACTTTCAACATTTAGAATAAATCAAGCTAGAGCCTCAACTCTTGAAGTGTGGAAAGCGGCTGCAGACAAACTGGCAGAAAGACTCATGGATGATAGAAATGAATGCGCTACAACCTGAGTCTTTAAATCTGAGTCTTTGAATTTATACTTACTTTAGTTAATTACTATGTGTCTATGGATGTACAGTATATATATATGTGCATGTATGTTTATGTATGTATATGTATATCTATGGGTAGGTATATATACATACATGCATGTATATGTGTAATATTTTTTATAATATTATAGACTAAATATACCTTGTATTTATTATGTTTGTGTTTAAAATATGTGTATCTTATGTGTATATGTATATGTTTTCTGTTAGTTTTTTGTCTTGATTGCCATGCTATTTGTGGGATAGCATGGACTTTGGCACTGCTGAGGGGTAGGGTTGGTGTTTTTCTGAGTGGGCTGGGGGGTTGAGGAGTGGATCTTGTTTTGTTTATTGGAAAGAAAATTTTAAAGATGCTGTGACCACTCATATATATATCATTCATCATCAATTGAGAAATATTTGTGTATTTACCTGAAGAATGGCAACTTCATTGCGGAGTTGACTTTCCTGCTTAGTGGGAAATCGTAGTTTATCAATGATCTTGATTGCAACATCTCTGCCTGTTTTCCTGTGTTTCCCTGCATTATATCAGAAAATATAATGTACATTGTGTGTTTTTTTTCATTTACAAGATGTGTGGCCATATGTACAGCACTCTACATATATAAGTACACCCCTTACAAATCTATCTTTTAAATTAATATTTTCTATAGGTAGCTTTACAATATTATATTTGTGCATATACATTAGATTAGTCAGTATTGAAGACAAATCTGGAGCTAATCTAACAAAAAACGTAATATTACAGTTTGGTATGGGCCAGTGCAAGATTCTGACGATATGATAACCTTGGATAAAAATATCACGGTTTTTATGGTATTGTGATTACTGCAATAAAATATGCTCTTTTTAAATGTCTTAGTAGAAAACAAAAACTTTGTTCCTCTTTGAACACAGTATATTTTATTTTGAGAAACATTTATGATATTTTAGAGCAGTAAACATGTCTGGCTAATTAATTCAAATTAATTATTCACTTCTGCTGTCTTCATTAGTTTCAAAAACACAGATTTCTGTACAATTTAAAACAGCATCTTTGGACATCTTTTATGCTGGAGACACTGTTGTCCTAAAAAAATAAATAAAAAAAACATAAAACATATCTTACATATATTATAAAAACGGTATTACAGAAACTTTTGGTGGTTTTAAAAGCTTGACTGTATATACAGTTGAAGTCAGAACTATTAGCCCCCCTTTGATTTTTTTTTCTTTTTTAAATATTTCCCAAATTATGTTTAACAGAGCAAGGAAATTTTCACAGTATGTCTGATAATATTTATTCTTCTGGAGAAAGTCATATTTGTTTTATTTCGGCTAAAGCAGATTTTAATTTTAAGATTTTTTTACAGAACATTTTAAGATCAAAATTATTAGCCACTTAAAGCTATATATTTTTTCGATTGTCTACAGAACAAACCATCATTATACAACAACTTGCTTAATTGCCCTAACCTGCCTAGTTAACCTAATTAACCTAGTTAAGCCTTTAAATGTCACTTCAAGCTGTATAGAAGTGTCTAGAAAAATATCTAGTAAAATATTATTTACTCTCATCATGGCAAAGATAAAATAAATCAGTTACTAGAAATGAGTTATTAAAACTATTATTTTTATTAATGTGTTGAAAAAATCTTCCCTCCTTTAAATAGAAATTTGGGGAAAAAAAATCAAACAGAGGGTCTAATAATTCAGGGGGGCTAATAATTCTGACTTCAACTGTATTTAAATGTATTATCTTTCTATTTCTAAAGATGCCCGGTGACCTAAATATTATTTTAATAAATATATCTTCTTATTAAACAGTTTAAATACACAAATATCTGTATTCACTGACAAAAGGCTAAAAATATTCATTTTCATATTGGGTTGTACTCCTTTATGCTGAGCACTGTAAATGGATATTTACTGTAAATATGAAAATAAGCCTCATTACACAGCCATTGGTCATTATACCACATTCCAAAATAAATGCTGGGTTGTTTAAAGTCAAATGTGGGTAAAATTTGAACAAACTCATCAGGTGGCTTTAACATTTCATGAACTACTATTTTAATTTTACTCAAATTTGGTAAAAAAAAATGCCCTGCTTTTTTAAAAGAGCACATAGCATTTGTTATGTACTATAGATCAAAATTACATTTGATTTGTATCATATATGCAAACACATCAACTTAAAATATTAAAATGTGCATCAAATGTTCTCCTAGCATATTCAGATTCCAAAGCATTTCCTCAGCGTCGGCTCATGTCTTCTCAACTCTCTGCAAATAGACTGGTACATTACCTCCATAGACAATGCCAAATTGTCCAGAGCCAAGTACTTCATCAGGGAAAATCTGATACACTGTGCTAATATCCTGTAAGAAGCACAGAAACAAAATGTAAGCATATGTGCCAAAATGGGCTGTTCTCCACCACTCAGAAGCAATGCTTGATACATCAGATGTCTGCGGATCTCATCTTTTTTTCATCTTGTACTGTAACAATGGCTGAATTCAGACCAGTAGCCTAAAGAGCTATTTCCACATCTCACTAGGACTGTGTCAGAAAGACTCGAGTAACCATGGCAACCACATGGCCGAGCAGGTAATCAAAATAATCTCCAATAGAGGCATTGTGTGTTTATATCACACTGGAGCTCAAGGTTGCAGGTATAGGCAAGCTGACGGGAACACTGAGCTCTTGCACACAGAAACAAAGCTCGATACTGAAAATATGACATTTATGTGCGTCTCCAGATATGAAAAAAGCATAAATGTTTACCACATTCTCCTGGATCTGGCAGTTGGATACAGAGATGCTGATGGAGACCTCTTCTGTTGGTTAAAAAAAGAGAAAAATATATGGCTCAATGTGTCGGCTCTTGTATTAGATGCCATATATTCAGATTTACAACATTGCTAATTAAATCTAACTGAAGGAGAAATGTAAATACGTGTCAAGAGTTTTGCTAAATGTATTATGAATACTGTTCATTCATTGAAATGAAGCTGAAATAACATACTGTAAATACGAAATTTAAAAGGGAATAATAGAAACGCTGCATTAGAAAAACAACTAAAACTCAATGGGCCCTATCATACACCTGGCGCAATAAGGCACAACGTGCTTGAAGCGATTTGTTGCTATTTTCAGACCAGCGCAACCCTAATTTTCACGTTTTGCGCCATGTTTACATAGCAAATCATTCCATTTGCGCTACTTTGTGGACTCATGGGTCTGCAGGTCTAGAACGGAGGTGTGTTACAAATCTAAGCTTGTTTTTATTTAAACAAAAAAATATATGCATATAATAAATAATACTGCTAATAATAATAACAATATACAAATGCAAATTGTCATGAATAAACTGAAAAAAGCCCCCCGAGATGAAGGCAGGTTTTTAATTTGTAAAGATGTTTGCGTATTGCTGTACATCCTGTGTGTATTAAGCAATGTGTAAGCTTTTAAGGTGCACAACTAGCGCACTCTGCACTAGACTTTAGACCTGCTTTTAGCTAGTTAATTGCGCAGTCTATTTTAGTTCCTCAAAATAGCAACGTTATTTTAAAACATTTAAAAATGATACTGACACCAAACTTTTGACCGGTAGTGTATTTATCAAATGCAATAAATAGCAGGCTCATAATATACATCACATCATTGTGTTTTGGAAAGAAATGCATTTTAAGGTGTCCATGCTGTATTGCAATTAAATTCCAAATTCTAAAAACAGTTTATGTCCTTGTAGAACTCGCAAGTCTAACGTGTAAATAGAAATTTCTGAGAGCCAAGACTTTTACCATGAGTCTGCTATACCACCTGACCGCTGCAGATTTCATCTTGAAATTACCGTAATTACAACGTGGAGCGATTGCAGCAATATTCTGGCAACTCAGACAAAACAAGTCTTTATTCTAACATGACTCCTGTTATAAACACTGAAGATGTTCAATTAATCTCTTATGTCACATCTGCTCTTTGTTTATTATGATAATAGGATCACCCAAAAATGAAAACCTCCTCACCTTTTACTCACACTTAAGTGGTTCTAAATTAATACAAATGAATACAAAGCAAGATATTCTGAAGAATGTTGGAAAACAGCCACCATTGACATCTACTGTATAGAGGGAACAAAACATATGGAAAACATTTGTTTTTTTTACAACATCCTTCAGTATATTTTCCTTGTGTTCAACAGAAGAAAGAATCTCAGCGAAGAAGAGTAAATGATGACAGAGTTTAGAGTTTTGGTCATAGATTTAGATAAAATAAAAAAAAAACACTAAAAACATGCTCTTGTATGACTACAAAAATACAAATGTATTCGGCATGTCAGGCCAGTAGTTGGCGATACCACTTTGTACAAAAACACTATGCAGTTCTGTAGTCTGCCAGTGTTATTTTGGGTTGTTACTTATACAGTATACTGTATACTTATACAGTACTTGTGCATTCTTATAGACTGAATATGTAATGATGATGAGCACATACATTTTAGTTAAGGGATGATTAGCAAAAACTATCACTTTGAAACTATTTTTAAGATATTTTGAGCATTGTGTAAATAAACACCCATAATGCAAAAAATTTATAATATTAATAATAATTATATAAATATAAATATATACTAAAATATATATTTATATATGTATAATATATATAATTTATTTATATTTATATATTTTTTTACTTTGAACATGTTGTCAAGTAAACCTGTCTTTGTGTAGGCACATTTTTTGCTCTCTTATCATGAATTTGTAGACCTTTTTTATTTTGTTTTTACTACAATGCCTCAATAATTAAAGGGATAGTTCACCCAAAAATGAAAAAGTACTCGTTTTTTACTCTCCCTCAAGTGGTTATAAACCTTGCATTTCTTTTTTCTGTTGAACACAAAAAAATATATTTTGAAGAAAGCTGAAAACCTAAACCACTGACTTCCACAGTAGTAAATGCCAAATACTACAAATTTCTAGCTTTCTTCAAAATATCTTCTTTTGTGTTTAACAGAAGAGATTTAAAGAGGCTTGAAGCAAGTAAAAAATGAGTAAATGATGACAATTATTAATACAGCTATATTCCCTCTTCAATTTTAAATCAAAGTGAACCATTTTTTTTATTATATTAAAATTACTAAAACTTTTTTTTTATTTGTTACATCTTTCCCCCCCCCAGAATCATCCCATCAATGTTTCACCATGAGGTTCATACTGTGGTAGTTATGATGGCCGCCCTGTGATATGCCCTTGGCGATGACAGGCATCAGAGCATGCTGGATGGCCATCTCCCACATGTGGGCCACATCCTGCCCCACACCGCTAACAAGCATGCTGCTTCCATAGCCTGAGGATCCACCGTCAGCTCGGCTCAGGTTCTCTCCCACATAGTAAACCAGAGATGTGGTAGCGATCTCAAAGCAATGTGGGTTTGCACCCTCGGGCAGAAGGTTGAATGTTTTAGCTGGTTCCAGAGACAACACCTCAGATAGAGGAATTTCCTGTTGGAGAGGGTTAAGAGGTCTTGTCTGAAAGCCGAAACCTCAGTGATGCTGCTGAGACATGCATGTGGATCTGACATTATTGAAAGAAAGTGTAAAAGTCAGATATTTCTTTGTGTTTTACCTTATAGTATTTGCTGCCGGTGTCATTCTGGAACAGGGTAATACACTTGCTGTCAAGTCGCCAGTAATGTCTTTTACGCTAGTGTGAAAAAAAGGAAAAATAACAATTGTGTAGATTTCATGAGGTTTTCATAATTCAAGTTTCTTTTTTATTACATTTTTTTAATAACCGTAGTACTGGTAGCCCTTAACAACATGAATTGCAGGTGTTATACAGTATGTTCAAATACATTAAAATCCTTTAGAAAAAAAAAAAGAAATTAAAAAAGATTATTAAACAAAATTAAAAAGACAAAGGCTAGAGTATCCTTATAGTACACATGAAATCAAATCTAGCATATTGATTTTGCTAGCGCACATGGCTAGTTTTGTGGTGAGCAATTCATCTGTGCACGTCATTAAGAAAATTACAAAATTAAAAAATAATTTGTTTTGTCATTTCCTGTTTGTTTTCAGTTAAATTCTCAGATTACATCTGCCTGGGGGATTGGGCGGGGTTAACATACTTAATCACACCCCTCCAACTGTCAGTTTTAATAGCGTTATGACAAAAAACAGAAATGGTGAAGACGAAATGTCTGTTAGGTTGTAATAACTCACCTGAAACCCTTATCCCAATATTATTGAATGAAATGCCTACTTTACTACATCCAATCAGCTCACAGTAGAAAAAAATAACAAGCCACGCCCACTGTTTACTCATTTTGTTAACCCAGGCTTATTTTGAAAACGTACCGCTATATACATTTCTGGAGAGTTCTGTTTTTGTCTTACTCGCTTTCTTGAACTGTTCTTCAACGGACTCGAACCTCGTCGTCATGGTCACCTCTTCTCTGCGTCTTAAGTCCATCGACGTACATGGCAAGTTAACTGGACAAACTTGTAGCAGCAGGAAAGCTGTCCACACAGTGGAACGCGGTCAGCTGGTAAGCGCGAAAAGGAACGGCATCATACCGCCCCGTATCATTCATTTTAAAAATGAAATAGCTATACGTACTTCTGGCTACATAATTCGCAATCTCCAGAAATGTGTATAGGGCTACGTTTTCAGAATGAGCCTGTGTTGCATTTAATATTCTGTTTCTCTAGGAACTGTGTCACAAGACGAGAAAAAAAATGGTCGCAAATTCCAGTTCATGCAGACTTTAAGAAAGTTCCAGAAAGTGGACCAAATGTGCCAAAACAACTCAGAATATCTCAGCTACTTTTTTTTTCAGTGGTAAAAGTGTTGTTGTCTGACTCAACCACATATTCACTGAAGTTACCTGAGTAACTTAATAATCGTATACAAGCCAAGTATAAACACAAATCCAACACACATTCTTTATCACAATCAAGACAACGTTCCACTGAGTATACCAAAAAATATAGCATTGGAGACATTCATGAGGTTTCTAATGGAAACGCAGAGCACTTACCAGTGTGTCTTTGCTGGTGAAATGCACAAGCCAGCCTTCTTTCATAACATTGCTGCTTTTCCTCTTGGTGTGTTTGACAGACTGAACCACCCGCATAAGTGGGATGTTGTTGCTGGTGGAAGGGCTTACAAACATATTGACATGTCAGAACCTTCTAGCAAATGTCAGTTTGACTGTTTCATAGGCATTTCGGTGTTTAGTTGCTATTTATATTCAGCTTTAACTCAAAAAGACAAACAACAGAAAAACAATATGCAACTCAAATTGTGGCCCAAAAGAATGCACTAATGCAACGTTTTAATGTTTGTTGTTATATTTTGTTCCTGTTTGTGGATATATTTGTTCTTAATATGTGGCATGCGGTATCATACTTGGAGTCAGTGACAGTTTTTAAAAGAAACTAATACTTTTATTCAGCAGGCATGCATAAAATTGATCAATGCCAATGTAGACAATTCACTGTACAGAACAATTATGTTATAAACATAACATGTAACATCAACATCAAATAAATGCTGTTTTTTTTCCTACTTATCGTGCATCATGTAAAAATTTAGTAATCAGCACTTCAACATTTTGATTATGATTTCCGAAGGGTCCTGAGACACGTGAAGTAATAATGCTGAAAATTCAACTTTGTTATAACAAGAATAAATAAAAAAATATTATTTTATTTAAAATTGTAATGATATTTCACAATATTACTGTTTTTATGTTGATGAAATCAGCTAATAATGTTTTATTGTTTTCAAATGGTTTTAAAAACTGTTCTGACCTTTTTGAATTTTTTGTATACAGTTGAAGGCAATGTTATTGGAAATTTTCATTCGTTTTCAATATTTTTTCACAGTATTTCCTATAATATTTTTCTTCTGGTGAAAAAAGTTTTGGTTTGACTGGAATAAAAGCATTTTTACAACATTTTAAAACAATTTTAAGGTTAATATATTATAAGCTTCCTAACATCGATTTGTCTAATTCAGTGTTTCTCAACCACGTTCCTGGAGGACCACCAACACTGCATGTTTTGGATGTCTCCTTTGTCTTTTACACCCATCACAGATCTTTCAGTCTCTGCTAATGAGCTGATGATCTGAATCAGTTGTGTTTGGTTAAGGAGACATGGGCTGCATCCAAAATTGCCTACTACTCAGTAGGTACTACATTTGAATTTAAATTGACTACATCATTAGAAAAGTATGTTCTATACCAAGGGTGTCCAAACTCTGTCCTCGAGGGCCGGTGTCCTGCAGATTTTAGCTCCAACTTGGCTCAACTCATTTGCAAGGATGTTTCTAGAAAGCCTAGTAAGAACTTGATTAGCTAGCCCAGTTCTGTTTGATTGGGGTTGGAACTAAACTTTGCAGGACACCGGCCCTCCAGGACCAAGTTTGGGCCCCCCTGTTCTATACAGTCTGAATGTGAGTAGTAAGAATGGAACTCAGATGTACTACAGCCACCATTTCGTCATGGTCACGTGACCTTTCCTTGTCAGTTGTGTAGCTTCACTGCCATTTATGAATTCTCTCGCTGTGCATCATGTGTAGTGTAGCGTGTGGAAGTAGTAGGTCCAAGTACTTCTCGCATACTGTTTTTCGAATGCTATGAATTCGGACATACTACTCGGCTTGCATACTGTTTTTAGCATACTATATAGTATGGAAGTATGCAATTTCAGACGCAGCCCTGAAAAATGTGCAGAGTTGGTGGTCCTCCAGGAACGTGGTTGAGAAACACTGGTCTAATCAACTTGTCTAGCCTAATAACTTAAGTTAAGCCTTTAAATAGCAATTTAAGCAGAATACTAATATCTTGTAATCATGGTAAATACTAAAGAAATTAGTTATTAAAACTATTATGCTTAAAATGTGCTACTGAAAAGAATCTAGAACACTTGATAAATTTTTTAAAGCATACATTTTTCACAAGAGGGCTAATAGTTTTGACTTGAATTGTATTTGCAGTCATTTCAAGTCAGTATTTCTTTATTTTGCGTCCAGTACTTTAATCTACAATACGCAGTCATTGACTTAAGACAAGTGAGTGATATTGTCAAAAATCTGAAACTATTTGTGATGTTGGTTTTGTTTATAGGGCTTGAAGAAGTGCAGAGGATCTACCTGATGATCCTGTTGGACTCATCCGGGTCTAGGTCTTGGAAATCTCCAAGGTCACCATGTCCAGCTTCCAAAAAAGCGGCAGAATCCCCCACCAGAGACTCTTCCATGTCATCAATAAGCGGACTGTGCCTGTCTCCATCGTGGTCATCACAGCCTTCCTCCATGACCACATCTGATTCAGCACCGGGACTCAACAGGTCTGTGAGCCACCGCAAGAAATGAAAAGGAAAGACAGATAAAGTGAGTCATGTGGTATGTAACGTAAAAAAAAAAGCTGTCAGTTTAACACCATTAACCATGAACTTGAAAATGAGCAGTTTCAAATTTCCATTCAGAAAAGTACAGTAATAATGTTTTATTCTAATATATTCTAATATAAATAGGGAATAGTATAATAGAGGACTCATTGCAGTTATGTCATTTTGTTCTTTAGCCTTTGCAAGAGATTTTAAGCTTTGTGTTGCTCTAATACTATAACTAAAAACACAAATGACTAATAATTAGGGCCAGAATTTTATAAAAAATCTGTGGATTTATACGGAATGATTTTAGAAGTATCATAACTAAAAACTTAATATATGAAATAAAAAAATAATACATTTTTAACTTTCATTTAAAGTTTACAATGCAAATCTAATTAAATCCACTTCTTTGGTAAGTCTATTCTACTAAAATCTACTAAAAGACAGAAAATTTTTTTTTACAAACTGTTGTAAATAAATCATATGAACAATTTGATATTACTATTATTATAACACAATAAGTGAAATTATTTTGAAAACTGAATAAATATAATTTTACTTACGTTTACACAAGTAAATAAATAGACTAAATGATGGGCTAAAAATCTGCGAAAATATGCAAATTTCTGCACGTGCAGATTCCGTGTGGGCCTACTCTTATTATCAATATTAGTTTGAAAGTTTAAGTCACTCCAAAATGAAGACAATCATGTCTTTCCAAACTAACTATCTATTTTTTTATGAAATTAATATTCTATTCACTAAAGATTCTTTAAGCTTTTATAAATATAAATATTACAGCTTTTTATAAATACAACGAACTGGCTATTATTACCCATAATGTACAATACATTTAAAACGCAACTTCTTATGTTTTAAATTTTTTTCTCATAAAGATTTTACCAAATCTAATTTAAATATTCAGGAAAACAGGTAGCGTACAATTAAATACACAAAATAAACTACAAATCTTAAGGTCAGTCCTATTTTAACACACTCTATCAGTATTTAAATTTTGAAACACATTTATGTGCATCTAATTGTTATTTTTATTTTTGTGCAACAATTTTTACCCTAAAAATAAGCAAAATACAGTAAAATATACAGTATAAACATTATAATGCATCAATAATACTGATTATTTATCAGAAAATACAACATTGTTTATAAGGCTTATGCATGCATTAAGAATACATTTTTAAAACATAATACTGTACATTCAAGTGTCAAAAAGTGCCCAGTAGCATTTAGTTACTTTTTTTTTAAACTGTGTAAACCCATTGTAACTTGGAACAGTTAAGTTGACTTCAATTTTTTTATTATTATACAAAAATGTAGGGATGCTCTGATTGATCGGCTGGAGATCGGTATCGGCCAATAATCACATTTTATACATTTTTATACACAATTTTATACTCGATCGGTACTCGCCAACCTCATAAACCAATCTCAGGTGTTTTGAATTAGATAAAACACCCCAGAAATCATGGAGATGAGAGTGAATTAGCAAGAGAACAGATTGCGAGAGGCACGGTTATGTTCTAAGCTTTACATTTGTTAAATAAAGATAAAGATATCTTTATCTGCAATAAAGATATCTCAAGTGCACATCCCTGTCTCTCTCATTGAGCGATCGAGTTGCTGTGAGGCTGCCTGGAGCTTAGGAGCTGCGGTCACAGACGTGCTAGTTGGAGTGCAAAATATTGGAATGGCCTTACATGTATTTAGGCCTTTTTACATATATAAAATCTAAAAAATTCTGTGTTAACTGACTATTTTATCTAATATATTCTGTAAAGCTGCTTCTGGCCATGACATGTCCACACTAAACGGTTATAAGAGACATGTTTAAGGGATTATATGGAACATCCTTCATTTATTCTCTTAGGTAAGGAGTAATCTCCCTTAAAGTGTCATACTTAGAGGGAAAAATGTGCTTAATGCATTATAAAGCTTAAAGCATCAGAATTGGTATCGGCCAATCACTATGACAAGGAATCGGTACTCGTATCGGCTGCAAACACCCTAACTGGAGGATCCCTACAAAAATGTATTTTTAATTTTAAGAAAACATATTTACTCACGTTTTAAAGTAAACTAATCATTTACAGCGTGTTGTTACTATTACAACTTATTATGTGGTTTGGAATTGCATGAGAGTGATTTAAATGATGACAATTAATTTTTTAACCATTAACTGATATTAATGAAATAAACAAACAAGCTCATTTCTTACAACCATAAAGCAGTTGTTTCTTAACCTGAGCACAATGTTTTCCACATCAAGTACGACGTTCACGTGGCGTTTAATGTTCAGTGAGATAAATATTGTTGTTTTTGTGGTGAAAGTGCAGTGTTGATCATTGAATCGCATGGAGATGCTAAAGTTAGACTTGCCTCCGTTTCTTGACACCTCTCCGAGGCAGTTGTTTGGCACTTTGGGTGCACATCGTTTATGGCAGTTGAATTTGCAATCTGAGACGGTGTGAGGGAAAAGAGAGTGCAGAAGAATGACAGAGCGACAGAGAGAAAGAGTTAAAGGGGGAGCGAGAGAGGGAGAGAGTTTACTACCAATCTGGCACATAAACATATGAGTTCCTGTTGTGCTGGTGGCTGACAGGCTGAGACCTCGCACATTGAACACACGAACATTAAAGCTGTTTGTCACAGCCCAGCCAACTGCACTCTTTACTGCTTGGCACATGGCATATATTCCTCTTACACAAACACATCATATATACTGTAAAGGCAGCTGTTGTGTCACTGTGTATTTGAGTGCTCTGTTCGAGATGACAAAAAAGGATCAACAAATTCAAGGATTTGTTAAACTGATAGCTGCGGCGTTATCAAGATGTCGGATCTGTAAAGCAAGCAGCAAATACCAGCACCTATATGTACACTGTTTGTAGCATCTATTATGTATTAGTGTGCAGGATGCTAATTCCATTTATGGGTTGAATACTGTATTCAAATTCATGTATCATACCAAAACTATCATGTCAATTAATGAGAAATAATGTACAATTGGCTAAAGGTGTATGGCGACTTAACAAAATGAGATGTTTACAAACATTTATTTTAGGGGGTGTTCACACTCTTCCCAAATTTGGTTAGATTAAAAAAAGTCTTTTTTTTCACATTAAAAAGGTGAAAAATGTGGACTTGTATACACATTTTATAATTATTATTTTTTTTAAATCATTAAAGCCTTTTTTCTTTGTTAAATTCACACATAAAAATCACAGTGTAAATGCAAAATGAAACAGGACAAAAAATAACCAAGAGAACCAAATGTGACAAGGCAAAGGGATGGGAAATCCCACTTGAAAAATATTATAGTAATTAAATGAAAGTGTTTTTGAACCATAAGTTTTTGTATACATACTGTACACTGACTGGCCAGTTTATTAGGTACACCTGTCCAACTACTTGTTAATGCAAATTTTTCATCAGCCAATTACATGGCAGCAAGTCAGTGCATTTAGGCATGTAGACATGGTCAAGATGATCTGCTGCAGTTCAGAATGGGAAAGAAAGGTGATTTAATTGACTTTGAATGTAGCATGGTTATTCATGCCAGATGTGCTGGTCTGAGTATTTCAAAAATTGCTGATCTACTGGAATTTTCACGCACAACCATTTCTAGGGTTTACAGAGAATGGTCCGAAAAAGAGAAAAGCAGTTCAGTGAGCGGGGCTTGTGTGGGTGCAAATGCCTTGTTGATGCCAGAGGTCAGAGAAGAATGGTCAGACTGGTTCAAGCTGATGGAAAGGCAACAGTAACTTAAATAACCACTCCTTACAACCGAGGTATGCAATGAGCATCTCTGAACGCACAACACATCCAACCTTGAGGTGGAAGGGCTACAGCAGCAGAAGACCACACCGGGTGCCACTCCTGTCAGCTAAGAACAGGAAACTGAGGCTACAATTCGCACAGGCTCACCAAAATTAGACAATAGAAGATTGGAAAAACATTGCCTGGTCTGATGAGTCTTGATTTCTGCTGTGACATTGGGATGGTAGGGTCAGAATTTGGCGTCAACAACATGAAAGCATGGATCCATCCTGCTTTGTATCAAAGGTTCAGGCTGGTGGTGATGGTGTAATGGTGTGGGGGATTTTTTTTTGGCACACTTTGGGCCCATAAGTACCAATTGAGCATTGTTTCAACGCCACAGCCTACAAGAGTATTGTTGCTGACCATGTCCATCTTTTTATGACCACAGTGTACCCATCTCCTGATGGCTACTTCCAGCAGGATATTGCGCCATGTCATAAAGCGTAAATCTCAGACTGGTTTCTTGAACATGACAATGAGTTTACTGTACTCAAATGGCCTCCACAATCACCAGATCTCAATCCAATAGAGCACCTTTGGAATGTGGTGGAATGGGAGATTAGCATCATGAACGTGCAGCTGACAAATCTGCAGCAACTGCGTGATGTTATCATGTCAATATGGACCAAAATCTCTGAGGAATATTTCCAGTACCTTGTTGAATCTATGCCACGAAGGATTAGGGCAGTTCTGAAGGCAAAATGGGGTCCAACCCGGTACTAATAAGGTGTACCCTATAAAGTGGCTGTATATGTGAATGTATATGTTATAGTATTTCCAACACTTTGTTATTGAATGCTACAGCATACTGTCATATTAACTATAGTGAACTGATAAATTGCAATAAATACTGTAGTATACTTTAGTTTTTACTACAGTAAACTGTGCTGTTTTGTCGTATAATATACCCTGTAAGTGTACACTTTAAAAATACTGAGTTTCACACAATTCTTCATGTTGTCCCAACACAAATCAATTAAGTTGTCCCCCAAAAACTCAGGAATTGTGTTGATTTAGCTCATTTTAAATAAGAAGTCTGAAAAAGCAGCAACTATTTTTTTGAGTGTAGAAAAGTGCAGTTGGGTAAATTATGTATGTTACTATAGTTCTTGTATTACCATAGCAACTACAGATTTACCACAACAGATTAATTAAAGTACTTTACTATAGTATGCTTCAAACACTATAGTGTATACTTTAAAAATAAAACAAACAGACATTAAAGTGGCTTTTACCATAAAAAGTCTATATTTAATCAAACTTTTGGTTGAAATAACCCAGTATTTTTAGAAAATCTGTTCCAAATTCACCCAATATTTGTAAAGTCAGTTTCATATTATTGCTTAATCATCTGTTCATTAATGGTAGGCTTTATTCAATCATATTCTGCACATTCAATGCTCAGCATATTAGTTTTGTATTTGGAAAACAGCCCCACTGAGCTTCATTCTAAAACAATACATCAATCATATAATGGGAAAATAATCTTCTGGAGATATTGCTGTGAATATTACCTAAAACACATTTGTGTACTTTGTATAATTAGTTTCATGGATATTCTGTATAAAGTAATGAGTCACGAAAATGTATGATTATTCTCTAACGGAGGCTTAGATCAGTTAATATCATTTTTATTACAGAGAATTAGAATTACACAGGAACATCAGAATCAGAAGGGATTTAGACGAAGCACATTATTATGCTAAGCAATAAGACAATAAAAGAATTACTGAGTGACAATGAGGCGTAAAAGTTTCAAGATGATCGTTTTCTAACTAAAGCTTGGTTATTGCGGATCCTACCTTTGCACTGCAGTCCCTGACGGAACAGACCCTTGAGGAGCTTCTTGCAGTGCTGGCAAACAGTGGGTCGCGTGTAGGAATGGATGACAAACGTGTGTGGCACCTTCACTTTAGACAGCAGGATCTTGTCCAGCTCTATCGGTCGACCTATATAGGACTGAGAATTGGATCGGCCTCTTCCTGGAAAGATGTCTGATGGGGTTTTTTGCTGTGGATGAATAATGTAGAACATTGTGATGTGCATCATCTGATATAGACTTTTTTTAATTATCTCCACAACATGAAGACCTTTGTGTGTACGTCACACGTTTAACTGTGTTTAACCTGGTAAACTGTCATATTTACATTGATGAATTTTATGCACAACCTCCTACATTTTGTTCTTTTTATGATTGTTATTGTTTTATTTTAGGTTTTATAAATGACAACAAAACAAGTAATTAAAGTTTTGAAACTTGAATTAATTAATGAATTAAACTCACCTGAAAGCTGAATAAATATTATTTCTATTGATTTACATTTTGTTATGATAGAACAATATTTGCCACAACTATTTTAAAATCTGGAATATGAGGGTTAAATAATAATAATAATCAGAAAATTACCTATAAAGTTGTTGCCTGTAAAGTCAAGTGCTTAGCAATGCGCATTACTAGGGAAAATATGGCCACATCCATATCACCCTGCAGCCCAAGTTAGGTTACTCACTGAAGCTAAGCAGACCTGAGCCTGGTCAGTACTTGGATGGGAGACCATATAGGAAAACTAGGTTGCTGTTGGAAGTGGTGTTAGTAAGGCCAGCAGGGGGCGCTCAACCTGTGGTCTGTGTGACTCCTAATGCCCCAGTAAAGTAATAGGGACACTAATCGTCAGTGGGCGCAGTCTTTCAGATGAGACGTTAAACTGAGGTTCTGACTCTCTGTGGTTATTAAAAATCCCATGGCACTTCTTGTAAACAGTAGCAGCGTAACCCTGGTTATGGTAGTGGTGTAACCCTCCATTAGCCCTTACCCATCATGGCCTCCCAATCATCCCCATCTATTAAACTGGCTCTATCAATGTCTCTCCACTCCCGCTATAACTGGTGTGAGGTGAGCACACTGGCACCGTTGTCCTGTGGCTGCCGTCACATCATTTAAGTGGATGCTGCACACTGGTGGTGGTGTGGAAAGACCTCTCTCATGATTGTGAAGCACTTTGGGTGTATGGCCATACATGATAAATGCAATATATAAATTCTCATTACTTACTACTTCTCAGAAAACATATTTCCGTTAAATTTTCCCCAAATGTTGGTAACAACCAAAGAAATCCTTATATCCAAACAAAACAAATCTAATTAGTTTACAAATGAAGTTATGCGTAATAAAATGAAATGACGCAAGGTAAAAGTATTGAACACATGAAGAAAGGGAGGTGTAAAAAGGCAGTGAAAGCCCAGACAGCTGCTAAAATCTCTCAGTAGTTCTTTAGCAACCCTCTGCCCTTCCTCGTTGTAAGTTAATATTAGCTGCTGTCATTTACATTATTATGATGTTTAAGATGAAACCAGAGTGAACATTTCAGCAAGACAATGATTTAAAACACAGCCAAGGAAACTCTCAAATGCTTTCAGAGAAAGTTAATCAAACTGTAGAATGGCCCAGCCAATCACCAGACTTGAATCCAAAAGAACATACAAATTAAAGATCAGATTTGATAGACGAGACACACAAAACCATCAAGATTTTTGCACTGTTGAAGTCTGTGAAAATAAAATCACACCCGAGCAATCCAAGTGACTTCATTCTCCATATGAGAGAGCTGCCATCACCAAAAAAGCCCTTTATATAAAGTATTAAAATACATTTCAGTAGTACTTTCTTCTTGTGTCATTTCATTGTTATTACACATAACTAATTTTTCAGATTTGTTTTGTTTTGTTTTATTTTTATGTTTGTATTTTTACCAAAATCTGGTTCAATTCCTTGTCAACAGCCACTTTAGAAATATTATTCCCAGGAAAAAACATGACCGTGTTCAATACTTATTTCCTCCGCTGCATTTACAGTTGAAATTTGAGAAGATGTCTTCATGAAACGTGATCTTTCCTTAATATTCTAATGATTTTTGGCATGAAATTAAAATCAATATTCATGACCACATCATACATTTTATAAATATTTTTTAGGGGGTTTTCACCTTTACTTGAAAAAGAAAGTGGATGTTACAGAAAGCAAAGTATTGGAAGCAGAGAGAGGAAAAGGGTTGGCAAAGGACCAGCCCGGGAATTGTACTCGGGTCGCCATGAGCACCATGGTGCTATATGTCAGTGCACTTAACCACTAGGGTATTTTGGTTATTGCCAAAACTATACCTGTGCAACCTAAGACAGGTTTCATGATCCAGGGTCACACATTTGTTTTTGCTGAAAAGCTTATAATAAAACAGGTTGTTTAATTGAAGAAAACAGCATTCAATTTACAAAAATAATAAAAGCTACATAAAGTTACGCTCAAATAAGTGTAAAATAACTTCAACTTTAACCAAACTTAAAATACAAAATATAAATATATAAAAAAATTTTTTAAATATTAATAAAACCTGAAATATCTGGATCACACTAAAATAACACAAACTAGTTTGGTGTAATTTAACAAACACTTTCAGATCAAATCAACGAGCTGTGCCTTTTTAGCTGGTAAATGCAAAAGGAGCATTTTTCAAAAGCAAATCAGAAGGATTCATTTGTGACACGAGTTCACAGGTATTAAACCAAGTCGAGTCAGCGGCACACTGCTCTCGATTAAGTGAACAAAAACACGAGGGCTCTACGAGGGTCATGCTGAGGGAGATTGTTGTATACGCTGAGCTTTGATGAATTTGCATCAACTCAGAACAACAACTTTCTCATCAAGCTGATCTTTAATGTGCTGCTGATTGGCAAAGATGCAGATGTCTTACCACCTGTTGTGAATAGATCTGACATCACGCAGGTGCGCATAATCAACTATTCAATGTGCTCTAAAGAAAGAAAATGATCAATAGCTTCCTGTTGCCATGTTGTACACTTCACCAAAGGGCCCTAAGTAGATTGGAGGTACGGTAAACTTCCAGCTCAATTCAGCTAAAGTGCAGATGCGCTTCATTTGCTGTAACCTGTCTTAGGTGTAGAGAACAGATTAGAGAGCAGTTAACAGATGTTTGATTCTGCCGTCAACAGCCGATTAACAGTTTTCTTCAAACAAACTCTACATGTGTACCACAACATTTCTGGTGTCAGGTTAAAATGCTTTAACCTCTCGGAGAAAAGAAATGTACATCTGGCTTAAAGAAACGGGGGAAAGGGCAAACTGTTCCTCTGCATAATGTTTCAGCTAAAGTTAAATCATAGTTGGCACTCTCTGTGAAAGCCAAGCTAAAGACTTTTTTTGTGATGTGCTGGTTTTGGCATAAAATCATTCTACACAATGTAAAGATTATTACGTAAAAATATAACCTTGATATCTTTAATGTTGACTGAGTAAAGCCATGTCAAAGATTTGCTTCATCTCAGACTCTGAAAGTCACCTTTTTTTGGAAAATTCAATTAAAAGAAAAGCTTATATTTAAAACTGCAATACATCTGAAGCATAATTGTCCTGATTATGTGCCATATAATGAATTTAATCTGTTATTCACCCATTTTCAGCGATATATGACACATTTTATTTGATTTATAGAAAATTAGCTGTTTAAAAATCTGCTTTCTGCTACTCACACTTCATAGCATCTGACCTGTCTGATGGAAAATTCAAACCATAGCATCTGTATGCTCTCTAATCTAATTATTTGGCAGTGTATCAGTCATAAAATGACCTTAAAATAAGCGAGTTACCTTGACACAAGTTAACCATTCTTGAAATTTCAGCAATGAATCTGAAAAATCTCAATATTTAAAAAAAAACTTAAAAGATTGATGTAAATTTTACAGTATTGCTGGCTATTTTGGTTGCACTGCAAATTAATAATTGCAATTGTGCTCTAAAACTAGTTTTTCAATGTATAAAATCCTAAATAAAATCTATATTCCATCATTTATTTATTCATTCATTTTCTTTTCGGCTTAGTCCCTTTATTATTCTGGGGTCGCCACAGCGGAATGAACCGCCAACTTTACCAGCATATGTTTTTTTACACAGCAGATACCCTTCCAGCTGCAACCCATCACTGGGAAACATCCATACACTCTCATTTACACACATACACTATGGACAATGTAGCTTACCCAATTCACTTATAACACATGTCTTTGGACTGTGGGGAAAACCGGAGCACCCAGAGGAAACCCACGCGAACACGGGGAGAACATACAAACTCAAACTCCACACAGAAATGCCAACTGACCCAGCTGAGGTTCGAACCAGTGACCTTCTTGCTGTGAGGCGACAGCATTACCTACTGTGCCACCGCGTCGCCCCAAATTCCATCATGAACTGTATAATTTTTTCAGTTAATTTTTCTCCCCAAAATGAAATTACCTCATTATTAACTCTCATGGTGTGGTTTTAAAACTTAAAGTTTTTTTCATTTGTTCTTGAGAACAAAAAAATTAATATTTTGAAGAATGCTCGTTGCTGGCACCCATCAACTTCCATAATAGGAAAAAATACTGTGCAGTCAATGAGTTCCAGCAACCAGCATTTTATATCTTCTTTTGTGTTCAACAGAAGAAAGAAACTTAAATAGGTTTTAAACAAGTGAAGGGTGAGTAAACCATGACAGAATTTTCATTTTTTCTGGTGCACTATAACTTTAAATTCCTTCATCAAGTTTAGTGTTTCCTCTTTTATCATGTTCCTCATATTTTGATGGTGGATTTAAACTTGTAGGGTAATTACAAAGTGAGGGAAATAAGCATTCAACACCTCACAATTTTTCTCAGAAAACATTTCTAAAGGCGTCGTTGACTTTCACCAGATTTTGGTAACAACCGAAGAAATCCATATATGTTAAGTTAAGTTAAGTTATGTGTACTAAAATGAAATGACACAGGAAAAAATATTGAACACATGAAGAAAGGGGGGTGTAGAAAGGCAGTGAAAGCCCAGACAGCAGCTGAAATCTGAGCAATCCCCTGCCTGTCGTCATTGTAAATAATATCAGCTGCATCTACCATACCAGGGTGATCAAGATGAAACCAGAGTGGACATTTCAGCAAGACAATGATCTAAAGCAGCCAAGGAAACTCTCAAATGCTTTCGGAGAAAGAAATTCAAGCTGTAGAATGGCCCAGCCAATCACTTGAATCAAATAAAAAATACAAATTATATAATTCTCCATATGAGACGCGTCTTTAAGCTGCATCTCTTATATAAAGTATTAAATACATTTCAGTAGTTCAGTACTTTCTCCTTGTCTCATTCCATTGTTATTACACATAACAATTTTAAAAAAAATGTTTTAATATATTTTTATGTTTGTATTGTTTGGGTTTTTACCAAAATATGGTTCAATTCCATGTCAACAGCTTCTTTAGAATTATTATTCTAAAAAAACATGTTGTGTTCAATACTTTTTGAATGAACCCACTTTCTAGTAGAAACGTTTGTCTGTAAACTTTTTATCAAACATTTTCATATTGCATACAACCGGCGGTGTTTGGCACACAAAACATCACAAAGTGGTTAGTTAAAGCTGAATTAGTTAGTGCCTACCTCCATGCTAGGACTGACAGGAGACTGTGCAGGAATGAAAGGATGAGTGAGGAGAGGTAGAGAAAGACAAACAGAGAATCAGTAGTGTTAAGAATAAACACAGCATGCAGCAGTAAACAAAGAGTGAACAAACGTTGGAGAGTCAGTAACATTGGACATTATTAGGGTCATGTTCCTGCTGTGTTAATAAGATTAATCCGGGGCTGGATTCATTAAAATCTTCTTAAGAAATAAGAATAAAATCAATAATTTTCACAAAATGAAAAGTTTGTCAGAAGTTTATTAAAGATATAAAATATAAATGTTCTTGCCATATACTCACACTCAAGTGGTGCTTAACTGTTATGCTTTTCTGTCTTTAAAACAAGATATTCTGAAGAATGAGCCATTGACATCCAGAGAATCAAAAATACTAAACTAGTCAATGGAAGAAGTCATTCTTGAGAATATCTTACTTTATGTTGCCTCTTCTAGTTAATTGGCTGAATGCCTTCTCAGTTTTGGACAAAACCATCTTCTAAATGACTAAATGTAAAAGTAAAAAAAAATTAAAACAGGTTTGGAACAAGTGGAAGAATTAAAAGATGACAGAATTTATCATTTTGTTGTAAACTATACCATTAAGCGGGATTCCTAAAAAATATTAACATCTCATTTGTTCTATAAGAACATCTTAAAGAACATTTTTTCTTACAAATAAAATGAAACAAATTCATGACCAGTATATTTTAATTGTGTCACTTTATTATACTAAGTAGTTTTTTTAAATGTAAAGTGTGTGAGAAGCGCTCGTTTCAATCATCAAAAGAATTTACCTGCAGAGAAGCAAGATAGATTTCTAGTTTTAACATTGTTTGTTGATCAAGCATTTCTCTTTAAAAGTAAAAAGTATAAGCTGAATATAAAGTGTGATTCTTTTGATTTTGAACACATTTTTGTCTACAATTTAACAGTTCACTCCTGAAACCACAAGAAAATCGTTGAAAATGACTTTCTTTTTTTTACAACCCGTAGTAAAATAATCCTTGTACACTAGTGTTTAAATTAGTAAAATATTTTAGTAGTTACACGTTTTTTTGTAAATTTTGTAAAGATGAATAATTGAAAAAAAACTATCATTTAATTATAAATTATATCCTTTGGGGAATTTACCATTGGTTGGCAGTTATCTTTACTTTTCAAATTTTTAAGATCATTCTTTTCATAAATGTTATTTTTTTCTTATGTTTTGTCTTAAAGGGATTGTTTGTCAAAAGATGAAAACTCTCCACTTGTTCCAAACTTGTTTGAGTTTCTTTCTTCTGTTGAACACAAAATACAATATTTTGAGGGATGTTGGAAAGCAACCGCCATTGACTTTTATAGCATTTTTTGTTTCTTCTATGGGCGTCAATGGCTGATAATCTTTACCATTCTTCAGAATATCTTGTTTTTGTGTTTAACAGAAGAAAAAAACTCAATCAGGTCTGAGCATGAGTAAGGGTGCACTCACACTAGGCTATCCAAACTATGCCAGGGTGCGTTTCTCGGTTCGTTTTACAAACGTGAGTGCTCCCAATCGGGCCTAAGCGCAGTTCAGTTGGCCAGCCCTGGCCAGTTTGAAAGTGGATCTGTTCGGCAAAATATCTGACTGCATGTCACTGATTCCCAAACGACTAAAAATAATACAAAACGATATAACTAAAGCAATGTCCACTGTGCCAAACGAGAGTGCTTCTCTTCCTGTTAAACTGAACAGTCGCATAAGTAAGTGTGCTCCGGCTCGGAAGGCAAAATGCAGTGTGAGTGCAGGCCATCAGGGGAGAGGGGACAGGGAACAAGCGTGCTTTGGCATGGTTTGAGGCAACTGTAGTGTGAGTATGCCCTAATAATGACAACATTTTTAAGTTTGAGCGAACTATCTCTAAGAACAATCTTAGGTGGAAAAAAGATAAAAACATTGAAGATTTTTGAGGAATACTAAAGATATGTATTTTTTCTGATCCCTCATATTAGAATATTGAATGTACTGACAGGGAAGGGGAGGATGTGATTTTTGTCAAACTCACCAGCAGTGCTTCATCAGAGGTGCTGGGGGACGGTTCAGCAGACACAGAACGAGTGTTGGTCAGGCCTGTGAGGGACACATTGGAGAGTCGTCGTTTTCGGATGCCACTGCAGTTGTTGGGGATTTTAAAGGCACAGCGTTTGTGGTAGTTCAGCCCGCAGCCTGACACAAAGATAATCAGTTATTAAATCTCACGTAGAGCTAATGGAAGTTTAACAGAGAGTACAGTA
This sequence comes from Danio tinwini, assembly GCA_903798205.1. Lineage (NCBI taxonomy): Eukaryota > Metazoa > Chordata > Actinopteri > Cypriniformes > Danionidae > Danio > Danio tinwini. The sequence continues at coordinate 11,078,224 of CAIGQZ010034880.1, forward strand.
TTTACCTTCACACTTGAGCCCCTGCCTCACTAAACCCCACAGCATCTCTCCACAGTGATCGCAGAATGCTGGAGCTCGATATGAGTGGACGAACAGAGCGTGAGGTCGGATCTGAAAGTCCTCCACTGTAGCTGAGGCTGAGGGTGTCAAACAACAAGCAAATCTGAACATCATTCTATATTTCATATATTTCATTCTATATTTCATATCAATATCTTTCTTCATTAAGCCACATTTGGTGAGTTGATCTGTGATCGGGTATATTTTAACTTTCCAATGTTATATGATGTACTACACTGGAATATTTATTAAAATCACAATCAAGTCGGCTCGATAGCCCTGTGGTTAGTGCGCCGATATATCGATATATGGTGCGCATCGCTCCAGGTGTCCCCAGTTCGAGTCCCAGCTCGTGGACCTTTTCTAGTTTATTTATTCCCTAAATTTTTAGAATAAAACATATTAATCCTGTATCTGACAGATATTTCATGTTTTCCTGTCTCCTCAATTAATGTTATAACCATGTCTTAAATATTTTTTTAAAATAAGAATTAAAAAAAAGTACAAGTAATTTCTAAGTCGATTTCTAGTTGGGAAATTATTATTTTTAATTATTGGCAAATAATATTGCTATATGCACACAATCACTATTAATTATATGCCTTAAATCAGAAAAACATTATAAATTCATATAGCAAATACATGAATTACATGACAAACTACAATGTATTTGCTAAAAAATGGCAAGGCAAGGCAGGTTTATTTATCACATTTCATACACAGTGGCAATTCAATGTGCTTTACATAAACAGAATTAAAAGAGACAAGTATAAGAAAATAAAAAAACAAATAATAAGTAAAAACAAATAAAAATGTGCTAAAACAGGTTATAAAAAAAAGACATTATATTTAATATTACTGTCAGCCACTGAACATTTCTATTGTAAAATAGTCATAATATATATATAATGTTTCTATGATTAGGTCATTCAACCTCGGGCACTGTCTAGTTTCACTTTCAAGCCTATTAGTATTTTGAAGTATCCCTTTATAAAGGCCAGTTTTATAATGACATCATCCTACAGGTAGTGACATTTGCACTTCAGAAAACTAAACTAGCAATGGATTTGATTGATTTGTTTAGTGTTTTGTTGCATCAGTTGTTGCTTCTCACTTTAAAACATTCCATTCTGTTCAGGAATATTATCATATAAACTAAGAAAAACTTTAACCAAACAATACTCACCAAATAAAACAAAATATCCCTCTAACCGCCTGCTTAACCAAATGGTTGACCATATATTGACTGTTGTGAATAATGACTGTTAAAGTCATTTAAAGAATGTTGTAAATTATGGTTTGCACACACAGCATTGTCAGCAAAATCAAACAAACGTAATGCTGTAAAAAAAACAAACAAACAAGAAAACATGTTAAATGAGACTGAAATATTTTATGACGTACTTCAAAAAATAAAGATGATTTAGAATTCAAATATGTTTTATTTTGATTATGTTTTAAAATAAATTGGTCTTACACTTCATATTTTCTGATTTTCATAATATAAGTTTTTATTTTGTGTTAACTAGTGACATCAGGAGTTAAGAAATGCAATCCAAACATTTTTTCTATGTGGGGCAGTTAAAGGGTTAAAACAAAAAACAGGCAACACTTTATTTTAAGTACTAATTATCATTAATATGAGGCTGAATACCTGCCTATTGTTAAGGTATTGGCTGTTTATTAGTACTTATAACGTACATTTTCTGCATGATAATATTCTACATTCCAAATACCTAAACTTAACTATGCCCTTAATTACTCTTAATAAACAGCAAATTAGTAGTTTATTGAGCTGAAAGACTAATGGTTCATTAATAGCGAGAATTGTACCCTAAAATAAAATGTGGCCAAAAATTTAATTTAAGCTTGTTAGATTTGAAAGTCAAACAGTGTTTTGTAAAAAAAAAAAAAAAAAAGAAAATCTTCAGATTAAATTAGGTTGACACCCTCATTTAAAGAAACTCTAATTTTAGCTTTTTATATTCACCCTTTAAAGCACCCAGCTAATAAGCAAATAGTCCAGCTATAATTAATAAAGTGTCTGAGCTTGACCACAGTGTGTTTCTGTGCTGTACACTTTCACAGAAATCTGCCCTTAAATTATAACACAAGCATTATCAGTTTTAAAACATACCGTTTAAACTGTTCTGAATAATAGGAATGACCCTGTGTCTTGCCCAAGAGCGCAATATCACTATAATATTATATTAAAAAATACAATTATGAAGAAAAATTATTTGTGTAAATAGATCTGCTGAAAAAGGACTTGAGAGAGAAATTTTAAGACAAATTTATGTAATACGTCACTTCAATCCTAACAGCACCCCATATACCCTAAAATTCAGTCATTTGAAATATTTTATATAGCTGTTTGACATTCAACCAAACAAAATTCGTAAGTCTTTTGTCTCTAAATACATGGTAGTTTCAGGCATTCTCATTAACTGCATAAATCCGCTGATCTATGACTCACTTCACTGTAACAACCACAATTACGCATAACAATTACAAAATTAAAACTGATCAAATTACCTCAGCTTTGATCTTTTTTATTATTTTCCTCTAACCGTCCTGATACTTGCAATTAACATGATTTGTGCACTTTATTTGAAGTTGTTTGGTAAATCTACATCTGCAAAAAAAAATAACATCAACGTAAATCCTGCCAAATTCATTAAAGCACACGCAATACCTGATGAGAGACGTCAAGTTTTAACAACCTTAAACTCTCAGACATCTGTTATTTGTGCATAATTGTGGCTGTTCAAGTGAAGTGAGTCATAGATCATCCCGAGTGCTTAATTTCCAATTCACAACTTAAAATCATAATTAAACCTGTTTTCCCATAACAACTCACATAAATAAGCACGGTTTTGTTTGCATTATTTGGACTTTCGACTTCATGAGGGAATTTGCTTCGCTCCTAATCCCAGCAGCACTGAGTAAACATGTCATGATTAAAAAGGCAAACAAATGTTGCAGAGGGAGTTCTATCTTTATTTTACGAACCGTCCTCTTTCAAGCTCCCACAAGGCATGTGTATCTTTGGGGTGCAGATGGATGAGAGGGTGGGCCAAATCCAATCTATCAATGGCCAGTCTGGCACGCTTTGCCCGTCTCCACAGAAGTGCCACAAGGCCTGGGCAGCAGGCTCTCTGGCCTTGCCTAATTCTAATCAGATGGGCAGACCGTGTGTCTGTCAGGGTTAATGGGCTAGAGATGCTGGTCCCTTTAGAGGGGCCTGTGGTCAAGTACTAATTAATTGAAGATTCATTTTTGAGTGCTTTAAAAAAAAGACAGAAATCTGCATGGCAGCAGGATATTTTGCTTTAACCCTTGTGTGCCAATTTTAAAAAGTTACACATGGATCCACATGGGACAAAAATGACTATGTTTACATGGACATCAGTAATCTAATTATTTGCCTTAATCTGAATAAGAATAATATGATTAAGGCTTTACATGTGTTGCTTATTGAATGTTCCTTTCATGATCCTGTTTTACATGTTATAGCACAATTCAAATAACGTCATTGCATCACCACGATATCCACATTTCCTCTGGAGTTTCATGAGTTTCGGGTGTTTCATTTTTAATTTGTCGACTTTTACTGCAGTTTGGCACTTTCACTTTCATTCAGGAACATTTCATGCATGCCCTGTGACAAACGAGTTGTTGGATGCGAGTATGAACTGTTGGAAGAATGTAGTTATAATGGAATTTGATTCTGCACGCCGTTTGGAGAAAAAAATTACATTTCACAATGCAGGTGTCTGTGGTCCTTTACTGACTCGGTAGGTGCAAAGAATAATGTCAAACAGTCCTATGCATATGGAATATCCTGTCACAAAATGCTGCAAAAATTCTACACAACGGAAATAGTTTGATTAAGGTGTTTACATGTCTGTACTACACTTCAATCATGTGACTAAAATCAGCATACTCCACATCATAATTCGATTTCTGTTTAGTTCGATTATGACCCTAATCGGATTAAATTAATCAAAAATTGCTCTTTACATACAGTAGTAGACTCTTAATCAGAGTATTGTCTTATTACAAGTATTGTCATATTAACAATACGAGTATTGTCATATTAAAATCGGATTATTGGTGTCCATGTAAACATACTCACAGTCTATCAAAAAGACATCATAAAGGGTTGTTCTACACTTTGACTGACATAGATTTTTTTTTAGCATTCATCCTGAAGAACTAATTTGAGCTCTTTAAAGGTCCCATGAAATTAAAATAAAGTTTTTTAGATGTTAGTTTCGGTATTCTTAATTTTTAACATATCTATAACCTAGTGTGCTCCAAAACAGTGACAAAATTCAGGTTTAGAAGATATAACACTGATATAAACATGTAAAGCTTGCAGTTTGTCACTTCCACTTAAATGGATTAACGATTTTATTCAAGTCACCTCATACTTCAAATCTTAACCAATCATATGTTCTCTAATATCTGACGTGCCCTGCCCCCTTCAAGACATTTTCCCCTCTTCTATTTGCTTTTCATTTGATGCGCTTGAGCTCAACCACTGTCACTGGCAGAGCGGTGATAAAACAAAATGCTATTGGCAGTTTTTTTTAAAGGGGAGGAGCTACACTATGTCCCACCTTCTTTTTGTGTTTCGGTTGAGATTAAGTCACCGAATAAAAACGGGTTGTTGCTAGATCAGATACGGTTGTGGCTGGAAGTTAACGAGAATTATTTATATTAAATTTCCCATTAATTGTATTTTATTAACGTCTACCCCTACAGTCACAGTAATGTAAAAACAGATCTGGATCTGAAGTTTTCTCTATAGTATAGCTGATTAACCACACAAATTATTCATATTATTTATTCAATTTCCCATTTACTGTATTTTATTAACGTCAATCCTAAACCCAACTGTCACAGTAATGTAAAAACATTAGTTGTACCGAGCATTATTTTTGCAATTTATTAAATTACCCAATAAATTGTATTTTATTAACACCTACCCCCACCCCAACCCTAAACCCAACCGTCATAGTACTGTAAAAATATTATTTATTGTTATACAGTGTTACAAAAATTATCGCATCTCCAGCTGTATCCTATCTAGTCTTTACCATAAAAATGCATATTATAAAATAACTTCACAGAGTCATTGTAGTAAATAATGGTATAGTACAAAGAATCATTGTAGCACATAATGTTACATAATGCCACCGCTTTTTTCTAAACATTAAAATCTATTATATTCTATATAATGAGTACATTGCAGAATTTTCTTCTTTGTGAATTATAAAAGTCTTGAATAAGTCTGTGAGGAAAAACTATACTTTTGATCCAGTTATTTATGTGCAGTGTCACAAAAACTCACACTTCTCAATATACTGTATACATACAAAATATAATAGTAACACATACAAATTATTATAAATGCAGATTTTTTTTGGCCTCAAAAGCAGAAAACAGGAAAAGATTTTTGATTAATTGATTGATTGATTGATTGATTGATTGATTGATTGATTGATTGATT
>CAIGQZ010034880.1:11083811-11122472 GCA_903798205.1 Danio tinwini
GATTGATTGATTGATTGATTGATTGATTGATTGATTGATTGATTGATATGCCACTGGGATGAAATATTGTACCACTGTGGACGTTTTTGTCTTGTATAGGTCCTGAGAGGAACTATTTTTAGTACCTAGTATAATATATTCATAAAAGTAAATGAGGGAAAAACATCACAATTTCATTTATAATACAGATTTTTCCTACCAAATACATGCTGTTTGCATTAACAACCTATCACATTGATCGCAGAAACTAAAATGAAAAGACCAAAATCTCCATAAGGATGCACAAGGCACCTCTAAAAGCAGCGCTCCCTCAAAAAGCAGCATAATCTTAACAGAACCTTCCGAATCCACTGAGCGATATGACGAATTTTAATTGCCATCTAAACTCTTCCAAACAAACCCAGCTTTATTTATATTTGCAAATTGTAGTATGAAAGGGAAGCTTTTGGGGCGGTTGGAGTGTTTTGATTGGCTCTTGTTGGCTGCATGTTGACAGGACCAATAGCGTCTGAGTGGCGAGCGCAGCGGGGGAACTGCCTGCCTCAAGGCTCGCGTGTCGCCTCCTCTCCAACATGGCTTCCCCTTGCACGCTCAAGTAGAATACATTCTGATTAGCCATTCTGCAGCTAAATTACCTCAATTCATTCAAATTATTGTTTTGCCTTTTGTTTAAAGGCCAAGATATGTTTGCAAGTTGAACTACCTGTAAACTGTCATTAAATGCTTCAGGGAAATGAGTATGATGCTGAAAAGGCATCCTGAGTTGACTTAATGCAAATACTTGTTTCTCCAGTTGTATTTTTTTCTCCCGTTGCTGCTGGTGGAAATCGGAAGTTTTGTGCCCTACGCACTCTGGCCAGCCATTCCTCTCTAAGGGAAAAACAGTGGTACAGTCAGGGCCTAAAATAAACACTCCCTAAGTGCTAAATGTGAGTAAAGAGCAGTGCTGGTAAGTGTGTGAAACAGTGTTATTCGTCAGTTTTTATTCATTCTGAGAATGCATCATGAATTTTCCGTGTGTATGTTATATCATGCGCAACACTGGAATTTTCTGACATGAGCGGCTCATACTAGCAGTGACTACGTTTACATGGACATCAGTAATCAAATTATTTGCTTCAACCTGAATAAGACAATAATATGATTAAGGTGCTTACATAAGTTGCTTTTTTGAATGTTGCTTTCATAATCCTGTTTTACATGTTATAGCAAATAATTTGATTAACGTCATTGTGTCACCATGATATCCACATTTCTTCTGGAGTTTCTTGAGTTTTGTGCGTATAATTTTTAATTTGTCGACTTTAACTACAGTTTGGCTCTTTGACTTTCAATCAGGAACATTTCATGCATGCCCTGTGACAAATGAGATATTGGATGTGAGTATGAACTGCTGGAAGAGTGTAGTTTTAATGGAATTTAATACTGCACACTGTATGGGAAAAAAATACTCTGCATTTCACGATGCCGGTGTCTGTGGTCCTTTAGGCTGCATTTACACTGCAGATCTTGGTGGTCTATTCCGATTTTGTGACGGTATCCAATTTTTTTGATGACCAGTTTACATCATCTTTTAAAAGTGAATCATATCAGTTTGTCTGCATTTACAGAGCACAAGGCAAAGGCGCAATGACCAGAAGAAAAAACAACAGGCGCTGACAGATGATAATAAAAGAGCACTCTTTTTTCCAATCCTGTATTTAATCTATTCGCAGGGTTTCATTTTTTTAAATTCTTTTTTTAATATAGTTTATGACAGAAAAGTTCTCATTTGGCCATCTTTTTTTAATCTAGGTCTTTTTAAACCAGTAAGCATCTTAATGTAATGTCCATGGCGTGATTTATGCACGTGATGTATGCAACAGTTTTATATTAGTTTATATTGGTTACGTGGCAGATATTGCGCTCTCTCTCTCTCTTTCTCGTGTTAACATGCTTAAAAACTTGTGCTACATGACAGTATAAAAGCTTTTTTAGTCCTCGTGTATGAGATTTTAAGTTTGGGACGCTGCTGAAGTCTGTTCTGAAATGAAAGCGTCAGACTTGACGTCGTTCGCTATGTTTTTAATGATGCGCGACTCGCATTGACAGGTGGAAATCCGATTTACCTGCTTACACTGCAGACACAAGGGCACGGATGTGATCTGTGCCACATGGTAGAATAAAAAATCGGAATTGAGTCACTTGAACCATGCAGTGTAAATGCAGCCTTACTGACTCAGTAGGTGTCAAAGGGCCATGTGTGTGTGTAGACTAACCTGTTGCAAAATGTGGCGAAGATCCTACACAACGGTAATAGTTTGATTAAGGTGATTACATGTCTGCACTGCACTTTAATAATGTGACTAAAATTGGCGTACTCCACCTGTCTTAATTCGATTTCTGTTTAGTTCAATTATGACTTTAGTCTGATTAAGGTCATCGCTGTTTACATGGTATACTCTTAATCAGAGTATTGTCTTAATCGTATAAAAATTGGATTATTGGTGTCCATGTAAACATACTCAGTGTTTCAGTGTCTTTGATCACAGTAAACTCTATTTTTGCAAATGCTCTAATTTTGTGTCAATTATAATATGTATTATTTATTATTATTATTATTTTTATTAGTTGAAATTCTTATTTAAAAAATACGACAGTTTAATAATATTATAGTGGTATTTACTGATAAAAAAATAATAATAATATTCATTCATTTTCCTTCCACTTAGTCCCTTATTTATCAGGAGTCACCGCAGCAGAATGAACCGCCAACTATTCTAGCATTTGTTTTACACAGCGGATGCCCTTCCAGCCGCAACCCAGTACTGGGAAACACCCATATACTCTCGCATTCACACACACACTCATACACTACGGCCAATTTTGTTAACCTAATTTACCTATAACCCATGTTATTGGACTGAGCACCTAGAGGAAACCTACACGAACATGAGGAGAGCATGCAAACTCCACACAGAAATGCCAACTGGAGTTGAACTAGCGACCTTCTTGCTGTAAGCCGACAGTGCCACTGTGCCGCTAATAATAATATAAATTTTATTTTATTTTTTTCTCATACCAGAAAAAAAAATGTTTATTAAACAAATGAATGGCTGTTACAGCAGTAACATTTCTAATCTCCTTTGGCAGTCATGGCCATGAGTGTAATGACCAAGAATCCATTTCACTTTGGCACGCTTAAGTTGATGCATATGTCTTAATCAATACGTATGGTTAATATTTCTGCATGTTCTGCATGGCGCTTGTATTTTCATGCACTTGCTCAATTATGTTGATCCAGGCACAGCCAAACATCCTGTCAGTGCGCTTCACTGGAGCCAACCCATAGTTACTCTAAATTTATCCAGCAGAAAATAGACTTCAAGCAGACTTTAAGGACCGCAACAGACTGAGTAGAGAGAGAGACCCAACAGAAAGCGTAGGTCATATTTTCGTGAAGTGCTGCTCTTTTTAATTACTGTAGGAGATATTGTCAAAGTGATAATCCGAGAGATCAACATTTATTGGCCCGCTCGTTGTGCCTTTTTTCTCAGATTCAGGCCAATTACAAAGCCCACAACTTGTGTTTAGAAAACCATATGGTCAGCAACATCAAGTTTTCTTCTGATGCTATCGAAGAATTTATTTAAGTGCAGTAAAATATTATGTTTACCGAATTAGTGAATGAAAACTCAAAGCTGAACCAATTTGCATCAGTCCTCCAAGAACAGTGACGTGACAATCGCACAGGTCCCTCAGAGGGGTGTCATAATTAATAACCGTTGACCTGACTTTTGTGACAGTTGTAAAACTCCTCTGTGTTACTTTACAGTGCAAGCAGCTGTCAAGTGTGTCGTCGAGAAGTGTTACTCCGGGCTCCCAAAGGCTCGTCTATGAGAATGTGTGCATCTGGGTGTGTTAATCACCTGATTCGTCTTGTCACAGACGCGCACATGTACAGAGAGACACACCAGAGCCGGCAGAGAGGCTGGGGGGTAGAGGAGGTGTCAGTCCTCGCTTTATCTCGTCAGAACAGACTTCACTCAATTACCTGACATTGCACACGGAGGAGAGACGGAGGAAGGGAGGGGAAGGCCTGCCAAGTGTTTGGAGAAACACTTTAGCAGTGTCAAATGCGATACCTCCATCGCTTCCTCAGCAAAGCAACTCCGGTTTTCACACCGGGTGCGGCATCAAAACTTGGATGCGCATCAACTTTTCCGGAGTGGGAAATGAAAGGACTAAGAGACAAGAAGGGGAAAAAAACGGTCATAAATGGCACAGGAATCACACTCGGATGTGTGGCAGATTGCGAAAAACTTTGTCGGGCGTCGCAACAAAGTCACTGTGTCTTGTCTCACTGATCTATAAAACCCTGTGTGAGAACACTGCGGATGTGGAATATGGATTATGAGACTTACCTGACAGGACGACTTCAACCAGGTCCCCCTCCATAATTTCAGCCGCAGACCTCACCAACTGCAGGATGTTCTCAGAGTTTGGATCGTGACGGAAAAGAAGAATCTTGTCATACATCCCATAGAAGCCGCATTCTGGGAACTGTGACGGAATAAAAATGATGTTTTGAGACAGTATTGAGTGAGTGGGTGGTGTGTGCTTGATGATGCTTAGCTTACATGAATCTCTTGTCTGCCGATGCCAGACATATAATGCATCTAAAAGCCCTGCCCACATATTCAAATTACAGACAACATTTTTCATACCTGAAGCTTTTCATTCAGCTATTAGAAAGCACTTTCAAAACAGCGTTTTCATTGCTCATGGGACAAACCTTGCTGGCTAAAAACCAGCATTAAATGCTTTTCGGTTTTTCCTTTTTTTTCCTCCTTCTCTTTTTTGACTGCTCCTAAACAGTTTTTACGAACAGCAGCCTCACAATCAATTCAATGTCAAAAGAAGAGAGCAACATATTGACTGACCCGTGTAGACCGCTGGGGAAATGGCTCACTAGCCTCATTCCCTATTGATCCCTGCTGGGCTGAGTTGCAGCAACACTGCAGAGAAGGCCTGCATGTAATGGCAATTCAAACCTACACAATTCACAAAGGGTACTCACAACTAAGCTATTTGGGCTTTAATACACCACAAACAAAGAGATCACAAATAAAAAACACTCTGTCGGTTGCAACGAACTTTTATGAAGATTAATAGGTGCAAAAATATTAGTTATTTCTTCTGTATTTTGATTTATTTTTGCTTTAGTTAAGTTTGATATTCTGAATTGTGTTATTAGCACACCGCCTATTTACTTTTACTAATATGTATTTATAATATAAAGAATTGTAATGATACAGTGCTCAACATAATTGAGTACACCCCATTTTGAAAATGAATATTTGTATCCATTTCTCAGTGAATATAGGCAATGTATTTTGGTGCATTTAAACAAAACAGATTTATTAAACAGATATATTTATTAAAATAATATTTTAGTCACCAAACATATTTAGAAATTGAAATATAATACAATTAAAGTCAAGCAAAATATTGCTAAATATATTACAACCTACAAAATATCAGCTAAACTGTTCAATTATTTTTGCTTCTCTTGATTTTTCCTATTTTATAAATTTGTATTTAATATTTTTCTATAACATATCAATTTGGCTGCACTAGTTTTTGGACTGTTATCGTAAAAAAATTTATTAGATAAGCTCCAGATTTGGCTTCAGTACTGACTAATCTAATGCATATGCACAAATATAATATTGTATAGCTTCCTATTAAAAATATAAATTTAAAAGAGAGATTTGTGAGGGGTGTACTTATGCTGAGCACTGTATATGATTACTCTATTTATGAGAAGCATACACATTAACTAAATAGTAATAAACAACTTTTGAGACATTTTTTTTAAAACAGAGCAAATATGGTATAACATTGAAGCTTAATAAACTGAAGTGCTTAAATAGACCTCAAGAGTTATAATATGCAACATGCATAGAGGACAGATGGCAACAGATACTTTGTCTGCTTTTGTCAGTGTGTTACCCATGTCTGTGTCTGTTGGAGCTTGTTTTCTCTGATTGAACATGCTGAATTGGTTGTACCATGTCTAAAAAGTGACATGCTGTAATCTGTTGATTGTCTGTGTTTGTTACCATCTGTCGTTGTGGTGTGAATTGGCCTTTAAAGTACTACAAAATAAGCAACAGAAGCTTGAGATTAGATGAGTAAGAAACTGTCTTGCACAAAAGCGCTTTTTATGTACAGAACCTGACAAATGTCTTGAAATAAAAAACATAAACAATGTCTTTACATTTAGTAGTATAAGTGACAGGATGAGAGGCCACTGAATTATTAGAAAATAATGCAGATCGAAGGTGTAACCACTCAATAGTGCATTATTTTCTAATAATTAATGATGCATGATATATAGGCTGCAGTATTGATATTGACATTAATTGTATCGGCTAAAATAGAAATGAATTATTGGCTGATAAGTTATGGATTATTTCCACACTTCAGATGTGTGCTGCTGGCCATGACGGGTTAATTGGTGTCTTCCACATGACATGACACGTCGCATACAGCAGATGCAAGCTTTAGCAGAGTTTGTACTAGATGAAGACAACATGTCAGCAGTGTGACACTTTTTCATCTGTGGAAAAAAAAACATTTTCATTCTATCATTTGGAGAAAATAATGATCTTGGAGGTGCCTTGTTTCCTGCAGTTAAGGATTTAAAGTTTATGTAAAATCAACATTTACAATCAATGTTTATTTTGCTAGTGCACAATCTTATAATTTAGGTGAACAATTAATCCATGCAAGTTATTACACTGAAAAAAAAAGATTTGTTTTGGTAATCTTTAATAAATGTCTGACCATTGTCTTAACCACACCCCTTTTACATTTAGATTGCTCTGAGGAAATGATGCACAAAAAGCCCTGCCCCATCCTCAATATTCAGTTTCAGTTGGAAGTACTTGTCTTAGCAATGTCTCAGCAACTTCACATCCAAGCAGACTTAAAAATAAAATAGCAGTGTATTTATGTGTGTTTTGTAATCAGGTTCAGAAAAATGTATATCAATTTATGTATTCACTGATCTAGGTCCACCTTACTAGTACCGGGTTGGATCCACTTTGCATTCAGAACTGCCTTAATCCTTCATGGCATAGATACAACAAGGTACTGGAAATATTCCTCAGAGATTTTGGTCCATGTTGACATGATAGCATCACACAGTTGCTGCAGATTTGTCAGCTGCACATCCATGATGTAAATCCCCCATTCCACTACATCCCAAAGGTGCACTATTGGATTAATGCTCAATTGGTACTAATGGGCCCAAAGTGTGCCAAGAAAATATCCCCCGCACCTTTACACCACCACTACCAGCCTGAATCATTGATACAAGGCAGGATGGATCCATGCTTTCATGTTGTTGACGCCAAATTCTAATCTTACCATCCGAATGTCACAACAGAATTGAGACTCATCAGACCAGGCAACGTTTTTCCAATCTTCTATTGTCTAATTTTGGTGAGCCTGTGAGAATTTTAGCCTCAGTTTCCTGTTCTTAGCTCACAGGAGAGGCACCTGGTGTGGCTTTCTGCTGCTGTAGCCCATTCGCCACAAGGTTGGACTTGTTGTGCATTTAGAGATGCTCTTCTGCATACCTCAGTTGTAAGGAGTGGTTATTAGAGTTACTGTTTCCTTTCTATCAGCTGGAACCAGTCTGGCCATTCTCCTCTGACCTCTGGCATCAACAAGGCATTTGCGCCCACAGAACTGCTGCTCACTGGATATTGAAATACTCAGACAAGCCAGTCTGGCACCAACAACTATGCCACGTTCAAAGTCACTTAAAACACCTTTCTTCCCCATTCTCATGCTCGGTTTGAACTGCAGCAGGTCATCTTGACCATGTCTGCATGCCTAAATGCACTGAGTTGCTGCCATGTGTTTGGCTGATTCTAAATTTGCATTAACGAGCAAATGGACAGGTGTACCTTATAAAGTGGCCGGTGAGTGTATATCAGTAAACTGCTTTCAAATATGAAGAGTTATTGATATCGGCCAAATTCTAAAAGTAATTATAATAATTTAGCAATCCAATGTCAGTTATACCTGTTACATATTATATGATATATAAAAAATAATCGCATTTTGTTTAATTATTCTAACAGGCTTTGCAATTTAGCCTGCTGTGTATTGTGGCCAAATCACATTCAAAGTCATGAATTTGAAGTCAGTCAGCTCTCAAATGTTCAATTTTGCTCAACCTTAACCTTGAATTCCTTTCATACTTCATAAAAGCTTTTCTGGTTTTGCAAGCATGCAGCTGAGAGCATATATGTGCCTGATATTCCTGTGTGCATTTAAATGCACAAAGATCCAGGAAGCTGCTTCAAATGAGATTTCTGAAGAGGCATCTACAGAGAGCAAAGTATGGCACATAGCTGAAAAGGAAATGAACGAACGATGGAAAAAATCCAACGTCTAAATAGAGACATGGAACAGCAGTGACTAACATTGAGAAAGCAACTGCGGCATTATAAATCGTATCCATCCAAGACATCGGGATACTAACAGACCGTGAAAACATATGATGATTATAAGGCTACAGGTTAACAGATTGAACACTAATCATTCGCCTTGTTCCCAATCAAGTCGACTACCCATGTCCCATTTATTCACTACTCCAAATGTGCCTTTTTACAGGCAGAGGCTTTAAAGAGCATTTGATTGGAGCGAATGTTTCAGGCTCGCTTCTCTGGTTTGGAGAAAATAGAGATGACTCTATCATTGTTTAGAGCTCACCTCCGAACGCCCACACTAGATGTACACTGCACCAAAACACGCTGTTAGCGAATCATCTCGCCTTTTAAAAGCATACCACCGCATACACGCATTCCAGATCAATGCATGAAAATTAGATTCAATGCCATGCTTGCTGTGAATCACGGACACACACACACATGCTCAGAACCAAGTATCTCCACATTTCTCGATTTTTTACTTTATTAATTTATTATTATTTTCATTATGCACTGTTGTTAACCCTGGTGTCTGTGGGTTTTACAAATACCTAATTAACAAGGAAAAATCAGTACTCTATTAGATCCTCAAACTGTCAGTTGTTATTATAATGTGAAGAACATTTATTTGTATATTGCAAGCGATAAGATATTGCCCATCAAACCTAATAATTATGTTCCTCCTGTCGTGAATGAAGTGCAGTGTGGAGGATTTTAGCTTGATTTGAATTGCCACAGGTAAATAAAGAATTGGTTATTTGATTCTGCACAGCATTTTGTTTACTCAAGATAGATAAAGTTTAATGTTTTATGTATTTGAGGAGTTGAGTAAAGTGTCTTGGTCTTGCATTTGCTGTGCATTTGCTATCTAGCCAGTACACTAGCCTTTAGTAACCTGATATTGTGTTGGATCAAAGTCCCTTTAAGGCAAGTCATTTCACTCGGTGGCCATCTTTGAAACGCCTCTCAGGCAGTGTGCTCGGGTATTCTGTTTGAAAGGGGAAACATCAAATTCTCCAAAATTGCTTGCCATGCTTACAATGAAAATTCATATTAGGAATCACCAATGAAATTAAACAACAACTATCTCTTTAGTTTCATTTCTAAACATTCGAATCACATAAAATCTGCAGAAACTCACATCTGGTTTGAGCCCCCCTGGAGAATCAATCGTCAGTCTATGGTAATCGATGATTGGCTCATGTACTCAAAGACTATAGAATGCACAGGACATGTCACTCATGTATAGTTTTGAATGGGGAAAAATGTAACGGTTAATATGGTGAATGAAGCCTACTAGTACAGTAGCCAATCATCAATCGCTATAGACTGATGTTTCGTCGAGGGCAAAGCTCAGACCAGACGTGTGCTTTTACAACAGTTGGGTGGTCAACAAACATACTGAAATCTCAGCAAATACTTGCTTCACAGAAATAAGAAATATTTCCACATAAAGCTTGAAATCTGTACTTTTAAATAAATCAAGTGCACTTGAAAACAAAAGTTTTTTGGTTTTGTAATCTGTATGAAACGAACACGACGTACACTTCGTCCTGTCAAATGCACATCACATGACAGCAACTACTCAAACGCCTACAAACTTGTAAATAAAGAGTCGCTGTCATTTCTGGAGGAGATTCACCATCAAGACCAAGTTTTGAATTACTTCAGAAGATCAGCGCGATCTGACGAACATTATCCAGATGGTGATGTGTAGAACGGCCATTATTGAGATTGGTGTAGTGATCTCGTTCCTTTCGAGTGCGCATGCGGATTAGCTTAGGCAACCTGAAAAAATTACAATTTAGTTTGATTCGGATGTTTAGAAACGAAGCTTATGAGACAGTTGTTGTTTAACTTTTTTGGTGGTTCCAAATACGTAATGTAATCGTAAGGTTGGCAAACAGTTTTGGAGAATTAGATTTTTCCCCCTTTAGACAGAATGTCTGTGCATACTGCCTGAGAGGCGTTTCAAAGATGCCCACCAAGTGAATTGACTTGCCTTAAAGGGACTTTGATGTACTAGAAGGCGGGGCTTTATTCGCCATATTGACCGTTACCCTTTTCCCCATTCAAAACTATACGAGTGACATGTCTTGTGTGTTCTATAGTCTTTGGTTGGACTTACTGCCTCAGATGAAGCTATTTTGATGAATAAAATGCATATCTCCAGTTGGCTAATGCCAACACTGTGTTTAATTGATTAAAGATACAGGAAATTTCCTGAAAAGTAACTCAGACATTGGCACTCAACAGCAACTAATTGTTTTACTAAATAATACAATTTTTGTAAGTGAAATATTGTGACAGCAGCATTGTGTTACACATAAGTCTCACTGTAATAGTAAGTGTGCTCAGATCAGGATTTTGGGTAGATATTAGATATTTACATTAGATGTTGCCCAGGCTGTTATTGTCTATCGGAAGGAATGCATCAATAGAGCCTCCTTTTTAGTACAGTGTAGCACTGCTTTATAATGAATGTGGGACCAAGGTGCAGTGGAGGACTGGCAATCCGGACACCAAGATACATATATACATATATCTATGATCGGGAGTTTTCCTGGTGGTTAGTATGCAATTTTTATTTTTTGCAATAATTATAATTTTACATCACTTTTCTACATCAATGGATAAGTGACCATATGGGCATTGCCGACAAAGAGCGTGTGTTTGTGTGCAGGGAAATGCATTTTTCTCCCTCCCTGGTAAATTGAATCTAATTCGTGTCCTGAAACACACCCCCTCTCCTGTTTTCACTTCTAATTCTAACAAAGTGCGCGTTTCGTTTGTGAAAGACTCTCAGTCATGAACGACTCATGTAAACAATCCTTAGCCTGCATCTAATTGTGCATATCCACCTTTCTGATTTAAATGGTATATAACATTTGTAATATTCAATAATTTTGGGTGGAAATTATGCACATTGAGGCACTGGTATTTTATCAGGCACTCTTATAAGTTGCTTCAAAAACTAGCCATTACTTCTTAGCCGACAGTAATACATGTTTCTGGCACCGTAACGTCTTGTGTTACATTTCATTTACGTTGTTTGCTGATTTTATTCAACAAAACTAGCATAAATCTAGAATTTAGTGCAAGTTGGTGCCACTTTGCCTTATAGTCATTGCAGTAAGTGACTGTATAAAATTATTAACATTACTTGTTTAGTTTAAAAGTTCATAACATACAAAAACGTAAAAAACGAAATCTTACCTATGAAATGTTCTGCCTTTATGCTTTGTTTTGTTTGTTTGCTCATTACTACACCCATACACAGTGCTAAAGTCCAGCATCTTCAGTTTGGCTTTAGTCCTGACTAGTGCGGTTGAATGACTTTTATCCTGGGAGCACTGTACAAATGTGGTGGCAGTATTGACGCATGCTCAGGGTCCGTATGCGATATCTAGTGTATATATCTATGAAGAGTGATTATCAACCTTTTTGGTCATTTCACCCACTCCTGGTCCATTACAATGTTCATTGTGGACTGATACCAGTACACATCGGCCAACCCTCCACCACATTATTAGCTTCAATTGGACACCACTTACAAGACAGATCTCTTTTCACGTTTTCCTTTCCCCCTTTTGCAGCTTTAATTGTGCCGATTCCTTCCGCTCTTGTCTAACTGTAATGAGTGCTACACAATGAAGATACACAGAGGCAAGTGTGCTTTTGAGGTCACCATGACAGCAGCCTCACTGTAACAGTGTGGGTTGGCATGGCAGCGGACACCCAAGGCTCTTTCCTGATTGAGCACTATTCATTTGTTTGGCACAAATGGATGCACATATATCTGCTGCATGTCTGAGCCATCAAAGCCAAAGACACACCGATCCTTGTCATTAACCCCTTGGGAGATGTCTGACTCTGATCGGTGGAATCCTCTGACAATAACTCTATGTTATTGCCTCTTAGAGAGCAGCCCAGACCCCCTTGCTTGATGGTCTTTCATGACTGTCATTTTCTGCCATCTCTCTGTATGTGTTTTATAGATGACAGGCTAGCGCGGCGAGAAGAACATCAATTTGGATGTTGTCTTCCCTTTTAAACAACTGGTTGCTGAAGCTGGTTGTCAGGGTGGAGCGAGCACTTGTGTGTGTCGAAAAAAGGCAGGTATGTTGGGGGGAAAAATAGGAAGGAGAAAGATGGATGGGCAGAGAGAAAGAGCAAGTGAGTGCTTTGAAAGCTTGTAAGGAGTGAATCATCTGTTCTGACTGTCAACCCCCTCTCGCCTACGCCGCACCAGGCTCAATGCCCTGCTCTTAACGCTAAAGTGCTATTCCTTCCTCCCAGTGCCGCTTTGACATCCTAAAGAACCTTAGCCCTTTAATTACTCAAGCTAATGATATCAACCTGTTGTCATATTGGGAGACATGCTTTATATTGCATAGAAAATACATACTGGATTACAGCTATTACAATTATGCTTTAGCATTTAGCTATGTTATTTAGCTGTGTTTTTATGTCTTGGTGGTTGTGCACATGGATGTGTTGGATGAAGTGCCATCTGTTAACCTACCATATGCATAGAGGGAATGTTAAAGGGTTAGTCCAACCCTCCCAAAACATGGAAATTTGATATATAATAATAATTACTGACCCTCATGTTGTTCTAAACCAACATGAGACATTTGTTTTTGTATTTGGAACACAAATGAAGCTATTTTAGGTTAAATATGAGAGCTCCCTCATCCTCCGTTGACAGCAAGGTTCCCAGCTTATTCAAAGTCCAGAAAAATACTAAAAAAACATCCTCAAAACAGACTATATGCCTTCAATGGATCAATCAGAATATTATCAAGCTACAAGAATACAATTGTGCGCATGTAAGACATAAGTCATCTAGTTGAACAGTTTCTTCTCCTTAATGTCAGTATGGGGCACAGTGTATACCCCAAAACCCTGAATGGACAACTTCCTCTGAAACAAAGCACAGGCAAATCTAAGGTAATAAATCAGCAGAGGACAGAGAGTGACACACATAGAGCAAGTGAATGCACAGCCATACTGACTCTTGCTATCTATGGAGGATGAGGGAGCTCTCAGATTTTATCTAAAATATCTTCATTTGTATTCTAAAGATGAACAAAGGTCTCAGGGGTGTGAAATTATATGTGGGTGAGTAATTAATAACATGCATTTCATTTTTGGGTGGACTAACTTTTTAAGTGGCATCCAAAAAATCTGTTTGAGGATGGGTCATATATTTGAATGAAAATTAGTAAATGTACTTGGTGAAAGACCTGGGTGGCTTGTATAAATGTGCACAAAACGAGAGTGAAAACGTGTACGCCACTTCACACACAAAGTTTTGATCTATAAAAAGCTAACTTGGCTGGAGAATATGCGCAGCAGTAAGTGAACTCCAAGAAAACATACAGTACTCAGCATATATGAGTACACCCCTCACAAATCTATTTTTTAAATTGATATTTTTAATAGGAAGCTATACAATATTATATTTGTGCATATACATTAGATTAGTCAGTACTGAAGCCAAATCTGGAGCTTATCTAACAAAATACCTTACGATAACGATCCAAAAACTAGTACACACAAATTTATGTTATAGAAAAATCCTAAATACAAATTTTTTAAAAAAAGAGGAAAAATCAAGAGAAACAAAAATTTGGAGGTTGTAATTTTTTTTATTGCAATATTTTGCTTGCAGCTACCCAGCAGTGGAGTAATCAGGAGCATTTAACTGGTGCCTGCTTTGAGATTTTACTATGCTGTCCATACAAACTCTCGCAGGTTAAATCAATCAAGGAAGATTATTTGACCTCCGACTCAAGCCAACTGGAAACAAGGAAATTTATAGCACAAACATAAACCAATACTCATTCAAATACAAAAAACAATAAACAACCACAAATACAAGCTGACCGATCAGCGTCAGCTACATTATCTTTCAATTTCTAAATATGTATAGTGACTAAAATATTATTTTCATAAATATATCTGTTTAATAAATCTGTTTTGTTTAATTGCACCAAAATACATTGCCTTTATTTACTAAGAAATGGATACAAATATTATTTTTCAAAATGCGTTGTACTTAATTATGCTGAGCACTTAAATATTGACCTAATTAAATCATCATACGAGCCATAATTACCAATAAATAAATTTAAATTAAATCTGGCATACGTTTGAAGCAAAGTTTTATAAATGAAACAGATTTTTGCATTGAGAAATGTGACTTTTGATTAGTTTGACACTCCTTTCATGGCTTTTGGCACATTTAGATTTGCATATAAAAGCTGAAATGCTCCTTTTATACCCAAATGAAAATCCTTATTATTGTTGATTGTTTCATAATAAAATTTACAATACAACTATAAAACCCAAGTAGAATTTACAAACCATGAATTCCAAAATTTTTGAAGACCATGAAGACTGCATTTTAACATTTTTGGGGAATTGGGGTTGTACAAGAATGCGCATTTAACTGTAAAACTACCTGTGCTACAAATTAAAATTTATAACTATTAATTAATGGTTTGCAATATGGCTAGAATGATTATTCAACATTAAATAAAAAATTTTAGTGGAGTAAAAGTGGAGTAACCCAATGTGTAGGCCTGATTAGACACTGCTTTGTAACACAAGCTGTTAAATTGTTTTGTGCTGTTTTTCTTCCCATTTTTTTTTTGCTATACCAGCTATTAATAAACAACTAGAAATCAGCCAACATCCACATTTAAAACTGTATAACATTTATAATTCATAATAGGGACACATTTGTAATAGTTGTATAACTATTTGACATTTTCAAAAGTGGTTACCTTAGCGTTTAGTTGTAACTAATTGCAAAAGCTGAATAATTAATTCAACCCTCTATATTAATCAGTGAAATAGTTAACAAATATTGGTTATTTGTTTGAATAATTGTTACATTAATCAGTTATCAAGATAATAATTTTTTTGCAACCCTCACTGGCCACTTTAATAGGTACACTTGTCCAACTGCTTGTTAACGCAAATTTCTAATCAGCCAATCACATAGCAGAAACTTAATGCATTTAGGCAATGGACATGGTCAAGACAATCTGCTGCAGTTCAAACTGAGCATCAGAATGAGGAAGAAATGTGATTTAAGTGACTTTTAACCTGTCATGGTTGTTGGTGTTAGACAGGCTGGTCTGAGTATTTCAGAATTTCAGGCTTACAGAGAATGGTTCGAAATAGAGAAAATATCCAGTTCTGTGGGTACAAATGCCTTGTTGATGCCAGAGGTCAGAGGAGAATGGCCAGACTGGTTCCAGCTGATAAAAAGGCAACAGTAACTTAAATAACCTCTCGTTACAACTGAGGTATGCAAAAGAGCATCTCTGAATGCACAGCATGTCCAACCTTGTGGCAGATGGGCTACAGCAGCAGAAGACCACACCGGGTGCCACTCCTGTCAGCTAAGAACAGGAAGCAGAGGCTACAATTTGCACAGGCTCACAAAAATTAGACAATAGAAGATTGGAAAAACGATACCTGGTCTGATGAGTCTCGATTTCTGCTGCAACATTTGGATGGTAGGGTCAGAATTTGGCATAAACAACTTGAAAGCATAGATCTATCCTGCCTTGTATCAACGGTTCAGGCTGGTGGTGATGGTGTAATGTTGTAGAAGATATTGTCTTGGAACACTTTGGGCCCATTAGTACCAACTGAGCATTGTGTCAACACTACAGCCTACCAGAGTATTGTTGCTGACCATGTCCATCTCTTTATGACCACAGTCTACCCATCTTCTGATGGCTACTTCCAGCAGGATATTGCACAATGTCATAAAGCATGAATCATCTCAGACTGAGTTCACTGTACTCAAATGGCCTCCACAGTCACCAGATCGCAATCCAATAGAGCCCCTTTAGGATGTGGTGGAACAGGAGATTTGCATCATCGATGTGCAGCTGACAAACTTGCAGCAACTGCGTGATGCTATCGTGTCAGCATGGAACAAAATCTCTGAGTAATATTTCCAGTACCTTGTTGAATCTATGCCACAAAGGAATAAGGCAGTTCTGAGGGCAAAAGGGGGTCTACTAGTACACTTTATTGTACCTAATAAAGTGGCCGGTAAAGTAAATTTGTAAAAAAAAAAAAGTAGATGACACTTAAAACTTCACAATATTCACAAGCACATGCACTTAAAAGGGGTATCATATGTGAACATTTGGGCTAATACAAGCAAATACTGTGATGTACGAGATGCATTATACATTTCATCACCAACACAAAATATCAACTTGATATGAAATCAGGGCGGTTTATGTGACACTTCACTTCAAAACAAGCACAAATTGCAATGAGGGCTAAAGATGTGGGGATCATCAACAACACAGATGACAATGACAACAGCAGCGCATATACGGTGATGTCTAACTATATTAGGCTACGAAATCCATGCCAGTAGGAGAACAGACACCAGTGACGCACAGACCTTTGTCTTGTAATCAGTTTTGAGGATGATAAATAAGCAAGTGGTGGTTCGCACTGTGCCAAAGTCAGTAGAGCAGTGTGGTTTGTTTCCTTCCTATTTTACAAGACATTCTGTGTAAAACATGAGTCAAATGTTGGACCTTAATAAAAAGGCACTCAGCTAATTTGGCAGATATGCTTTAAATGTTATGTAGACGCGACGCTATGTAAGATCTTTACTGGAACCATTAATTCACCATTATTGTTTTCATTTATTTGACTAATTGACTGGCTTAAGATTCCTTTTTGGCACTTCTAAAGGAGTTTAAACTTGATTTTATTAGATTAGTTGCACCATAAGTAAATTCAGAGTGGTTGGGTGAAATGTAATGAACTTACCACTGTTGTAACTTTGGCAGTGCAGTTTGCTGTGAGAAACTGTATAAACGTGCCAGGAGGGAGATCGCTTTGTACTCAGAAATATCATTTAGTTGTGCGTTTTGCTTTCCAAAACATGTCTTTAAGATGGTTAAGTATTTATAAAGGCTATAAATCTGTTCTGTCGTGTTTTTTTACTATCGTTCATCCCATTTTAGTGTAATACTGGAACACCGTAATAAAACGGTCAATGTGCTTTTCAAAAAGTGTATTTTTTTTTACAAAAGAAAGGTGGAGTCAAACTGTGTGAATGATTGACACAATTTTCCTTTTTGGGGGGTGAAATGTCCCTTTTAGGCATACATGATGTGCACCAATGTGAGGAAGAATGACAGCGACTATAAAAGCTTCATAACCTAAAGCATCTGTGGCTCTAACAACAAGTTTACTTTTATTTTAAACCTATTTGGTGCAAACCAACAAGAGTGTGCCTTTAGTTTAATTGTCAAAAACCCATGTAAAACTAAATGGTTGTACATACAAAATAAGTTTGTATGCTTGTAAAAGTCTGGGCTTAATTTAGAAAAAAAAATCATACCTTTATTTAGAAGTGAATTAAATTGTTCTCTAATAAATGCTGCTATAGCCATCAAAAACCCTGGAAAAAAATTGTTTTCACAAAAATGTGAAGCAGATTGATTTCAGTTGATACAACTGAACAACTGATTTTAGTTAATAAACAAGTGACAACATTTTTATTTTAAATCTGAAAGAAATGTCATGAGTTTACATAATAAAATTAAAATTACATTTTAAATTAACATATAACTATAATTATAAATCCTTTTTGTCTCTTAATTTTTACATAACTGTTTATTATTACTAGACCTATAGAATAAATGTAATTTATTAATAATAAAACTGAAAAAAAGAAAAGCAAATGTATCATAGTACATAGCTGTAAAGGGCATTGGTTTGTCTAAGAACACCAAAAACACACGATTTTAAAAAGAATCGGCCAAAGAGGCTAGACAGCATGAACCATATCCACCATCAGTCAATCAGTCTGCCTGAGCCGTGTGTCGTCTGCAGGTTAGAAGCTGCTGGCTGTGCTGTAACAACCACTGATCAATACTACTGGAGCATTGCTCCTCTATTTATACACCCCACATACACACACACACACACACACACACACACACACACATATGCGCCTTCTCATGGATGTGTAGGAGAAGATGTGTATCTGTATCTGAAACGTCAAAGAATTAGATTCGCAAAAATGTAGACACTGGCTTCTATTGGATTTCTCATGTGAAACGTGCAATGAAATCTGCCCAGAGCAATGTATTACATGTTTCACAACATTTTTTTTATTCCAGTGAGCCTGGGCTGTCTAAACCTGACTTACTTTTTAGATTAAAGATTACAGGAAATGGCCAAAAAGGAATATCCAGCCTACAATATGTTCATGTAATAGTGATCTGGATGCCTGAGCATATTGCATGGTTCTGTTTGGGAAATGTAAAACTGAAGCTCAGTTTTTTTTATTATTTCATTTTTGATTTCACAAGGAAATATGCTTGTTGAGGAATTAAAAAATGTCCAAGTGCTGCTTAACAAAGAAAAGATTTTTTCAACACTTTTAAAAACATAATAGTTTAAATAACTCTAATCATTTATTTTTGTACTTGCCATGATGACAGTAAATCATATTTTATAGTTATTTTGCAAGATACACAGTAAAACCTGCAGGATTGCACACAATTCATTCATGTTGTCCCAACAAAAATCCATTAAGTTATTGTCATTAATTTAAGTAGATTAACATAAGACAACTAAGTTTCCCCCAAAAATCTCCAGAATTGTTTTGTTTCTGATCATTTTAAATAAGTAGTTTGAACAAGCACCAAAAACATTTTTTTGAGTGTATTAGTATATAGCTTATAGTGCAGTTTAAAGGCTTAACTAGGTCAGTTATGTTAACTAGGCAAGTTTGGTTAATTAGGCAAGTTATTATACAACAGTGGTTTGTTTTGTAACCAATTGAAGATAAAAAAATCTGGATGAGAAGCAGAAAGAGAGGGGAAGAATCGGCAAAAGACCTCATGCCAGAAACTTGAGTCACCATGAGCACATCAGTGTTATATGTCGATGCACTAACCACTAGGTTATTGGTGCTGACATACACTATACAGACATTTTTGCTTTTTTCATAATAAAATGTGCCGAATAATTTAGTCAATTCTGTATATTAAACTTTAGTGGTTTCCATTAACCAACAAGCATGTTTCTTGTATTTTAATGGTTTAATTATTTTTATAGGGATATTAAAAGCAATTTGTACACAATCACGCAGAATGAGTTTTTTGCATTGAGAGGTGCATCTTTTGAATGGTTAACTAACAGCCGTGAGCGTTTTGTGCACTACTTATGCACCCTGTGCGCCTTGCGTTTTAACCGCCTGCTGCACCTCACGGTTTTGCCGTTGCACACTGTGCGCTCGCAGTTGGAAAAAAGAGTTAAAAACCCTGTGCCAAAAAAAAAACATGTTACATCAGTCGCATCTTTTTCATTCTCCAATCATATGAAAGCAGAGGTAGGGTTTCAGTTAAGGTGACAGCGGTGTTTGTGTTGTCAAGATGACTACAGAGACTTTTAAAGGTGAAGGAGAGACTAGTGGTCGCTGTTTCAATTTAACTAGAGCTGTATGACTTTACAAATCTTTAATATCACACATGCAAAAATCACAAACTCAAGAGCGTGGAGAGAGTTTGGATAGAAAAATCTGATGAGGTTCTCATAACTCCTAAACTGTCTGCATTGCGTACAGGTATTGAAAGTTTGGGCTCTTGTTGGAGACAATGTGGAACCTCAATGGCTAACTATTTTCATGCTTTTTGGGGTTGCCCAAAAATACAGACCTTCTGGTATGATAGAGCGACTAAAATAAAAAAGATAACTGGAATTAGACTACTCATTTATTACATTATACCTTGGGAAAATACCAGAAATTATTCCAACTATTGACAAATACTTACTTCAAATCCTTTTGGTAAATAGCAAAAAAGCCATAACTCGAAAATAGTTTCAGGCTGATCCTCCAACAAGGGCCCAATGGATAGGAAATGTAAAGAAAATACACTGTATGGAGAGAATGACTTTTAACCTAAGATTTGATTAAAAAAAAGTGCAACAAGTACTGCCAAAAATAGACTGAGTGTGTCATTGTAAACAATTTGTAATATGTACTTTAAATGTATTAAGACTTGATTTTGTAACCCATATGACAACTGCTCTGTTTTTTGATTGAATTTTTTTCTGTCAATTTTTTCTCTTCTAAATAAAATTTTAAAAAGGAAAAAAAATCTTTAATATCACAATATTATTAAATATTACAATTATAACAATATCAACAGCAACGCTACACCACTACACACTACTGCACACTACTGCATAATACGTCGCTGATGCAGTCGTTGCCTAGTGACTTAAAAATCGCACCGCACTTCTTATTTTCCTACCTTCGGTGTGATCAGGCCCTGGATGTTCTTTTGTCAATTCAGTTAAAGCCTATGTTTTAGACCCCAGTATGAACAAAAACATCCTACAACAATCTTCTTTTGTGTTCTTCAGATGGGAGTCATAGAGGATTTAACAACATGAGGGTGGGTAACTTAATTTTTCAGGTAAAATATCTCTTCTGGCTGCTTACAGAACACTAACAAAGTCTAAAGGGAATACTTTTTATGCATTTTGGCCATTCATTGCGTTTTGGGGGCTTAAAACAAACATTTGAAAGTGTTTTTTTCAAAATGCACTTTCAAAATGATAATGTTGTCTCAATGTATACAACAAAAAATGTGCTTTGACTTCTTGTGCATGTATATTACAGTACTACAAGGCTGTATGTGCACAGGAGTATAGTGTTTCCTTACAAAAGGACAATACTGTACAGTGTTTTAGCCATTTTCACAGATCTGTTATCAACTGTAAACAAACTTTAAAACACAAAGGAAAAACTTGTCGGTTTTTAGTACACTTTTGTTATGTAAACATTAGAGATGCTCTGATCGATCGACCGGAGATTGGTATTGGTCGATAATCACATTTAATGACTTGATCAGTACTCGCAGATTTGGCCGATCTCATGAACCGATCACAAGTATTTGTGTTAGTTGGAGATGAGCAAAATATTTGAATGACCTTGCATGTATTTAGGCCTTTTACATATAAGAACTGAAAGAACTGTTTTTAACATTATTGTAAGTTTACTAAAACCCGGCTAGAAATATCACAGTAAAGTAAAACATACAAATAATTCTTTAATGTGAATATTTAATAATCTAACTTATAATTTTATTATTAATATGATATACTTATTTCAACAAACTGTAGTTTATAGACCTATTTCTTTTTAGTAAAGATGTATTAGATTTATAGTGGTGCATTTGAACTTTTTATGCATCAGGTATGCGCAGCTAATTTCTTCTTGATTGAGACATGTTAAATTCTACTTTCATCATTTGCAATGTTTCCAAATTGCATTGATTGTCATTTTTCTTACCATTTTTTTTATTTGTTTTGTCTATTGTCTGTAAAGCTGCTTCTGACCATGACATGTTCACACCTAAATGGCTATAAGAGACACGTTTAAGAGATTATATGGAACATCCTTCAATTATTCTCTTAGGTAAGGAGAGACCTCTACTGAAGTATTATACTTAGAGGGAAAACGTGCTTTATGCATTATAAAGCTTGAAGCATCAGAAAATGTACTTGGCATCAGCCGATCACCACTGAAAGGAATCGGTACTTGGCTTCAAAAATCCTGATCAGAGCATCCCTAGTAAACATATCATTGTTATACTGGAAATTGGCCAAAAAGGAGTAGTGCATTCATTAAAAAACAAAACCTTAATCACTGAAATGTGAAGACCACGTGAAGGTCTCAATTCAAAGATCGGCATTAAGTTCTCACTCACATACTGTACATTTACATGTGCTTAATCCTGTGGAGAATCATCTGGGTGAGCGACACTATAAGACGAGACTGCACACTGTATCTAATTACAGCTCTCTTTTAGGACTGCTAAGATTCTCATTGTCACCTTAATAGCTGTATGTTCACACTTTATTAGTGAGTATTTTACAGCTCTCTTCCTCAGTGCCGACATGCCCACTAACTAACCCTTGGCAAAGTGCACTCGGCTGGAGACAGCGCAAGTTCTGTTGGGCTTTGAGGTGCTACAGCAGATCATTAAAATAACATGACAGGCTTAGCAGGCGGTACACCTCTAAATTGACTTTATAATTTCGATATTTTGCCCATGATAAGGTGAACTGGACTCCCTCACACAGCATGAGGTGAAACAATTGCCAAACAATACCTAGCCAAGCTGTAGTGTGCATCTGAAACCACTGAACTGCTCCCAGTTGTTTCATGTGAGGTTAAAGCACAATTAAAGTCACATCTGGTTAAAGAGTGATATTACTTATAGAAAGATATATTTATTTCAGTGACAGAGATTATGAATAGGGCTGCACAATATAAAAAAATTACACATTGCGATATTTTTTATTCTGCGATTTATATATTGCAATATGAATGCAATTTCACGAGATGAGTTGAATAAATGTTTGTGAAGAATCTATAATTTTAGATTGATTGGGAAGATTCTGTAGGGGAGTGCATACAATATTATAAACAATCTACAAGCATAGAGAAATTCAATAAAGATAAATATGCTAATTAAATAAACAGCGTTTTATTGTTTTCTAAAGAGTCAAAATGTATTCAGTTACACAGTGATTGTATAATCAAATGAAAAATAATACTGCATAGTCTTTTTTCTATAAACAATTCCATAAAATGTATTAATTTATAAATTTTTCAAAGGTACAAACGGTACATTTTCTTATGCCTGAATGCTATTAAAACCCTCACACAATCACAGGCCCCAAAAAACACTTGCAAATTGATCAATTAAAATCCAGACTCCACATTGCTTATACTCGCGATGTGACTATTGCAAACGATCACATTGAGATATTGAAATATCAAAATCTATATATTTATTCACTTACAATAACTAGTTTGTTATTATTTTATTTTAAAAATACAGTAAAAACACAAATATTGTGAAATATTTTTAGGAATGTTTTTGTTGAAATGTAACATTTAATTTTTTTGTGTGTAATTTTCACTATTAACAAACCATTAACTATGATTTTCCCTCAATAAACTCCTTATTTGCTGCTTATTAATAGTTATTAAGGTAGTAGTTGGGTAGGATTAAGAGAAAAAAATAAGATCATGCAGAATTTGTACTTTTAAGTACTAGCAAACAGCCAATATCTATCAGCTAATATCACATATATTTTGTGCAGATACAATATCATACACATACAAAAATAAGTAATACACTGTTCTGCTTTATCACAACCAAAAACAAATGACCATAAAAAACTATTTAGCTATTAAAAAAACTACAGTAAAAAAACCTTGAATAAAATAAATAAAAATAATAATAAGGGCATCATAGTGGCGCAGTGGGTAGCACGATCACCTCACAGCAAGATGGTCGCTGGTTCGAGCCTCGGCTGGGTCAGTTGGCATTTCTGTGTGAAGTTTGCATGTTCTCCCCGTGTTCGTGTGGGTTTCCTCCGGGTGCTACGGTTTAACCCCACAAGTCCAAAGACATGTGCTATTGGTGAATTGAGTTAGCTAAATTGTCCATAGTGTATGTGTGTGAATGTGTATGGATGTTACCCAGTGAATCTGCATAAAACATGTGCTGAATAAGTTGGCGGTTCATTCCGCTGTGGGACTAAGCCGAAAATAAAATGAATGAATAAATAAATAAATAATAAAAATAATAAAAAAGTTTTTTTTTCTATTTCTCTTCTGCTTTAAGACTAGTGTCAATATAATTCAATTTCCACGCTTTGTAAAAAGATTTTAAAGACCCTCTTAATGAAAACCTTTTTTTTTTTCAACTTTAAACACAAAACAAATTTCTTTTATCCATCTGTCATATAAAAGTGTAGATGTTTGTTTCCACTTAAGGAGAATAAGTCTCCTAGCCAATAATGTAGTGAAAGCAACAACATTGTGTGTTGTTGAAGGCAAAATTGGCCCAAAAGGAATTCCGAACAGTGCTGTTAGAGGATTTGGAGTGACTGATAAATTAAAGTTTTTTTTCAAAAGGATCAAATATTTTAGAACAAAACTCCATCAATCAAAGACAAGACCAGAACATGGGATTGTTGACACCTATTACAGGTATAAATTCTATTTGGATAACAGCTAATATCTTAATAATAGGCAGGTAATATAAGCCACTAGTGTGAATTGGTCCCTATACTAAAGTGTAAAGTGTTACCTTATTTTAGATATTTTATGTAATTTATTCCAGTGATGGCAAGACATCAGATTCTTTGGTCTTATAGTGCTCAGCATAATTGAGTACAGCCCATTTAAAAATTTATATTTTTATCCATTTCTCAGTGAATATAGACAATGTTTTTGGTGCATTTAAACAAAACAGATTCAAAATTCAAGCAAAATATTGCTCAATAAATTACAACCTACAAAATTTCTACAAATTTTTTAAATTTTTTTGCTTCTCTTAATTTTTCCTCTTTTTAAAATTTGTATTTAATATTTTTTTATAACATAAATTTGGCTGTACTAGTTTTTAGACCGTTATAGTAAGTTATTTTGTTAGATAAGCTCCAGATTCGGCTTCAGTACTGACTAATCTAATGTATATGCACAAATATAATATTGTATAGCTTCATATTAAAAATATGAATTTAAAAGAGAGATTTGTGAGGGGTGTACTTATATATGCTGAGCACTGTATGTCCTATAATCCTTCAGAAAGCATTCTAATAAGGTAATTTAGTGCTTAAGAACTACATTATCATAGCTGAAAACAGTCATGCTACTTGATATTTTGCTGAAAACTGTTGAGTTTTCAGTTTCTTTGTTTATAGACAATAAGAAAATCACAATGAGCTGTCTTTATCAACGCGTTTTCTTTATTATAGCATCAGGACAGGCTCATAAGACTTGTATTAAATGCATTATATACATATACATATACGAAGCAAAAACAACAAAATGAGCATCACATCGCTGACCAAAAAATGTCAAAGGGTATTTCACTTTTTATGTCGATATCTGTTAACACAAACAAAATGTGCTAAATGCTTTAATAAATCAGATACTTAAGGGTTCAACATGACTGACTTGTATATACCTTGTTGTAAGGGCTTTTTCACCAACTGGATGTACAGAGTAATAAAACACACAAACACACACACACACTACATGACTGTGTTTGTGCTCTGTTCTCCTGAAGAGATAATTGTGTTTTCCAAACCCTGCTTGAACACCCATGAAAACGATGTAACCTCCCAGTAAACCACACTGACACTGAGACAAACACTACATATTTTTAGTCATTTCAATTACTGCAGTATGCACTGTTTACTTCATTACTGAAAGCAATTAACAAGTTTCTTTGTTAACTCTCCCTCTTATTTCCATATTGAAGTGCGTGAGCATTATATCTCAATAATGCCATTAAATGAAAGGGCAAAGCTCCGCCTTACCCTAGGAACGTTTCATGTGAAAGCTATATCATTATATACCACAACAATCTGATTGGCTGAAACACCAAAAGGGGATTTGTGACACTGTTGAAATAAATGGAGATGAATGAGACGCTATAAAGCTTCAAAAACAGACATACGCGCACACGTACACATGCACGCTGTCATGTATCTCATGTTAATGAAAGCTCTTTGAATAATCTCCAGAACAGCTGCTCAACAATAGGCTGTGCGCAGCTCTCATCCCACTGTATGTGTGTGTGAGTGCGTGACCCCACCACACATGGCTCTCGTCATCATAATAGCACTCAGATAAGTACTTCACAGGCAATCATAATCAGTTGCCAAGCAACAAGAAAGACTCGCATAGAAGGACCAGTGCTGGGGAGATGACCATATAAGCTAATATCTATAATTCAGATATAATGTCTTAGCTAATGTAAATGTATATTTGTGTTGAAAACTACATATTTTTGAGCCCATTTCAGTGCAACAATGTGAACAACAAAATACATTGGTGATTTACACACATTTTCAGAGAGACTTCTCAAACCTGGCTTCACTATCTTTTTACTGAAGTGGGTCTCAAGTCCAATACTGGGATATGGGTATGTCTTCCCTAACCCTTGTGTGTCAATATAAAAGTTGCATATAGGTCCACATGTAGGACATCATAAAAAGAACATTCATTTGTTTTCTTTTGGCTTAGTCATTTTATTCATCAGAGATCACCACAGCGGAATGAACCACCAACTTATCCAGCATATGTTTTACACAGCGGATGCCCTTCCAGCTGCAACCCAGTACTGAGAAACATCCATGCACACTCATTCACACGCATACACTATAGCCAATATAGTTTATTCAATTCACCTATAGAGCATGTCTTTGGACTGTGGGGGAAACCAGAGCACCTGAACACTTTCTCTGATCTCTGATCTATATCTTAAATAGTAATAATAAATATTATAAATAATAAATAAGATAAATATACATTTAACCCCCTATAGCAGTTCATACCATAGTGAATGCATAATCACACCAATCAATGCTAGGAAAAATATCATTCAACAGTCACAAACTGTTGTATAACTTGACTTACAGTAACCACTTAAAATAGTGACTAAATATCCCCCAAAACTGAAAGTGTATAAATTTTATTAATAAATTAGATGTAATTGAAATACATTCATACATTTGATTCACTGAAGCATGTATTACCAAACTACTACTGAAAAAGTTGACCACCTATGCACAAAACCGGGGGAAAAGCATTTATTTGCTCGACAAGCCAAACCTGAAAAAAGGGCCAAGATATAATACAAAGTATCTATATTTTTAACAATTGCTATTTTGACCTGTTAACAATGAATGTTTGACTTTTAGCTTAAACGGCACTGTGATAAAATATATTGTAATTTAATGTTTTCAATTGGGACATTTTTGTCCTGAAGCTCCTGAGTTTGGACTACTTTTATACCTGGAATAAAAAATATTTATAATAGCGAATGAGGATGAAATATTAACACTTCATTACAATGTTGTTTGCATTAACACAGTAAAAACGATCACAAAATAAAATTATGAAAAAGAATAAAATGTCCAAGAGTTAACACACCAGATCAACAGATCAGAGCTTTTTAGCAGAGAGCTCTATGAACTGTACTGTGTGTGTTAGATAATCAAGACATACAAAATGACAGTGATTCTCCAGGACCGGAGTTGAGAACTGCTGTTTTATTTGCTTTAGACTCATGATGGATGCATTAGGCTGACATGAAATCACTCATCAAACACCAGTAGCTGTTCCGCACAGCCATCGTCAGCTATGCTCATCTGCCAGCCGGTATCTATGCTATGGACTGAGCAATGGATCGGTTAGCACTTAGCATGAAGAGTGCGGCAGCCCCGCTGATTAATAAGAACACTTTGAGGAGCGGTAATGCAAAAAGGTGCAAACTTCAAACAAAGGCGCTATCACTTTAATTAAGCCTGATAATCCAGAGCACTAATGGATTCACAGTCTATTAGGCAGCCCCTTGATAGCACTAAGGACTTTTGTCAATGTGAGAAAGAACAGGAGATGGTAAAGAGAGTTTCATTTCTTCCACCGACTGAGATCAGGTCATAATGTTGCTGCTTTTTGTTGTTGCTAGTTTTGTGGTGGTGTGTTTTTTCATATGGTAAGCATATAGAGTGATTATATTGCAAGTATCAGTGTATCGCTTTTAAAAATATCATCAGTTTCTTGAACAAAAAAAATGAAAACACTGACTGAAGCCCGGCTAACATTGTGCGCTTTTTAATAATTCTAAACGATTGTAGCTTGTCAGAAGCAAAAAAAAAAAACTCATTCTGCATTTAAAATCATCTATCCATGACACATTTACTAAAACTCCCATTCTGAAATGATACTTCATAGTAGGAATGTCCAGATCCAATCATGTGATTGGAAATCGGGCCCGATTTGAATTGGACGTTACCTCCCGAACAGGACTTGAATATATATACTGTATATACATATTTCACATTGTTTTTTAACACATCAATAGTTATGCTGTGGCACAGAGTTAAACCTTTCCTGACTTCACACAGAAACAGCAACGTGTGCGGCATGACATCACTTTGTTGCAGAGACGCTATTGGTTAAATGCCGGCAAAGTAGAACACGGAAGCAGCTAGGTCGAGTATGTCTGCAGTCTGGGGGCATTATGAAGTTATTGACAACAACATTGCCATAGCAAACTGTGAGATATGTAATCCTGGGATTGCCTGCTGGGTATTTTAAGTTGAGGTGCTTTTTGTTTTTATACTAGATTGTTTTTATTTTTACTGTTGCACTAAAGTCCAAAAGTGAAGAATTTATATTATTTATTACTTGATTGTTCAAGCTACGTCACAGAAGTGCTCTGTTTGTTGTTGTATGTTAAATTAAGGTGAATTATATAAAAAATAAGGAACATCCTTGATTTGTTTCTTCGCTCTTCTTTATTCTTTTTTATGTATTAAAGAAGCATCGGATCAAGTTTCTTTATCGGTAGATACTCAAAATCAAATGACTCGGATTGGAGCGCAAAAAAACCTGAACGGGACATCCCTACCTCATAGCAAACATAAACTATCTGTAATGGTAATTTTGCTCACAACATGCCTTAAATAAAAATAAAACCACAATAAAACTGTTTTGATATTTCCCTGTGGTTGTTTGAAGTGGTTGCGATGATTTTGCATCATCAGATTCAACACTTCTATTGGTTCCTTGTTTGACGCTTGTCATAGCACAATTCAGGAAAGTGTCTTAAACTTTCAGAAGCTGCCACAACTTCATCAGACACAACATTGGATTGCAATGGCCAATGATCAGCTGTCAGTGAATATGTAAAAAAACACAGATTTTAGACAAGGATTGTAGGAATTTCCAAAATTTGTCTCAGATGACCAAATTGTGGCTGAAATCGCAGTGTAAGCAAGGCTTAAATGCTTGTTCATAATACCGATAACTATTTTCAAGATCTCACACTTAGCTAATGATTGATAATACAGCTTGTTTGGCATGCTGTCAAAGGAGAGAGCCCTAAGCTTATGAGATCCTCGAGCACAGGTCCCCCTCCCGTTCAAAAGGGCGAGAGGGGAGTTTGAGCTCAGGTAGATCTCGATTAATCTCCCGACTTATTTCTGTGTAATGACAGATATATGATGGCTAAGGAGAGATGTACGCTTGCTAAAACTTGGCTATGGTATCAATTTTACTTAGGTTGCGTGTTTTTGGACTGTGGGAGGAAAATGGAAAACCTGGAAAAACACACGCTAGCACAGGGAGAACGAGCAAACTCCACACAGAAATGTCAACTGGTTTAGTAGGGACTTTAACCAGATACATTCTTGCTGTGAGGCAACAGTGCTAATTACTGGGCCGCTGTTTCACCCATCTGGAAAGAAGGGGGAGTAGGGGTGGGTGGGGATTCTTTAAGACAAAAATACTAAGATAAGAAAACTCTGGTTATTCATAGTGAGTTAGGAATCATCTGATTGGTGAATCAATTGTGGGCTGATGTGGGACCAGCTGTGATCAATCATAAGCAGATGATCCTCTCGAAATTAGTTTATAAATAAATTTCACATATTATTTTGTAGTTTTAAAAAGCATTCTGGATTAAAACAAATCGCAGTCCACACAATGATAACAATGACAGCACTTGTTGATGAACAATAAAAACAGTGAAAATCAGATTCAAAGAGATTGAGCTTTAAGGCGGACAACAAAACTGCAGCAAACACTTACAGTAAACAGTATGATATTGCCTACTGTTGTGGATGCATCATTATTCATTCTTTATCGCATGTCTTTGGACTTGTGGGTGAAACTGGAGCACCCAAAGGAAACCCACGTGAACATGCAAACTCCACACAGAAATACCAACTAGCCCAGCCAAGGCTTGAACCAGGAACCATCTTGCTGTGAGGCGACAGAGATACCCACTGCACTGTTCGGATGAATCATAATTATCTTTAAAGATATTGCTATTGGTGTGAAGAGTCCTTATATGATGCCTTTTGAATTTCCTTTATCCCAATAGTAATTAGGCAGTTCATTCCACTGTGGTGACCCTTGATGAATAAAGAGACTAAGCCAAAGGAAAATGAATGAATGAATGAATAGTAATCAGTTGTCAAACTAGTCAATCAGTTTTATTCTTGCCTGTTTCTTTTGGAAATAAGATATTTAATTATAAAAGAAATGCAGCATCTTATTTGCTTAAACTACATAAACATTCATCCTGCTGTCTGTTTGTAAAATGACAATATCAAAGCCTTAAACTACCAATCTGTTTTGATGCATGTGAATCTCAGCACTACCAAACTTCTAACCACCATATTCACTTGTTAGAGAGCTTTTCACACTGTATTACGGCAGACATTCTATTACAGTATTTTAACTGGTTCATGGTCAAGCAGTTTTTCCTCCACCTTTTATGACTTGTTGAGATCTGACTGATGGTGGTCCTTGATCCTCACAGCTCAAGATACATTTGTTGTCCTCTGCTGTACTTAAAGCGCTCTCTGGCTAAGACCTTAATTTGTGTCCTAACAAAGCAGTAAAGCAAAGAGGATAAATGAAGTTGTGACTAGCTAAAGTTGATTTCCAAGGTCAACTTAAGAGTAGAACATCTTGTCCTTAAAGAGACAGTTCTCCTACTTGAAGTTTCAACTGTTATTACTGTTCCTTGCATTCCTTTAAAGATATTTTAACTTTTTATATGGAACACTAAAGGTGAGTTTTTGAAAAATACCCTGCTTCCCCATTCAAAGTGAGTGAGAACATAAAATTGCCAAAAAATATCTTAGAAATATTACAAAGTGGTCCATTTAGCTAATGTGGCATATTCAAAAAGTGAAGTCATATGAATAATTTAGCTTAAAGAACAGACCAGATTTTGTCAACACTTACTGACAATCTTGACAACTCTAGTGAATACTAGGGGTTTTCTGAGAAATGCTACTAAAGAGCCATTTTGGGTTCCCTGAACAACTTTCATTAAACAGTTTCAAAATGACAATTTTTAGGAAATTTTTCATAATCTGCAGAAACATTTTTCATTCTATTTCATTTTTATGAAACCAGTGTAAAAAGAAATACAATGATGATTTAGTGAATAAATTGATCATGTTCACAAAACCACACGAGTATGTTTACAGTTGAAGTCAGAATTATTAATCCTCCTGAATTGTTAGCACCCCTTTATATATTTTCCCCCAATTTCTGTTTACCAGAGAGACTTTTTCAACACATTCCTAAACATAATAATTTTAATAACTAATTTCTAATAACTGGTTTGTTTTTATCTTTGCCATAATGATAGTACATAATATTTTACTAGATATTATAATATTTTTATATAATATTTTATTTTAAAATATTGCTAATAATATTAACCTTAAAATGTTGTTTAAAAGCTGCTTTCATTCTAGCCGTAATAAAACAAATAAGACTTTCTCTAAAAGAAAAACTTTTTTCACTTTACTTGCATCGATTCGAGCAGTTGGCACCTGGTCAGTTGGCACTTCTGTGTGAAGTTTGCATGTTCTCCCCGTGTTTGAGTGGGTTTCCTCTGGGTGCTTCGGTTTCCCCCACAGTCCAAAGACATGTGGTACAGGTGAATTGAGTAAGCTAAATTGGCCATAGTGTATGTGAGTGTGTGCAAGGGTGTATGGGTGATTCCCAGTGTTGGGTTGTGGCAGGAAGGGCATCCACTGCATAAAACATGTGCTGGATAAGTTGCCAGTTCATTCCACTGTGGCGACCCCAGTTTATTAAAGGGACTAAGCCGAAAAGAAAATGAATGAATGAATGAATGAATGAATGTTTACATGAGTTGCTTTTTGAATGTTCCTTTCATGATCACGTTTTACATGTTATAGCACATAATTTGATTAACGTCATTGCGTCACCACGCTATCCACATTTCCTCCGCAGTTTCATGTAATTTCGGGTGTTTCATTTTTAATTTTTCGACTTTACCTGCAGTTTGGCAATTATAATTTCATTTAGGAACATTTCATGCAAGCCTCCCCCCAATAACAAACTGAGCTATTGGATGCGAGTATGAAGTAAGGACTGGTGGAAGAGTGTTGTTTTAATGGAATTTGATACCCCGAATAAAAACAAAACTGCATTTCACGATGCATGTGTCTGTGGTTCTTTACTGACTCGGTAGAAGCAAAAAATAGGGTCAAACAGCCGTTGTTTACATGTCTGTATACTGCACTTTAATAATGCGACTAATATAGGCATACTCCACAAGTCTTAATCCGATTTCTGTTTAGTTCGTTTATGACTTTAGTTGGATTAAAGTCATAAAAAATTGTTGTTTACATGATAGACTCTTAATCAGAGTATTGTCTTAGTAGTATTAAAATCAGATTATTGGTGTCCATGTAAACGTATTCTTTGACTCAATGATTGCAAGTCATCTAAAGCTATCACATGATATGGACTATAGAATGCATGCTATATGGACTACTTTAATATTTTCATGGTATTTTATAAAGCTTTTGCATCAATTTTGAAGTTTAAAAGCACCAATCCCCGTTTCTTGTAATTACACTGAATAGACCATTGAGAACATTATTAAAATGCCTCCTTTTGTGTTCCACAGAAAAGAGAAAATAGTGCAGGTTTGAAACAACATGATGTTTGTGTGAATGATGACAGAGTCGTCATTGTCACTATTCCTTTAAAGATGAATTCGTATTTGTTATACAGCGGCGAATGTAACATATGAACCAACTGAACAGTTCTATTGTTGGGATTATATTCATCTGTTGTCACACATGTTGTCACACATCAGACTTGCCCTGTATGTAACAATAAGAGAAAGAAGTGAAGTGTGATTCACAAAGTGACATGTTGTCTGAATTGTGCTTGCGTTTGAACTACATGTTCTTCTCTATATAAACATCTGTAAAAGAGCACAGTACTACTAATAGACAAAACTAAACAAAACCCGCCATCCAACTAGCACATCCCAGTGCATGCAGCCAAACAATATATGCACGCCACTGTTTGAGACTGTCTGCACAACTATGTCACCTTCACCTTGTACACACTTATTCGACATCTCACATCGAACTATTTAACGTGTTAAATGCTCAGAGTGCTTATGCTCAAGAGAGCCTCCCCATCTGAAAACGTGTATACAAGGTGTTGAAGGAGCTCAGGTTGCAGGTCCCATTTTTTCAAGTCAAATATATTTAAACAAGAACTTCTGTTTTCCAAAACTCATACTGGCAATGTCAGGTCTAAAATAAAAGGTGTTTCTTGTTAAGCACCACATGATGCTTGTTGTTGTTATGCTTATCAAAATACTGCTCTGTATTTTAACACCTTCATGTCTTAAAACACAACAGACTGCAACCTCTGCACTTGTGTCACAGAATAAACTAGGAAGCCACAAGGGAGGGAAGGAAATTTGGGAAGATAACAACGTTTGATAATGGTGGGGAATTATGTTGTTGTCAACACCTCGCATCTTGTCAAAAACTTTGCAAGATACGCACAATAAGTAATATTTTTGGAGCTAGTAACATTCTGAGGATGTGTCAGAAACAGGTGCTTACAAAACAGAAAACACATTTTGCAAAAAAGATATTAATAACTTTACAGATGCCATCTTATGTGCATTTAAAAGGGGTGGTGACAATTTGACTTCTGTGTTGTCACTGTTATGCCATTTCTGAGAATGTGAATCTACACAGAAGGCTTGAACTTTATCATTACTGTAAGTGCTTGTGAGTTCACATGTTTTCAGCTTTGACTTTCACCTTTGTGTCATTCTAAATGCTTTAAAGAAGAAAAAAAACACCATATGCCAGATTCATTATTTATCAGAATGCTTATTTAACCAAAGTAGACCCAAGGCATTCAGTGTTCATACCTAAATAGGTTAAAGGTAAAGGATAGGGCTGGGCGATTTGGCCTCAAATCTAAATCTCGATTAATTGAACATTTTAACTCGGTTACGTTTAATGAACGATTATTTTATTTTTTTATGTTTTGCCCTCATAGTTCACTGATAGGATTTGTACAATAAATATGCTTACTCTACAAATGAGAGATTTTTAAATGAAGGGTGCATAAAAAGAAACACACACTAACTACCATCTATGATTATTTATTGAACATCAACACTGAACAACTAAAATTTAAAAACACATTGCCTAAAAAAAACAGTCAAAAAAGGACTAGGAAAAGTAATTCAAAAAATTGAAGTAATCAAAAAATCTGATCGATTAGCAGGGGTCACTGACTTTTTTGAAACTGAGATCTATACTTCTTGG
Organism: Danio tinwini; assembly: GCA_903798205.1. Taxonomy (NCBI): domain Eukaryota; kingdom Metazoa; phylum Chordata; class Actinopteri; order Cypriniformes; family Danionidae; genus Danio; species Danio tinwini. Next base: position 11,118,563 of record CAIGQZ010034880.1, read on the forward strand.
GTACAGATTAATGTGAAGAGCTACCAGTTTGCTACACACTTCTCAAAAAACAAATTTGCTCAATTTACCTTTAATTATATGTTATTATTAATAATTAATGTTGCACTGGGGCGGTTTGCTGCCGAGTGTGATACGGTTGGGATCAGCACCTCCAAGTCCGAGGCCATGGTGCTCCACCGGAAATGGTGGTTTGCCATCTCCAGGTTGGAGAAAAGTCCTTACCCCAGGTGGAGGAGTTCAAGTATCTTGGGGTTTTGTTCACGAGTGAGGGAAGGATAGATTGTGAGATTGACAGGTGGATTGGTGCAGCGGCAACAGTAATGCAGTCGATGTACCGGTCCGTTGTGGTAAAGAAGGAGCTGAGCCGAAAGTCAAATCTTTCGATTTACTGGTCAATCTACATTCCTACTCTCACCTATGGTCATGAGCTTTGGGTCATGACCGAAAGGACAAGATCTTGAATACAAGCGGCCGAAATGAGTTTCCTTCGAAGGGTGGCAGGGCACACTCTTATGAATAGGGTGAGGAGCTTTGACACTCGGGAGGAGCTCGGAGTAAAGCCGCTGCTCCTCCACATTGAGAGAAGTCAGCTGAGGTGGCTCGGGCATCTGTTTCGGATGCCTCCTGGAAAACTACCTAGGGAGGTGTTCCAGGCATGTACCACCGGGAGGAGGCCTCGGGGAAGACCCAGGACACGTTGGAGGGACTATGTCTCCTGGGCCTGGGAACGCCTCGGGATCCCCCCGGAGAAGCTGGAGGAAGTGTCTGGGGAGAGGGAAGTCTGGGGTTCTCTCCTAAGACTGCTACCCCCGCGATCCGGCCCCGGAAAAGTGGCAGAAAACGAATGAATGAATGAATGAATGATTTAACAAGGTAGGAAACAGATAAATATCAATGATTTCACTAGCCACTAACAATTTTTAACAAACCATGCACTACAATGTACCATGTTTGTCAATCGATTGTGTAACATAAATCAACTTTCAGATTTTACTGACATTATCACCAAATCTACAGCATTTTAACATACAGTAGCTGACACTCTTCTTACCATTGTAGTTGCCCCCAGATGGACATCGAGAGTGGAGATTTTAATCGTTCTAGTCTTTAAGCACAGTTTTGTTTTTCTGTCTGAAAATGCTTTGATTTTCTAATAAAAAATGTGTAGCTCTAAATGAGTCTTTGGTTGTTTTTGGGGGGTCTTGTGAAAAGAGACTGCTGTTTTCACAAACCTTCCTTCAATTTGTGGACTTTTTCCACTTGTAGTGTGCTGCCCGGTGGGTAGTTAGCATGGTAACATTAGCTTGCGTGACATGTTCTGAAATGTCTCTCTGTGTCTCTTTGCCGTCACCCAATGAACTGAAAACGAACTCTTCCTCCTATTTACCGGGAAAACTATATGTTTTTCTCTTTTTTCTGCCATGTTTTCGAATCATATCCTCCCCTTTACTGCACCCGCAACCATTGCTGTGGAGACCAGCTAGCTCTGATCTAATATGAAATATTTTAACTTCAAATTTACACCAATGCAAGTGTGATTTAAAAAGAATGGCTTAAAAAACATTAGATGCAGCTTACTGGTAAGTGATGCTATGGTAAGCTATTTAAAGAACACGTATGTATCAACTCATGTGATACTCGCGGGCTACCTGGTGCTCCCGGCACCATTTGTTGACCCCTGTATTATAGGTTCTGAGTGTCGATTTTGATTACTTTTTGATTAATCGCCCAGCCCTGGCAGAAGATCAACTTTGAAGATGGGTAAAAACATATTTAACTATGATCCCTTCTCTTTGTTATATCTCAAATCCTCTATAGTTGTTTTTGTGAGAAAAATTAAATATAAGCTACTATTTAATAAACAGAATAGGTTGCTAAAGAACTTATTTTCAAATGCAAAAAAAGATTAGCTTTGGAGAAACATGAGGGCAGGTAAAAACTATATTTTCAATACATTTACTCTACAAGCTCCATCTGAAGTTAACATTCTGTTTGCTTCAATAGATCACACCTATATACCACTCTGCAGAAATCAATGGGTTTTTTTTTTATTAATAGTTCCAGCAGAAATGAAAATCTGTTATTAATACTCACCCTTAGGCTATCCAAGATGTGACTTTTTTCAGTTGATCTTTACAGAAGGTCTTTGGTGATTGATAAAATTCAAGCTAATCAGCACTTTGAGAGTGAAAAACATATACAGCAAAACTACATAAATACCTATGGCTTCTATGTTTAAAAAACTGAACATAATCACTTTCAATCCACAGTCATTGTATGCTCCTGAGTGTTCATGACAGATTGTGAACAGTCAGTCTGGGTCTTAATTATGTTTTGCCTATGTTTCTCTGAATCTAAAAGTTGCTGTACCCATTGACTTGTGTTATGAATCAATTAAATGTATTATCTTTCTATTTCTAAATATGTTTGGTGACTAAAATATTATTTTAATAAATATATCGGTTTAATAAATCTGTTTTGTTTAAATGCACCAAAACACATTTCCTATATTTACTGAGAAATGGATAAAAATATTCATTTTCAAAATGGGGTGCAGTTATGCTGAGCACTGTATATTGAGGCGGGAAGTCACTTTTGACATAATTTGTGGGTGAACTACCCTTTCAATTCCAATTTCAAAACTCATATTTATGAACTTATAGTGTAAATTTGACAAAGCTTTATTAGGTAAGCAGAAAAGCACTTAGCACCAGTTATTATGCTTTAGCTTAATATTCAATCAATTTAATTTGATTCTCACAGTATTCTATTTAATTAATAACAAAATATTATGTTCAATGCCACTATTTTACAGCTGGTCAGTCAAAATAATTCCTTACTTGCCCTGATGTTCACTGTAACATAACCTTGTACTTTAATGAGATTTTCCAAATATCATGGAAGCAACAACTTGAGGACAGAATTGACTAAATAGTTTGAAAGATTTCAGCACAAAAGACAGGCCTGCAGTGCAGTGATGCTGTGTTCTAGTAGGCTACGAGCCCCTCACTGGCTCAATAAGTAGGCTACAAAACGTCATCACTGTAAATGGAAAATACAATGCAGAACACTTAATGACGCTACACATTCAGTGTGTTTTAGATGATTCAGGTTATCAAGTAAATTCATGTCCTAACAGAATTTAAAAAACATTTTAATGCTATTTTCTGTCTTTTAAAAGTTTACAGCTCAGTTCTGTAACAGAATCCTAACAGAATCCTAAATTATACATTCAGGTAGCTACTACATTTATTAGGCTCACAAATGTATAGACATAAACGGATGATAGTCTATGAAAGTCAATATTTTAATAAAGCATTCAAGTTCGTCGTAACTTAACATTATGTTTATGTTTGGAACGAAATTCCAATTTCCCACAAATGTTTAAGTAACAAGTGGGCTGAAAGTTGGGCTATTTCCTAACTCCGGACCGCCACTTCTTGTTTAGGATGATGAAATCTGTGGCATTTTTACGTGAACGACAATGAATGAAACATGAGGATTATGGAAAGTGTTACCTTCTGGTCCACGATGGAGCATGCCATCTCTCGGACTTGCGCCAGGCTGAACTCGCCGGAGTCCAGCAGTACGGGTTCCCTGCTCAACCCGATCTGGATTTGGAAGGAGATGCCTTGCGACCCCGGGAGGGGGCTCGGCGGTCGGATTACCGGAGGTACGCTCATATGAATCCCCTGGTGTCAACACAATCACGCCTGGTGGACAGCGATCAGATCGGGCTGTTTAATCGAGTTCACACACCGGTTGCGCAAAACTGAGGCAAACTTCAGATCCCTAAAGACGTTCAGAGGCTAAAATGAGCGAAAAACGCGAATTTGAAAGAAAAGCGATAGCACGGAAATGCAAAGAGTTATTTGGACATTGAGAGGCGATGATGATGATGATGATGATG
>CAIGQZ010034880.1:11127472-11144695 GCA_903798205.1 Danio tinwini
TCCGATATATATATACAAATAAACTTATGAAGGTGGGCTCTTTTTATTATGCAGAAATATATATGTAATGTAATGTAAATGTAATGTAATGTGTATTTATATAGCACATTTATTGTGTACGGTCATACACCCAAAGCGCTTCACAGTCATGAGGTGTATCTCTCCACACCACCACCAGTGTACAGCATCCACTTGGATGATGCAACAACAGCCACAGGATAATGGCAATGGCACCAGTGCCAGCTATTGGTGGAGTGGAGACACAGTGATAGAGCCAATTCAGTGAATGGGGATGATTGGGAGGCCATGATGGGTAAGGGCAGATGGAGGGAATTCGGCCAGGACACCGGGGTTACGCCCCTACTCTTTATGAGAAGTGCCATGGGATTTTTAATGACCACAGAAAGTTAGAATCTCGAGTTACTGTCTCATCCGAAAGATGGCGCCCACTGACACTATGGTGTCCCCTTCACTATACTTGGACATGAGAACTCATGCAGACAACAGGCTGAGCGCCCTCTGCTGGCCTCACTAACACCATTTCCAACAGCAACATAGTTTTCCCATGTGGCAGGGTGATATGGCTGTGGCTTTGGGCTGCTACTTTTGATAACAAGTTGACTGCGCATTTGCAACTGTAGTTTTAAAGCATTTATAAATATCTACATTTGCAGTAGGCTTCAGTAGTAACACAAGACAAGCTAACAATAACATAAAAATTTATGTTTTATTAAAAAAAATGTATATTCAAATACCAATGTTGAGTTAAAACATAGTAACTTTTTATTGGGATACTAAAGCAGTCAGTTTTGCAGTCAGAGATTGCATAATGTTTTGCATCCTGTTAAGCTTCTTAAATGTACTGTTGGACGTGTGGTGGACGTGTTAACATGTGGCATCTGTGTACATAGACTATCTATGTCCAGAATGCTCTGTAATCCACACATAGATATTTACATTAGATGTCGCCTACCCTGTTGTTGTCTATTGAAAGGAATGCGTCAATAGAGCCGCCATTTTAGTACAGGGTAGGGCTGAAATGAATGCGGGACCAAGGTGCAGTGGAGGACTGTGGATAGCGATATACAGATATATACATATATCTGTGATCGGGAGTCTTCCTGGTAGTCAGTATGCAAAATATTATTTTAAATTACAAAAATTATAATTTTACATCACTTTTCTACATCGATAGATAAGTGACCGCACCGGCATTGCCGACAAAGGGCGTGTTTTTGTGTGCACACCCCCTCTCCTGCTTTCGCATCTCATTCTAATGGAGGGAGCGAATCGCTTGTGAATGAATCCCTGTTATGAAGTATTCGTTCACTTAGCCGACAATAATACAAGTTTCTGGCACCGCAGTGTCTTGTTGTCATATTTCATTTACATTGTTTGCTTATTTTATTCAACAAAACTAGCATAAGCCTATAATTTGTTGCAAGTTGGTGTTACTTTGCCTTATGGTGAATGCAGTAGGTGGCTTTATTATCATCAATAACGTTACTTGTTTAGCACAAATGTTGGTATCATACAAAAACGTAAAAAAACTAAATCTTACCTATGAAATGTTCTGCCTTTGTGCTTTGTTTTCTTTGTTTGCTTGTTACTACACCTGTTAGCAGCACGAAAGTCCTACATCTTCAGATTGGCACACTGTCTTGACAAGTGCGGTTGAAAGACATTTGTCCTTGGAGCACTGTACAAATGTGGCGGCACTATTGACGCATGCTCAGGGTCCGTATGTGATATCTAGTGTATGTAATCCATAGAGCAACACGCTAAATTTCTCAGAATGCTTTAGTAACACCATGGCAACCACAAATCACTCATGAAATCATCTCCAGGCTTCTCAGAAACCAGAGTCAGAAAAGTTGAGTACATTTTCTCAGTCATTTAAAAATATTTGGGTCAAATTTGGACAATTCCAACTGCTGCATGGGTTAAATATTATATTACATTTTAAACTGGTCTTAATAAACTAGACTTTATTTATTTACCCCTGTAGAAACAAAAAAAATGATTCATCAAATTTGCTCTTTATCCGCTGAAACATTCACGCAACCGTTAACTTCTGTAATAAAGAAAATACCTGTATATTAATGTCAAGTAATGAAATGCAAAGTGCAGTGTTATAAATGTAGATTACATTTTAAACAACAGATTATGATGGCTACTGGTTATGATGTTCGTAACAAAAAATGCATTATTACAGCTTGTTTAAATGTCCAATAATGTTTAATAAAAAATGTTAAATGTTAAATAAAATCTTGAATACATTGGGTTCACCTTATTTTCCAATGGAAGTAAGCTCTTTTCTGTGATTATTTCGTTTAAATAACTTCTTTATTTTCTTAATTTTTTTATTTTAAAATGGTTAGAATCACAGTGGTTAGGACTGTCACCTCACAGCAAGAAGGTCGCTGGTTCAAGTCCTGGCTGTGCCAGTTGGCGTTCTGTGTGAAGTTTGCATGTTCTCCCTGTGTTCCTCCAAAGACATGTGCTATAGGTGAATTTAATAAATTAAATTGGCCATAGTGGATGTGTGTGGATGAGAGTGTATGGATGTTTTCCAGTAGGTTACTAGGTTGCAGCTGGAAGGATATTCGCTGTGTAAAACTTATGCTGGATAAGTTAGCAGTTCATTTAGCAGTGGTGACCCTTGATGAATAAAGGGACTAAGCTGAAGTAAAATGAATGAATGAATGACACAGATTAAGTGTAAAAAAAAGCAATATTTTGCAACCTATAATTGCTTAGGCTAGGTTTGTACCTGATATTAAAGTAATAGTTCACCCAAAAAAATGTATTTACTCATTATTTATTCTCCCTCAAGTGGCTCCAAACCTCCAATGTTTCCTTTTTTCTTTGAAACACAAAAGCCACTATTTTGAAAAATGTTACAAACCAGTTATCATTTACTTACATAGTAGGAAAAACAAATACTATGGAAGTCAGTGGTTACAAGTTTCCATATATTTTAAAAAGCTTATTTTGTGTTCAAAAGAAAAAGGAAACTCAAACAGGTTTGTGGTCAATTTTTTCTACACAAATTTTCCGTACTTTCCAGTGTGTTTGAGACTTAAAGTCTGTGTGAAATCAAAATATTCAACAAGCAATTCCACGCCAATGTCAACCTTGCCATGAAAAAAAAAGCTTTCGGCCAAAATATCGAAACCGGTTTTGCATTTTTTGTGTAAGCAAGTATTTTACAGTGCTTTAAAAATACTCTAAAATGTCTCTGGTAATGTTTTCAAGCTATTTCATTTTTGATTTACCAAAGTCACTCAAGTGCCAATTTCACATCTGTCACATCTATAACAGAGCTTTTTCCTCATAAATGCAAAAAATGCTGAATAAAATAAAATCAATCGTTTTTGTTCTATAGTGAGCCAACTTTTATCCCTTTGATTAACATTTTTTCTTTTGGGTTGTGCAGTTTAATTAACAAAATTTCTACAAAGTATGTTATATATATTGTAAATTCGCTAAAATTCGTTTTCGTCACATCCAAAACCCATGCTTATTTTTCTCATTTAAAATATAAAAAATTTTTACAGATTGATAATTTACTGCTCCCATAAATCTGTGTAGCACAGGGAGTGCAGAATTATTAGGCAAATGAGTATTTTGACCACATCATCCTCTTTATGCATGTTGTCTTACTCCAAGCTGTATAGAAGGCTTATAGGTAAGGTGATGTGCATCTCTGTAATGAGAAGGGGTGTAGTCTAATGACATCAACACCCTATATCAGGTGTGCATAATTATTAGGCAACTTCCTTTCCTTTGGCAAAATGGGTCAAAAGAAGGACTTGACAGGCTCCGAAAAGTCAAAAATAGTGAGATATCTTGCAGAGGGATGCAGCACTCTTAAAATTGCCAAGCTTCTGAAGCGTGATCATCGAACAATCAAGTGTTTCATTCAAAATAGTCAACAGGGTCGCAAGAAGCGTGTGGAAAAACCAAGGCGCAAAATAACTGAACTGAGAAAAGTCAAGCGTGCAGCTGTCAAGATGCCACTTGCCACCAGTTTTGCCATATTTCAGAGCTGCAACATCACTGGAGTGCCCAAAAGCACAAGGTGTGCAATACTCGACATGACATGGCCAAGGTAAGAAAGGCTGAAAAACACCACCACTGAACAAGACACTCAAGCTGAAACATCAAGACTGGGCCAAGAAATATCTCAAGACTGATTTTTCTAAAGTTTAATGGACTGATGAAATGAGAGTGAGTCTTGATGGGCCCGTGGCTGGATCGGTAAAGGGGAGAGAGCTCCAGTCCGACTCAGACGCCAGCAAGGTGGAGGTGGAATACTGGTTTGGGCTGGTATCATCAAAGATGAGCTTGTGGGGCCTTTTCGGGTTGAGGATGGAGTCAAGCTCAACTCCCAGTCCTACTGCCAGTTTCTGGAAGACACCTTCTTCAAGCAGTGGTACAGGAAGAAGTCTGCATCCTTCAAGAAAAACATGATTTTCATGCAGGACAATGCTCCATCACACGCGTCCAAGTACTCCACAGCGTGGCTGGCAAGAAAGGGTCTAAAAGAAGAAAAACTAATGACCTGGCCTTCTTGTTCACCTGATCTGAACCCCATAGAGAACCTGTGATCCATCATCAAATGTGAGATTTACAAGGAGGGAAAACAGTACACCTCTCTGAACAGTGTCTGGGAGGCTGTGGTTGCTGCTGCACGCAATGTTGATGGTGAACAGACCAAAACACTGACAGAATCCATGGATGGCAGGCTTTTGAGTGTCCTTGCAAAGAAAGGTGGCTATATTGGTCACTGATTTGTTTTTGTTTTGGAATATCAGAAATGTATACTTGTGAATGTTGAGATGTTATATTGGTTTCACTGGTAAAAATAAATAATTTAAATAGGTATATATTTGTTTTTTGTTAAGTTGCCTAATAATTATGCACAGTAATAATCACCTGCACACACAGATATCCTCCTAAAACAGCTAAAACTAAAAACAAACTAAAAACTACTTCCAAAATATTCAGCTTTGATATTATTGAGTTTTTTGGGTTCATTGAGAGCATGGTTGTTGTTCAATAATAAAATTAATCCTCAAGAAAACTACTTGCCTAATAATTCTGCACTTCCTGTATTGGAAAATATAAACAAATGTTTCAATATAATGTTAACATATACTTTCTCTGTAAATTGATGTTTTGAGATGTTACTGCAAATGTCACATCCATAACGCTGGAATTGCCCCAATGTTTATTTTCTAGCACACATTGTTTGCTATTCTTTAGGAGAACAAATAATTCATGCAAGGTAATTGTAGAAAAAAAATCAAAGTCTGACTATTTACTTGTGCGTTTGGAGTGGCTGTATTTTTCTGTTACAATGTGACAATGCAGGTAGACCATATATAATCTCTTCTATCTAAGCTAATTAGGGAGGAGTCAGTGTTTGCCTAAGTACAGCCCAGAGTTCCCAATAATAAGGCCACACCAGTTGTATCCGTTTCTCCCAGACAGACTTGAGTGGCTCATTAAATGCCTGTTATTGCGATTGAAAGTTACACATTAGGATGCAAATAACTGTGGCCAGGCTTGAGTGGGCCAACTGTGTTCATGCACCTCCGTGTGTGCCGGCATTTTGTAAACAGAAGGGCTCAAGGACTTGTAGTTGCTAGGAGAGAAGCCAGCTGATGCTCGCCTCCTACGCATAGAGCAACTGTGTTCATCACTGCTGCAAAACCATGCAGAAGGCCAGCAATATCACTCCATTCAATTAGAGCATTCACTAATAGGATGGCTTGTTTTTAGGTCAAATTAGACCCACACAGGCTTACCACGTTTGTCAGGGAGCAGGCAAATTTCCCCAAACAAACGATGTGTTGATTGTGGCAACATTTGTTACAGTCAACTTCATTCGCAACAGGAAGTGTTATTTGAAGCTGTATTGCTGGATGCTTGTCAGTGGATAGAATTAATGAATACTGGAGTGGTTATTATAGATGTCTTTGAACGGATAATGCATTGTGAAATTAAATTCAAATCTCGCACATTGACAGATTCATCACAATCGCTTGGCAGTTAAAGAAACAAGACAGTCTGAACACTGACCTTTTTCTTTGTATTTTGTTATTTTTATTAACAAACATAATATAATTCGAAATGTGTATGCTATTTTTATTCGAACTCAAAGAGTCGTTATTTTACAAAAACAAAAAAAATATCTTAAAGGGCACCTATTTTACCCCTTTTCCAAGATTTAAGTCTTTTTTGTCTCCAGAATGTGTGTAAAGTTTCAGCTCAAAACCCCCATCAGATTATTTATTATACCTTTCAGAATATTGGATTTTTCAGCTCTAAAAACATTGTAGCTGTTTTTGTGGCCTGTGCCTTTATTGCTAGTTCTCCCTGCCCACCTTTCCCACGTGCCTGTCAGATTGTGCCTTAATCTCCGCCTCGGCTGCATCAGATAAACAGCACAGTGACAAACATGAAGGAAGCAGATCTCACGTAACGTTTGTGAGAAATACTACAGAAAGACCTTTCCCAACTATTATTTGATGTTTTTGTTGTGGAGTTAATTCAAGCCTTTCTGCAATGATGACGAGTTTAACGAGTTTAACTTTGCACGACAAATGTGACAGGATACAGGTTAATATACACTGCTGTATTGATATGCGTCATGTTAATGTACAAAATAAAGCTGATTTAATGTTTACAAACCTGAACTGAAGCGTTTTCTTTTATAATTGTACTTATATGCAGCTGTGGTGATAAAGCAAAGAGGGTAAAATCACTGTAATTCATTACAAACATGCACTGTTTTAAAAACATTTTAAACTTGTAACACTGATTCTTGATTCTTCACATTTGATGATGGTTTATGATGAAAGCAAGCTGAACAAATCTTTTAATCCTGGTTGCTTTGCACATGTGCTGTCTTGTGGATATGATTATACCAGGGTTTAATTTGTGCTGGAACATGCTCACTTTTGTCCACGACACCCCTCCACCATCCACCGAACCAACCTCCTCACTCCCCCCGCTTTCCACCATCCACTTTCATGTGCGACACCTCTCTATCCCCAGGTAGCATGCTGGATGAGTTACCCCGATCTGTTACGGGACCTCGCAATTCACAAATTAAGCACTGGATTATACGCAGTACTATGGAGACATGTTAATACGCGGCTGTCAATCCATTCAGTGGGCGGGGAAACTGCACTTCTATGTCACTTGCGGTGGGCCTTAAAATGGAAAGGATTTGGATCCTATTTTAACGTAAGGAAATTTGAAATAAAGACACTTATTGTCTTTATATCACCCCAATATGACTGTGGACACTACCTACACACAGTCCTGTCCAAACAGCTTACAAAAGATGATTTTCATCATAGGTGTCCTTTAACTTAATATTTCTCAACCATTTTTTCCAACAATAAAAATTAAGAAATTTAAAGATATAATGTATAATATATTAGAAAATTTGAATTAAATCAGCAATTTCGCATCAAATCATATTTTTATTAATAAATAAAAAACTACTTTATATTGTATATGATTTTTTTTATATGTAATATATACACAAAATGTTTATTCAACAGTTCTGTGTGGTAGTTGAGAGGCTAGACTATTTAGTCCCACTTTCTTTGACTCATAGTGATAGTGGAACCAATTTAGGTGCTGTATAGCACCAGTAATGGTTCTTTAAAGGTTATTTGGGGTGGTTAAGGTGCTACATAGCACCTAATGTATATCTGTAGCAATTAAATGGGTTATTTTAATTATTCCAGATTATGCCACTTAGTCCAAGGTCATTTGCCAACTAGTTGTACAGCACAATATTTTTGTCAGTTATGACATGTTAAATCTCCTGGTTCTGCAGTTGAATCAGCAGTCATAGACGGACAGAGAGGGAGCTTGCATGTGCATGTAAATGACATGGACATATCTAATAGCTCATATAACGTGTTAGGTACACTTTGGCAAATATTTTGAAGAAAATTTGCAAGTTGGTAAATCCCCATCGGCTCCCTGATGACGTACATGTTGGTGTCCTCAAGATTACACAGAGGAATGAAGACTCACTATGACAAAGTTACTATGGTTACTAATGTTTGAAGGGAAACTCATTTATCTCCAACTGTGATCAGAACAAGAAAGTCCTGGTTGCAGACCAGGTGCAGATGCAAGCTAAGCTGCAAGCAAAGCTTTTAATGTGCACACCTAACCCTGTCCCTAACCCTAAGTCCCACAGTGACATCACTGCTTTCATTGTGTCTAAGATTGTATGAGACTATGTGTTTTAGCTTGCATATGCAAGCATGCAGTCAGATACTATTGATCAGAACTGCCTGCAACTACCTATGGATTAACCAAGTGGTTCCCAAAGTGGGGACCGCGGTACAATGAGAGGGGGTCGCTTGGCGATTTCCAAAATAATTTAATGTTAATAATGTAAAAATTTTATAATAAACATTAAAAAGTAACATGCAAAAAAAAGCCATCAGCCTTTCGATTGTTTTTATTTTTATTTATTAATTATTTTTTTACGAGCCCTGCTGTGATTATATTAAAGACGCAGCAATAGCATCAGATGCAGCAGATTAATTTTATGGCACCAGGTTGAATTTTCTGCACCTTTACGGCGCTCACGTACATTCAAAATAAATAAAGGCCACAACTGAACATGCAGGATGTTCTCTGAGTGAAGTTAAACTTAAACGATGAATAGACTTGGTCCTGTTGGTTTGTGTGCGCAGTTGTGTGCAAGGTTTATATATTTGCAACCACCTCAGAGAATATTGGTATCAGCGAGTCACTGGCATTGTTATTTTGGGGGTCCCAGGCTGAAAAGTTTGGGAACCCATGCATTGAACGATTTTATTGCACACCCTCCAGCCAATCAGAATCAAGATTTTCAACAGACCATGGAGTAACTCATGTTTGCTCAAAAACTATTTCTGAAACCTACATATTTATTTACAAAAGTATTTTAATACCTAAAGATGTTTCATTCATATTCAGTTCAAACTGAATTAAATACTAAACATTCCATTTTGTTTAAATGTTTATATAGAAAGACAATAATAAAAACAGTCCTTACTTAATACAAGAATTTCATTTATCTCTTTTATGACAAAATGAGTTAAATGGGTTCATCATCTTTTTCCTCACATTCATGTCATCCAAAAGCTGTGTAAGCTGTGTTTTGACAATGCAAATCAGTCACATTCAAAACAACATAAAACATATTTCAGACGATCTCCTGTTGAAACAACATGACCAAACTTCAAAATTGTAGCGTAAACCGATAAAAAACAAGTTGACAGTTGTTCATAACCTCATATTTCTCTTTCAGTTTGCATGCTTCTTGTGGCCGCTTCTCTAAAATCAACAGAATCACGGCATTTAGTTAAGGTGGCACAAACATCTCGCATGCTGCTTCCATTCCAGGTGAATAACCTTTCCATGCGCATCGATTCTTGTTTGACTCGGTAAACTCTTCATGACACGCAATTTCTCATTTGACAAAGGGAACTAAAATTATTCCACTCATAAGCCTGTAAAATAATCTTCCTTAAATAAATCTAAATTACAGAAGACAGGAAGTCAAAAGATTATCGGAGCATGTCACACAGAAAGAGGGAGCAAACGCTGGCATATGCCAAAGCACCTCTTGACAGATAATAAGGTTTCTCTGTGTTAGGAGCCATTACAGGTCAGGACCCCCAGCAGCATGTCATGATGACTTCTAATTGCAATTTATGTAATAAGTGGGAAAGAGTTTTAGTAACATGGTCGAAAATGGAGAATAAATGATTAGGGGCTTGGCAGAAATGACAGTTTTCAGTTTAGTACCCGCTCTCTCTCTCTCTTTCTCGCTCAGCAATTAACTCAACGCCCATTACATCCTCAGTGCTGATCTGACTGACAGGCAAAATGTCTATATTTATAATTATGGAGAGTGGAGTGACTGCTCCATCAAGCCTTTTTGTGACATGGAGGTTTTGACTGATAGGGTTTGGTGTCAGCTTTGGCATCTTTGGCCAGTAGATGTTGTGCTTTGGTTTGGTTAAAGATGCATTTCACACAGTTCAGCATACAAGTTAATCAATGTATTGATATACCGATGATACACTGTACAGTCTATGCATTTTCTTTGTAATAAAAAAGAGAGACAAAGGAATTACTGTTTCAATATTTTAATATTAATATTTTTTGTTACTTTAGTTTGTGAATTTGTGTGTGTGTATATATACATATGTACAACAGTTCTGTCTGGTTCTTAAATCTGATTGGCTGCTTGGCTGCTAGCCGTGCGATATTCTGCAAATAACAGCACTCGTCCAGCTTCTTTACCCTTCTACCCTTCTCCCTTATGTATTACTCTGCCCACATACAGCAACAAGCAGAGGGCACTCTACAGTTTGACAAATATTGCTGCTGTTGTATTTTTGAGGCTTTTTTAGTCAAATGTAATTTTTTAGATTGCAACTATCCTGTTTATTTATAAGGATAGTGCCTATTTTTAAATATTTAGAATTTCTGAGAGGGCGGAGGCTATTAGCCTATCATTGAGCAGACCAGGAAAGACAGTTGACATTGTCCATCCACAAGAAGGTGACAGAGACCGCATAATTACAGTGGCCGGGAAGTGCAAAACAATATCACAAAATGTGAAACACTTTTACAAAGCTCGGGAAAAATTTACATTTTGAAAAACATTTTTACCTATCATAAAACACAATGACATAGAAAAAACAATTTTACCAAGGACGAAACAAATAAAAAAACTGAACAGCTCAGTTAGATAGGTCTTGGTACTCATGCTGAATCCCGTTGATGACATGTCAATTATAATCATTTATTTACATTATTTTGGTTATATAATGGTTATATACTGTTATGCCACACAAATATTAAAATCAATAATGTTTACAATGACACTGACACCAAGTAATAAGAATATTTATTTGGTATGAGCATTTTTTGTTACTGTGAAAAAATGACGAATCTGCCAATCTGCAAACGTGAATAGTTTACATCTGGAAAGAGTGACCAGTTAACACGGTCACCAGTTAAACTGTAACACCAGCTTCGTTCAGTTTACTTTTAAGAGTCCTCAAGCAGATGTTTACACCGTGTACACTTGACATCATGTCCACGATTACAGTGTTCAAGTGGCCCTTGTTAAAATATTGAACACATTGATGCAGTATGTCTAGTGTTTCCGTCTGGTCCGGTCCTTTAAAAACTCCAAACACCGACCACACAAAAAACAAAACCGTGTTAAGCTGCTCATGTGTTTGCCACAAAACGGGCAAAATATCCCTCGACTGCTGTCCACATTCTGTCACCATAAACTTTATTTACGCCATGTACTCCACAACACAAATTTACCGTGCTCACCACCAAGGACAACAACACTTTTCCCCGCGTCACTCCCGGTGTGCGGTACTTGCCACGTCACTTCCGGTGTGTGGTACATTCCGTAAGAATCTGTAATTGTAAATTTGTTTCGGGACTGGCAAAAGTGTTTTGCATCTTGTTAATTTTTTTTATAAAATGTAAATTTGTTTCGTCCTTGGTAAAATTGTTTTTTCTATGTCATTGTGTTTTATGATAGGTAAAAATGTTTTTCAAAATGTAAATTTGTCCCGAGCTTTGTAAAAGTGTTTTACACTTTGTGATGTTGTTTTGCACTTTCCGGCCACTGTACATAATAAGCCCTTAGAGGAAGAAAAGACAAAAAAAAAAAAAAACAGCGTAATTTTAAATTACAGCTAATTAAATCATTATAAAACTGGTAAGTAATTTTTTTAAGTCGATCTCTCTCTCTTTTTGTATGTTGTATTGCTGTATTTATACCATAGTAATTGTAGTGTGTTGAGTGTGAGATGGGACTCATCTTAGTCCTAGATGGCCATGTTTTTCTAATGAGTTTCCGGTTTTTGCTACTGCAGACTAGTAAACAGAAAGAGAGAAGAAATGCCTGCATGTGTTTAGCTTTTTTCCTAAACACAAACACAACAGTAATCTGGTATTGATTGCATTGCTTTGCCTTTTTTGGAACTAGTTATTGTGATCTCCCGATAAAAAAACTGGGAAATCTCTGTAGGCTAATGGCATTTCATGCCATTCAGCCTTATAATCTTAAAATGTCAGCAAAATCACTTGTTTTGTCATCACTTTAGACATTATGCTAAAGAATCATTCAAATACTAGCTTTAAATTGACGTTACTGAATGAGCAACAGTTTCTGCTGTTCTGCTGTCAGCTGCAGATGTGAATGAATGGCAGAAGAAAGTAATTCCTCTTACAAAAGGGTTTTTAGACTCTCCGTGTTTTATTTTCTTTTACACAATTATGCGGTCGAACTGTTGTATAAACGCAATATCACACTCGTAGCAGTGCAATGTGGCTGTATTTTGTCACTGGTGGGACACTTAGGTACTTGGCCTGCGGCCTTGCAGGGGAAACATGCAAACTCCACACAGAAATGCCAACTGACCCAACCAGGGCTCGAATCAGAATCTTGCTGTGAGGTGACAATGCTACCCACTGCACCATTGTGTCGCCCTTATATATATTCATTTCAATTCCCGCAATGCCTGCCCCACCTTCAAGCTCTTCTTATTGGCCCACTGCTCTAGAACAGAATGTGAATGGATTGGTTAATATCAGCTGTCAATCACTCAGTTCAGACGACAGAGAGCTACAGCCTCGAAAATGTAAAGGTCTGTATACGAGAGAATGAAAATAACACTGACAGATTTTGTTTTAGAAACCACCTAAAGTTACAGATAATGGCACGTCTGGTTAGTGATCATGTGGAGAATGTTAATCCACTATTTACACTCTTTGAAAAGTGAACAGATTTCCAGTGGGTTAAAGTCCGCTATGAAAATGACTAAATCCATTCACTGTAAAGCCGGTGGGAGTTTTTATATTTTTATTTATTTTTTCAACTTTTGTTACATCACAACTGTAATTTTATTAAATTGTATTTAAAGAAAAGTTATGCTGAATAGATCTAAACTTTTTTTTTTTTTGGTGGGGCCAGTGAAAATTTTGGCAGGGCTAGTAAAAATCGGAACCAAATTCCTTAGCGTCGAAACCTGATATATATATATATATATATATATATATATATATATATATATATATACTATTTTCCCTATTTTGTATTTATATTATTATTTTTGTCCTTTTTTAAAATAGGAACCCTATACAGAGTAAACACTATAAAGCAATATTATTGTTGTCAACTAAAACAGGGCTGAAATTTAAAAATTACCCAAAAAGTAACTTTATTTCATTTTAACAATTTTAACAAAAAAAATATAATAATCAAAACTGTTGATTTGTATAAAATAAGCCAGTCACATTTGCATATAAATATCTATATAATTATTTTTTTCATATAATTTTTTTCAGTTATTTTGTTAAAAAGATACACACTATTCTGTGAAGTTAATGTGTATGGAAAAGCATCACTGTTGTTTACTAAAAGTGAAATAAAAGTTTAACAAAATTAAAAGTGTCATATGTCACACCCAATCATATATGCATTTATCAGAATATATGCATTTATTATTTGGGAAAAAAAAATATGCATCAGGAAATACTCATTTTCCAAATTCATAATCAAACGTTTATCTCCATAACATGCTACATAAAATCACCAGCTGTCAGCTATAAGGTGGCCACAGATCTGAAATAAACTCGTTATGGCAATCAAAGGGTTAAAGTGGAAGCATCAAAGGAAAATAAGCATGTCTGATGTGAAGCCATTGTTTGACAAGAGCCACTCATCAATCTTTTTTGGGCCTCTTCAGTCACCGTGGCCTTTCTGCACACTCAATCTCATTCAGCCCCTCATTCACTGACCTTTTGTTACCATTCATTATATTTCCTGCAGACATCTTCAAAGCTAACAAAACTCACAATTCAAACGCTTCGCAATCCGGTGCTTGCTTTCTCATGAAACTCCAGCACTATTTCCTAATGTTCAGGTTCATGAGGTATAATTCAACAGATTTATTTCACACGATAAACTATTAAGATATTTTTTTTTTTTGGATATTGTGAAATTGGCTCATCTTCCTGCACAAACTTTCTTGTTTATTTAGTATGTGGTCAGCGGGGACGCATATTAAATATCTGGAGAGACTACTTGAGTGAAAAAGTCTTCTATTTGTTGGCTGATTTTGTTTGTTTTATATTCATTGTGATTGTAACTTTGGCAGCGATCGAAATCCCCACAGCGAAGACGCCTTTTCTGTAATGACACTTCTGAGGACTCTGCAAAAAGGTCCTGTTTAGAATGTTGTAGTTTTGCTGGGTGAAATTCAAATAACAATAGGAAGCATATATAACAGGGTATGTAAATGCCAATACCCTGATAGAAGTGTGAAGTAAAGTGTTTTGGGCTGGGCCTGCACATATTCCATCTATTGTGTTTGTGCTGCATTTAACTGCACCATATTGATTGGTGGAAAGGATGTCAGGGGTGAAAGAAAATTGGGGGACTTTAATGCTGTTATTTTCGGTTTGGTCAACCGATATGTGTTAGATGTAACCACCTGTTATCTTGTTTAGTTAAATAACTGTTAAAGAGTTCACCCAATTAAATAAAACATCGCCTTCGTCTTGGGCCTGGTGTTAACATGCATTTTTAGTGATGCGATCAAACTTTGTCAGCTGAAATCTGTGACATTTTCCACCTGTCAAGAATCATTAAATCTATCATTTTTTTCTGAAATAATTTCTTTGAGTTCATGTTGTTTGTTTTACATCATTATACAACTTTTTGTGCTGTTTTCATCTGTGTTTGGAATCTACACTATAACAAAATAAATAGAATTAAAGTTGTTCAATAACGTTGGTATTTTTGATTTATGTGAGGACAAATTATGTGCATTTTATATGAGATAGTGGGCTGGACATCACTAGCTGTATGCAGAAAACAGCACTGGTACATTTTTATCTATAAAGCTTTGTTAGGTAAACTTCCAGCTTATGTTTGTATTCTTCTTTGTCTTAGTTCTGGCAGTTACCAGCTACACTATTCCAAATGTTTGCTTTTTAATATCCTTCGAGTGAACAGGGAAACACTGCATTTTCTTATTGTGCACCTTGGGCATGGAATAATTTGCAAAAAGTTAAAGAGACTTAAAACTAAATAAAATTGTGTCTTTCTGTAAATTTAAAGGCATTATAAAGAGACTGGTTTTGGAAGCATAATTGTTTTTGTTGAGAGGACAAAACGAATGAATGATGAAATGTTATTTGGTGTTCATGTATTTTAAAATTGTTTTACTGTATGGCTGTTACCTTGGTCGGGTCTGTCTTGTAAAAGAGATTTTAAATCTCAATCAAACTTCCTTGTTAAATAATGATAAAATAAAATAAATAAACTAAAGGATTTGTGTAGCTTGATAATATTCCGATTGAACCACTCCAAAGACAAACGACGGTCTCCGGTGTTTGGAATGACATGAGTGTCAGTAATTAATAACAAAATGTTTTAATGTTTAATTTTTCAATTTAATCATGTACAAATGAAGCAGTCGCATGGGTTTATGTGTTTTTGTAATATAAGGGAAGCCATGTAAATTATACATTTATTTTGTTTTGTGTAATCATAAATAGCAGTATGTATTTGTGGGAAAATTTGAAGCTTTTAGCTTCTTCAAAGCAAAATAAACTGGTCTGTTAATAAAAAAACGGATCGATTGAGGTTTATGAAAACTTCTGAAAGTACACAAAAAAATATTTTTGCTGCTTGTTCAAACTACTTATTAAAAATGATCTAAATCAACATAATTCTTGAGTTTTTGGTGACAACTTAATTATGTTATGTTCAATCCACTTCCATCTGTTTAAAAGTTAATTTAATCGATTTGTGTCGAAACAACATGGAGTTGTGTGTATTCCAGCATTTTTTAATAAACAAACTGCTCAAAATGTTTCATTTACACTGTTTTTAACTTCATCTAAATAGGGTATATGCACATGGCCTTTTTATTATTCACTAGCCAGCCCAATCGCTTACCATCTTTCCATTACAAAATGCCACGTTTAAGATCTGTTTTCTTTAAAAATCAGTGATCTTCACTGCCTGATTGCTATATGATAAAAATTGGGTCTCAGACTGGACAAGAAGCACTGCATTAAATTTCATAACCCCCCGCCATGTCTTTAAAATATAAACATTTATTTTAACCCAGTATTTTTAATGAAGTTTCTGCGCTAGCCTCCTGCTATTGATGGCGGTAGTGCTTACGCAGTCTTTCATCTCGTTTTACACTTTACGCAACTGAATAAATGCTTAAGTCTATTTAACTGAATGTATTGTAATTACACTACAACATCGATGCTCTAAAATAAGCCTTATCTAATTGAAATTAGTCAAATAAAACTTTTTCCGGAATTTTACCATTGGCTGAAAAACACTAGCTGTGCAAATAGCCCATTGTGATTAAATTGATTCAAATGCAACTTATTACCTAGTGTAAACAGGCCCCTTCTCAATCTGTATATACAGTATTTTTCTTCTTCTGCAGAACACTTTTTTA
This sequence comes from Danio tinwini, assembly GCA_903798205.1. NCBI lineage: Eukaryota > Metazoa > Chordata > Actinopteri > Cypriniformes > Danionidae > Danio > Danio tinwini. The sequence goes on from CAIGQZ010034880.1 coordinate 11,144,035, forward strand.
TAGTTTTGTCCATGTGATAAAAGTCCAACAAAACCTTCAATCCTTCTGGTTTTCATTTAGGAAAAAAATGGCATCTTATTTTCATTGCAAATCAGCTTGGGAATGACATAAAGGTGAGTAAATGTTTAAGTAAACTGTCCCTTTAAGTCAGTGCTAGTGGTAGCAGATGCTGAACTTCAATTAGCAATTAGCTGATTCTTGATTGTACGGTATTTGTTTTAGGGTGTAGATGAAATGATGTGGCAAGTTGTTTGTGATTTATGCATGTTTGTTTGCAGGTGTGTGCATATATTGTGTGTCTTCTCCTCGTTCCCTCTCTTGTCTACTTTTGGAACCTACGGGACATTTAATTTGAGTCCTTGGGAATCCTCTAGTGAAAATGAGCTCACAAACAAGCTTACTTTGGAAAAACAGATGTAGAGTCACAGAGCCCTCTGCAGAGCATTTATAAATCTATAGCATTGTAGTTCATGCACGATGGAAACCAAGTGGTGTACTGAAGACTTTTGTCTATGCCTTCAAGCAAACATATATTTTATACTTTATATTATATATGAAGTTTATTTATTCAGTTACTTTATAGACAGACAGACAGACAAACAGACAGACAGTTTGATAGATAGATAGATAGATAGATAGATAGATAGATAGATAGATAGAT
>CAIGQZ010034880.1:11160066-11219172 GCA_903798205.1 Danio tinwini
ATATTGGTGTAGTAATACTGAAAACATTGTGAAACGCAGCCTACAACTTAAGAGACAACAATAGAGATTCTGAAAGCTACCCTGAATGAATCTGTAATAACAATTATTCTCTAATATTGTCAGAAAACACTTTTCTGGAGTCCATTAACAGATGTAATTGCCTGAGTATCTGTGTGGTGCATGCTTTGAAAACACCCTATTGCTATGTTGACTGATTCTATGCGTTTATACAACATTTAGAGGAATGTTTGTGGTGTCAAAATCTATATGCCATTACTCTTTCTGTTCTGTTCCTTTACTTTTTTCATTACAAGGTATGTCAATTATGCATATGAACTTATTGAAGTTACATTGGACATTTGACTCCATTTAGAAACATTCAACCGCCACTCTCCATCTGGACATTAGATCAATTACTATAAGTTTCTATGGTTTGATATGGGCAAATTAAAGCAAAACCTATTAGTGGTGTCTGTCACAGTGGCTGTCACAGTCAATTATTTCTCATTAGTGATAATATAACATTGAATTACTGTGTCCTATATACACTCCAAAAAATGGTGTTTAGTGTTTGTGCCAACTACTTATTTAAAATGAGCTAAAACAACACAATTCTTAAGTTTTTTTGAGGAAAACTGAATTGCTTTATGTTCAGTCAACTTAAATTTGTAAAATCTATTAAACTAATTAATTGTGTGGAACCCAGCTTTTTTTACTGTGTAGAGTCTAAAAATGCTGGGTTGTTTTCAACATATATAAAAAATCTACTGTTGGGTTAAATTTTAATGACTTTTTAAACCCAACAGTTGGATTTATCCATATTCGACCCAGTGTTTGGCTTTAAATAAACCAGCATTTTTTAAAGATCATTATTTTCCCGTTGTTTGCAGCATTTAAGCATTATAATGCAATAATAAGCAAATTGATTGTGAGTATGTGAACAGTTTTACAACAAATCTGTTATTAATATTTTTATACATAATAATAATACTTGTTTAAAGCAAGTTTGGCTGACATGTTGGCTCAGTGGTTAGCACTGTCACCTCACAGCAAGAAAGTCACTAGTTCGAGTACCGGCTGGGCCAGTTGTTGTTTCTGTATGGTGTGGGTTTCCCTTCGGGTGCACCAGTTTTCCCCACAGTCCAAAGACATGCGCTATAGGTGTATTGAATGAACTAAATTGGCCGTAGTGTATGAGTGTGCATAGGTGTTTCACAGTACTGGGTTGCAGCTGAAAGGGCATCCACTGTGTAAAACATATGCTGGATAAGTTGGCGGTTTATTCTGCTGTGGCGACCCCTGATAAATAAAGGGACTAAGCTGAAGGAAAATGAATGAATAAATGAAGCAAGGTTTAATATGTGATATAAGTTGGTAGCACGATCACCTCACAGCAAGAAGATCGCTGCATCGAGCCCCAGCTGGGTCTATTGGCATTTCTGTGTGGAGTTTGCATGTTTTTTCGCGTTGGTTTCCTCCGAGTGCTCCGGTTTCCCCCACAGTCCAAACACATGCGCTATAGGTGAATTGAATAAGCTAAATTGGCTGTGGTGTATGTGTGGTTCATTCCGCTGTGGCGACCCCTGATTAATAAAGAGACTAAGCCAAAAAGAAAATGATGATGATGATAAATACAAAATGTGATACTACTGAAACTTAGCGCTGTGACAAACTTGTCTGAATAAAAGCCTGTTAGTTGCATTTCATTATATTTTGAGCTGAGAAAAACATCATTGGCAAAATGTTAGAAGTGACTGAGTTTTGCTTTTGAAAACACAAAGCTTAATAATACACTCACACACAAAGTATTTCTTCTCTCTTTCCCTTCCTCTCAACCTCTCTATTTTCTGTTTCACATACCCTTTTTGTCACATTTCCCTATACAGACACGCACACGCGCACACACACAAAGAGAACTCATTTTAATGTGTTTATGGAATGTAAAGCCATTCATTTTCGAAATCCTGTCTCTTAACCATTATCTCTTATTGTAACACATAAGGGCGGAGACAGGAGATTTTGTGTGTGGGCGTACAACAGGCTTCTCTGCGCAATCCTCTTAGAGAAAACGAGAAAGAACGACGAGCTGAAATTAATCCAAAATAGGTAGAGACTCCAGAGGAGGGAAAGAGAGGCCATTAATGCAGACATTGCTGGTAGACAGAAGGACACTCTCTACCACAGATCGGGATAATTATTCTAGGTGTGCATGTGTGGAGAGAGAGAGAGAGAGAGAGAGAGAGAGAGAGAGAGAGAGAGAGAGAGAGAGAGAGTGGAGGAGGGATTGTAAAATTGCTTGATTAAGAAAGAATGAGGAGAAGAAAAGGAAGGAAAAAGAAAAGGGGGATGGGTAAATATTCCACTTACCGATTTATTTTCCTGAACACTAAATGATATGTGTAGATGTCGGCAGATGCAAGACTTCCTGTAATGGCAAAAGGACAAATTGATCAATTTCTTTGTTCACAATCTTTAGGTGTGATACTCTAGGAAGGAATCTGATAATATTTTTTTGCCCACCTGCTGGTGTCAGCCTTCAAAAGGAGGCACATTATTGTCGTATATTAAGATTAGCCTGCATTTTGGCTTTTGTGGCAAAGGACAGAATTTTATTTGCTTCCCTAAGGCCTGATTTAATACACCACTCTGCGTGACATTCATTATAGAATCTCACTGGATGGACACATATTGAAAAGACATGTTACAGCACTCTTAGGTTAAACCTCTTAGGTTACACTTAGGGTTAGGGTGGTTAGGTTACTGTGTGTATCTTTGTCCTGGAAAGCAAAAGCAACGGCCCCTAATCCAAATCACTTGGCATCTATTTTATCGGGACATTAGGTCGACCACATAATCCGGTCACGAAAGTGCCATTTACTCTATACTACCCAGCTCAAACATACATGTAAGCCACAGAGCTCAACGGGAGCAGTGGCAGGCCGAGTGGGTTTTGAGCTGAACTAATGAAGCTCAGGTTGGAGCCTCGTCGTCCTGTGCTTTCCCACCTTTCACAGACGCTACCAGGGGAATCAATTTGAACAAATACAGAACATATTGTGGCTGGGTTCATTGCAGCGTTAATTAATGTAGCAGACGCTAAAGAAACTCTGAGTACAGCGAGTCCCAATTATCCAGGGAACAGCCAGGAGCTGATTTGCCATTTGTTATATTAAGTATTTGGAATTAGTGGAGTCCAGGTATAATTAAAAATTGTGCCACTTTCACCTACAACATGTGGAAACTTGTTAATTCCCAACTTTTCCCCCCTTTCCCCCATGATTTAACAGATGGTGAAAGAGGCAAAAAGGGTACGGAGTGAGAGAGAAAAACATGTTGCTGTTTAATGTAGAAGTGGAGGGACGCTTAATAAAGCACAATTTGGCAACACTATGTGAATGAGGGAATGAATGATATTCTGATGTTGTGTATTTATCTAGGTTTGTGGTGTCAGTGGGAATTAGCCGGTCGCATGTCTCGTTTCTCACTCGGAGGTTTGTTGACGCGAGCTTTTCTCCCCCCATTTTCGTTGTTTGTTTGTTTGGAGTCCGCCTTCACTTTCTGTACCAATAAAACAAAACACCAGAGGTGAAGCACAAAACAGTAATCATTTCGACCAACTCCTTGCAGGATTTCTTCCCTGAACGTCTTGGACGGAAACTGAATTGTATGCATTCAAGAAACTGCCTGCGCGCTACATCATCAAATCACAATATTTCTGATGGGTGCTCAGCTTGCGCGCGCGCGTAGGTGTGTGCACGCGCTTTCATAGGCCCTGGTTTGGCGTCAGTAGGAAGCCGACTTCGTTTGAGCATGTGTGTGCACAGTGACGTGGGGCTCAGTGTGAATCATAGGGTTGACATGGAAGACTTCAGTCACAGGTCATTTAGCACAGTGGGATTTCTGTTCCACCACATCACACACGCGCAGATACACAATCATACACACATAAATGGTGCTGTAAATACGCCGTGCCTCGCTTCACATTTTCTGTACAAATTTCGCCTCCTCACAAGTAGCTAGACTCTAAAACATCTTTACCAGAACTACATGCAGGCAGCCGTTCAAAGAAATGACGAGGGAGATCATGGAAAAAAGCGGTGTTGTTTTCTAATGTGGACAAACAAGTGTCCATCAAATCACACTTTGTTTCGGAGCGCTCAGACAACAGTTTAAAACCCGCAAATAAGGCGCGCACGTGCTGATGCAGGCGCGCACACACTGCAGCTACTGTGAGCGTGACGAAGACAATGAGTGAGACAAACAATGTGGAAAAATGTGCCACAGCCAAACAACACAGGATAGGATCAACAACACATCTCGACAGAGACCAACCGTATAGAAGGTGGTGTGTGTGTGTGTGTGTGTGTGTGTGTGTGTGCGTGCGTGTGTGTCTGCGAGCGAGCATCTTTGCAAGCTCGGTTACCTTGTTGAAGAGAATGTTTTTGTGATGTTGCTATGGTGATGGTTTGTTTAACATAGTAAATATTTAATGCGTTTATACAATTTAGTAAGTTTAACACATAAATATGTGTTTAGTCCACAACAGTTAAAATATACTATATTATTATTATCGTCATCATTATTATCATTAGGCCTATAATACGTTATTATTGTCTAACGTTAATCGTAACAGGCTGTATTCTCTCTCGCTAGCCAATTTTTTTTTAAATAAAACTGCTAAGAAAATAAATTACAATCAAATAAATTTAAGACAAGACGTCATTGATCGTTGATCTGCTCAAATCGCCGTATAATTGCTGTCTAATTGTTTTTGTCTATTGGTTTTTAAATTGATGTAAGTTTTCAATACTTATTTCAAATTTTATTCTAAAAATGTATGATATATGATGCACAGTTGTTTTTATCTCTCTATAAATGTGTATAAATAAACAAAATACTCTGACAGACGAATAGAGGAGTGACGCTTATAGGCCCTATGACTTAATGCTCCATGCATCCATTGCAAGTTATAAATGTTATTTAAAAGGTCGACATTATGACTATCTATATTTAACTGCCATTCCACAAACCTTCATCATTCAATCCTCATTCCGGTCAAGCTTAAATGAACAATTCCCGACCCGTCTTTTTCCCCTCACTGTTCCCGCCCTTCGCACACTCCGCTCTTTTAAATGTCTCTATCTTTGAGTTTGCATTTTTTCGTTCACATGAAATATTCGCTGCCCTCCAGGCACTGGTCGGTATTGTGTTGACATAACAACAGGTACGACAACAACAAAACCTTTGTTAAGAAATAATGCTGAGTTGCTATAAAAATTGCTTTAAAAAACGTCAAATTGACTTTAGACGAAGTTTGTTCTGAATTAGCCCTCTCTTGCCACAGCGGTGTGTTCGTTAAGTTGTTTATTTGTCGAAAAGCACCTATGCAGACACACAGCCTAATTGACAAGTGAGTTTTGCCTTATGTAAAATCAGATTTAATCCAAATGCCTTTTTAATAGGCATGTTAACAACACAAGATATTAGTAAGCAGTAGCACAAACAAGTCATATTAATGAGCGAAAAATATTTTGATGATACATTAATGTGTCAAGAGCTGTGGTTTCAAAAGAAATGTGTATAATTAGGTTTCTCCAGCAGAAACAGACTGAAGTCAAGACTGGCTCTCAGTAAGTGGCTTTCGCACATGAAACTTTGTGGAGCACTGCCATCTACAGGCATGATGAGGCAAAGCATGAGCTGATAAAAACTGATAGTGCCACAAGATACTCTTGGTGAAGGACATTGAATAAAAGCATTAATGATTTCAATTTTATGCTGCGTTAAATTTCATATATGAAATTGTATGTGATGTTATATTTTTGTGATTTGCATAAATCTAAAATATTGATTGTTTAATAATAATAATAATAATTTAAAATAAACTGATCATATAAATAAATGCATTCTTTGTTATAGTTCTTTATTTTTAAATAGGTTAAAAGCGCTCATATTTGCATAATTACAATTGTGAAATTTCGCAATAATAATATAAATGTTAAATGTGTAATTGTACTTAAATTGTACTTTTTAATGATTTTTTAAATATTTTTTTCTTACATTTTATTTGAAATTATTTTAATGGTGTTGCATAAACAAAATATTTTCATCTTAAGTAACTACAAATTAAAATAAACCGATTAAAGCATTAATGTTATATCAATGTGTAATGAAAAGCATTGATGTATTATATTATCAATGCACGTAGTTCTTTATATTTAACTGATTAAATGTGCTCAGATATACTTATTTAACATTTGTGACATTTTGCAATAGTAAAAATATGAATATGTTTTGTACTCTAATGAATTTTGTCATAATTTATAAAAAAAAACATTCTAAATTATAATTTTTTTAAATGAATAAAATACTTTATTTTGTTATGTTAGCATTTGCTCATGGACATAATGTAAATCTGTTAAGAGCAAACACGAACGTCTCCACACTTCCTTCCATATTGTTTGCTAGGGGGCGCTGTGTGTCTAATCTTGCATTTTTAGGTCTCAAATCTTCATTTCAGAAAGGGGTGCTTTGATTTAACACATGAACTTGACTCTTTTGGACACTGAAAATGTGTCATTTAGATCAATTTAAAGTAGTTTGAATGCAGAACAAAAGCGTTAAATATTTTTCATAGTATGCAAGTGTGGTGCATTATTGTTTAATCCTTCACATTCGCAAGCAAGAAACCTCCTTCTACATTTCCTTTCATATCAATGATAGATCTTTTTCTTCTGCTCACTCTGTCCTTTAGGTCTGATCCCTGGTTCACACTCATAGCTCACGGATGAAGAACAATCAATATCTGCAAATTCAAATGGGAACAGTAATTCGCAGGTGGGCATGTATACATTGAAAACAATTCACATGTGAAAATCTTTACATCACAACAATTTACGGGCAGATCTCTGAAAGAGATGTGGGCGCTCCAATATGTATGCCTAAAAGTGGAAAACTATTTGTACGTGTGAACCGCCCTTGGGATCCTTTCCAGACATCAAACGAAATTGCGTGACTGAGGTGTGTAGGATGGGGCTAAAGTGGTATCTCAGAAGCAAATGCCCAGCAGTGATAGGATTTGTCCTCTTGACTGGAGCTTGTGTGGAGAAATAAATTAGCTTAATGGTCACATATTACCATACACCACAGTGGCCTGTAGTTTGCTGTACTTCACAGTGCAGGATCCAATTAGATGTTGATGACCTCTGACCTACATTTAGTCTTTAATTCAGTGTTTTGATTGGTTAAACCTGTTTGTTTCTGTCTGACTCAAACAAATGATCAGGGATTACGGTAATGAGCGATGACCTGCTAACTCCGTGCGATCAGCTTACATATAAACCTGTTTCAAGATAATCCATAAATCTTTCAAGTACACTAATTTTTGATAAATGCTTAATTGAGTGCAGCGCTTTAAGCCTAGGTGATGGTGTTTGCAGCCATTACTTTGTAATCCACACTATATTTGTAAATATTTTGCACGCTGTCTGTGAAAGCCTGTTGACCTCAGAAGTATCGGCTCAAACACTGATGCTGTAAGGATTTGTATTGTCGCATGTCACTACAGCACCTAATACAGCACTTGTGAGTGATAGGACGTGTCAAAGGCCGGTCAGCCTTGGGACAGTGGTTTCCAGCTTTCCCCGGGTGCAGGAGCCAGACAGTGATTTTACACTTGAAATGGAAAAAAAACACATGGTGTCAGGAAGTGGCAAGATATATCAGTTCCCCTCTGAAACATCTTTATCAGCCTGAGCTTCTATAAACGCTTTAAATATATTAAATAAATAAATACCAAAATAATTAATAATTGGTGTGTTTTAGTATTTGTTTTTAAATAAATAAATTTAAATAAATGCAATACATTTTGCTTAGATATTACATTTTATTTTGATGCTAGATACTATTTATGAAAACAAATTTTAATGTTGTAGTTTATTTATTATGTGATGCTTTTTTTTGCATGAGAGAGTGAGAGAGATTCGTTCAGTTTCATTCAGTATGTTAATATACAGTTAAGGTCAGAATTATTAGCCCCCCTGTTAATATTTTTTCCCCAATTTCTGTTTAACGGAGAGATTTTTTCAACACATTTCTAAACATAATAGTTTTAATAACTGATTTCTAATAACTGATTTCTTTTATCTTTGCCATGATGACAGTAAATAATATTTGACTAGATATTTTTTAAGACACTTGATACAGGTTAAAGTGACATTTTAAGGACTAACTAGGTTAATTGGGTTAACTACGCACGTTAGGGTAATTAGGCAAGTTATTGTTTAATGATGGTTTGTTCTGTAGACCATCAAGAAAAAAATAGCTTAAAGGGGCTAATAATTTTGACCTTAAAATGGGTTTTAAAAAGTTAAAAACTCCTTATTATAGCTGAAATTAAACAAATAAGACTTTCTCCTGAAGAAAAATTATTATTAGACATACTGTGAACATTTCCTTGCTCTGTTAAACATTATTTGGGAAATATTTAAAAAAGAGAAATAAATTCAAAAGGGGGGCTAATAATTCTGACTTCAACTGTATGTGAATATTTATATTTATGTTTAAATTTCAAAAGGAAAAGTACACTTTACATACCATGATATATGTATTTCACTTAAAGAAAGTGAATGTGTTAGATGCTATATGCACAGAGTTCTCACAAAAAAAAAAAAAAATTAAAATTATTTATAAAATTAAAAGGAAAATCAGCTATTAGAAAAAAAATATTCCATTTGCTGACATTTACATCACTGGTCACTGTTAAAAATATAAGGATATGTTGACTTGTTTCTCAGTGTGTGTGTGTAAGTAAGTAGGGCTGCACGATATTGTAAAAATCTAACATTGCAATGTTTTTTTATGTTGCGATATACAGTTGACGTCAGAATTATTAACTCCCCTTTTAATTGTTTTAAATATTTGCCAAATGATGTTTAACAGAGCAAGGGAATTTTCACAGTATGTCTGATAATATTTTTCTTCTAGAAAAAGTATTATTTGTTTTATTTTGACTAGAATAAAAACAGTTATAATATTTTGTAATAAAAATGTAAAAATTATTAGCCTCTTTAAGCTATATATTTTTTCGATAGTCTACAGAACAAACCATCATCATACATTGATTGCCTAAAGATACAATTGAAATAAGGTGTTTTATTATTACCCGAGTCTAACAGTATTCAAGTATAGTAACTGAATGATAAAAATAATTCAATAAAATGAATCGTAGTTAAGGTCACAAATTGTACAATTTCTTTTAAAATTATTTACAATCACAGGCATCAAAATCCCATGCAAATGATGAGTTAAAATACAGACTCAACATTGCAGACCTTGCGATGTGACTATTGCGAATGATCACATTACGATATTGATGCTGAAACGATATATTGTCTAGGCCTGTAAGTAAATAAATCAATAAATATTTTAAATTAATAAATACCCTTATAAGGCGTTTAAAAGCAAAACTGTACATTACTAAATGTATTTCTTGTATAATTGTATTTTTCATTTTTGAACTGATAAATTTGTGTAAGCAGTAATGTGCAGCAGGTCAAAATACATTTCTATTACAATCTACTGTCTTGTAGATTAATTTATTATTAATTAACAAAGTTTCTGTGTATTTAGTGTTATACCTTTTAGTCAATAGAAAAAAATGCTTTTGTTACAGAATGATTTCAAATTATTCTCAGTATTGGGTTCCGGCTGGAAGGGCATCCGATATGATAAAACATATGCTGGAATAGTTGGCAGGTAATTCCGTTGTGGTGACCACTGATATATAAGGCACTAAGCCGAAGGAAAATGAATGAATGAATTCAAATTATTGCTTAGCAAAACATTTTAAAGCAATCTTCCAAAGCAATTTTTGGTCACACTTTATTTTGATGGTCTGTTTGTTGAATTTATGTTACATTGCATCTACATGCCAACTAATTCTCATTAGATTATACTGTAAGTAGACTGTTAGGTTGGGGTTAGGGTTAGTGTAAGTTGACATGTACTTGCAAAGTTTCTTATAGTCAGTTAAACGTCTGTTAAAGAAGCAGTATCAACCGTTATTAAGCAGACAGTCTACTAATCCTCAAATGGACCATCAAAATAAAGTGTTACCCAATTTTCTAAATTTTTACAAGCATTTTTAGCGCGTTGAGTTGTGTTTTATGATTATTGTAAAATTAAGGGATTTTTGTTTTCATGTCTTCCAGCTGCACAATCATTTCTTTTCTCTACCTGCTATAAGGATTAATATATGACATGAGGTACAGTGATTCAAGCCAGCAGTCTGAATTAAACATCAGGGTCTGGAGAATGGAGTGGATGTCTCTTCTCATAGGATATAATACATTATGAATCAGGAAACAGATCTAATGTGTAATGTCCAATCACGCAGACAGTGCCAACATGCGAAGGAAACTTGACTTTTGATGTAATAGTGTTTGGATGGCTTACACCATTGAGCTCTGCCACATGAACTCGAGGCCTGACACGTTGATTTCTCACAACCTGCCGCATGAATATCGTCTGAACGGCGGCATGAAAAAAAACGGAGAGGCAAAGAGGGTGAGTGGAGTGGCAAACAAAAGTCCAGCTGTGAGCCTGTAGAACCAGCTTCTAAATGAAGACGGAAAAGATGGAAAACCAAATGAGTTAGAATACCATAATTTACATTTGAAATGCATCCACAGCATATTACATTCACAAAGCGTTTCATTGAGCCTTCAAATGAGTATTTCTATGGATTTATTTGTCTGGGTTATTTATTTATTGATGTTTTCCGTCGTCACGCTGAATGTCAAATTGTATGGGGCAGAAGCTTAAGCAGTCATGCAACAGCAGGTGGTGATGCTTCTAGGATAGACAAGCTGCGCAAAGACACACAAACTGCCAATCAACTGGTTTGTATGGTGCTGCGAGTGTTGAAACTTTGAGACAGAATCACTCGTTAGAGGAGCTCCAATGTCAGACAGGCCAGACCTAATCCTTTTCATTTTGTAGCCCTGTATGATTAGATAGGCCTATCGCAATTATCTGACATTGCTTTTTTTATCCCAGAACAACAAAAATACATACAAATCTGCTCCTAATAAAGACAAAACGTCTTTAAATGAGTCTGTACATAGAAAAATGCAAAATATAGGTGTATACACATGATGTATTGTAGTATTTAAATCTCACGCTAAAAGATACGTCGCTTTTGTTCACAGCAAATGACTCTCAGAGAGGAAGAGTGAAGAGTGCTGGTTCCTCATCTTGCAATGAGGGTGACATTAGGGGCAATTAACAACTGGCTTTGTGTAAGTATTATTAATGCCTGACTGCATAAGTTCACAAATGGAAGGTAAACTGGGTGTTTTTTTGCCTAATCTATTGGGTTTAGGCAACTGAGTTTTGTATTTGAGACAGATCATCCCAAAGGAAGCTGACTTGAGTGCATTTTTTCAGCAGTGCTTTTCATTTTTCTCATAAGGTGTTTAAAAAATTAGGTGAAACTCAACATTATGATATGAAAATTAGACAAAATGACAAGATTTTGCACATAATGGCATTATTGAAGGAAAGAGCTACAATCTCTTGAAGCATTGCAATTAACACAATTGAATAAAATGTTTTGTTTTTTGGGAGTTTACGGAAACTAAATCGATTACATCATTCACAGTGCTTTATTGAGGTGGTAGGAGCTACAGTATATTTCTCTTTTAGCATGCTTTGCTCACTGGACTCTCTGATTGGTGGAACTTTATGAGATAATGTTGTTTTTCTGCATGAATTCCGCTAAAGTTCTAGACCCTTTCAAAGACATTCTATGCTATTTTTAGACTTTAGTTTACTATTAAGACATTTTTGTCAAGTCGTCACAAACGTTGCTAACAAATTTAGTAAAAGTCCAATTTAAAAATTCATTAATTCATTTTATTTTTGAAAAATAGTCCCTTTATTAATATGCGGTCGCTACCTTATCCAGCATATGTTTTAAGCAGCAGATGCCCTTCCAGCCGCAACCGAACACTGGGAAAATTTAAACATTCAACTCAATTGAATTTTACTAGAAATTATGAAGCTGCTTCCACAGCTGAAATTCAATTCAAATTGAGGACTCGAGTAAAAACTTCATTCTCAAAAAGTCATTCTCAATTCAATTCTAAATGGCACACACCCTAAAATTTCAGATGGTAAAAAAATCTGGAATTTTGCATTGCATATTTAGCATGCTCGTTCGTCAGCATCTTTATTAACCAAGTATGAATGGAAGTGTCAATTAGTTGGTTAAACCTTGAAAGCTAAACCCACTCAACCCCTGAGGCCATCTATGAACACAGTGTACAAAAGACAATAGCGAAAGTGTGACAGCTTGGATCTCAGACCAGGTGCACCTATGCTGATCAGCGTGGTTGAGACAACTCTATGTGAAAAATGTGGCCCGGGGGTGTTAAAAACTAAATGGAGACAGAACTGCTCTGTCAAATGAAATCACTAATTATGACTTCCACCAAATCCCTTAGTGCAGGGAACTGACGGCTCCTTTAATGGGACCATTGGCATAATGAGAAAGAGAGAGAGTGAGAGAAACTGTCTAAAAGGGGAGTCTATCGTTGACTGACATCTTTGATGTCGAAACCAATTAGATTGGGCAGAACGGAGTGGACTCGCCGCTCCCCCTTTCCCGAGTTTATTATATTCTGTCACAGACGCAAGGCTCGATTTGTCAATTCGGTATCAGGTTGTGTGTGTGGCTGACAGGAAGGGGGATGTGGAGATTGACAGGGTTTGGAGGGCCCGGAGAACAAATGAGTGTGTCTGATAATGGGCATTCCACGCACCGTGTGACATTTTCTACCCAGCTGTCCGTGGGCCTGTCTAGCGTTTAAAGAATCGGGCCCTTTGTGCGGCCACACTGAATGGAGGCCCTGAGCAGTTTCCCAGAGAGGAAACTGAGAGGCTAATAGAGCGAGTGAGATGTGTTGCCAGGTTCTTTCATTATGTCCATATTCCAAGGGTTGTGTTAACGAGGCGCCGCCTCAGGTTGAGGGTAACAAGCTGTCTATCACTCTACAATCACATACACACACACACACACATACAGAAAGGGGCCGAGGAGCAGAGAGTCCCAGTGCTAACAAGGGCCACAAAAACTACTGATGTTAGGTGTAGAGTTCGCTGCCAGATCAGTTAGTCCCTTTAGATGGGCTTCAGAACTGTAATGTACATGTCAAGAGGAAGAAGCTGAAAGATAGATTGTAGCAGTGGCTCTGAATGGCAGAGGTAAATTCAAATCAAAGTTCAATTCACAAGGTAGCCTGGAGCCTAGATAAAAATATCTGAAAAAATGGAAAATGGCAGACAGCTGATATAACTCAATGAACATGGAAGCAGTGGTTCACTATTGTAGGAATAGTAAATACATTCTGCCTTAAAGGGTTAGTTGACACAAAAAAATAAATAAATTCCATTATTTTATAAAACATTAAAAGCATGTTGTGTTTGTGTTTAGATATTTGTTTATGCATATGTCCATCAAAAAATTGTAAAGCTAAAAAAAAACATCCCTGAGATGCTCCTAAACATCTAAATTATCTCAAATTATAAAATTACCTAATGGTTTTTTATCCTGGTTTGTAGTAATAAATAATGAATATTACACATCCAGCTGGTTCATATAAATCATGAGGTGATCAACTTAAGGGTTTATTTTGCAATACCAGCATATAACAAGGCTATTTAAGCAAATAATTAGATGGAAAATAATGATTTAGGCCAAAAACATATTATTTGCTCAGTAAATGCAAAGCTTTTGTAAAGAAATTAGTTGCTAGTTCAAAGTAGACCAATATAATTTATAGGGTTGCAAATTGCAATATCGTATAACCACATTAATAATTTTACCACATAAATAATTACGGGGAAAATGATTTGAGGTTAACTGTTTTAAAATCTTACCTGTTTGTTGTCTTATAATCCATTAGGAAGATGACAGAAGTTGAGTTTGTTGGAAAAAAAAGCAAGCCGATATCCAGATGAGAGAATGAAGTAATTGTGCACACAATATTGATTTGAGGTTAAATATTTTGTTAGTTCAGCAAACACAAAGAAAAACAGTTCCAGCAACCGTGCTATCAGTATTTTCTGGTTGTTTCTGCAGGATAACAAACTTCTTGTTGGCACAACTGAACAATCATAAAAAATTACACGCAAAATAATTATTTTGCAGCTTGTTCAAGCTAGTTATGTAAAATGAGCTTAACACAATTCTTGAGATTTGTTTGGGAGAAATTATTGGTTTTATGTTTGTATGTAAATTTGTTAAGTTAACTTTGTGTCGATTTGTGTTGGGACAACTTGAATGAATTGTGTGGAACTCTGCGTTGTTTTACAGTGCAGAGAGATTCAGATACTTTCAAAATAATCATTAGAAAGTTAGAATATTAGAAGTTGTACATATTTTTACATACTTTTTCATGTAACCTAAAGATATATACTTAAAATGGTAATTGTTAGCACTTTTACATTTAGCATGTGACTAGTTTGTATGAATTTGTAAAATTTCGTATTATCTGCTTACATTATGGCAATCGCTAGTAAATATGATAATTCAGTAGCGTGGAAGATTTGCCTGAGTACACTAAAATAGAGTTAGTTGTGGGAAAAATCAGCTCAACTACATTACTTAACTCTATTTCTCTGTAGTGTTGCCAGACAGTATAACAGTGTACACATGTACATTGACTTTGAGGTCAGCTCATTCATGCATTCAGAAAAATCAGTTTCCTGTGTTGTAAAGATTAACAACAGGAAAAGATGCTTTGGGAAATCCATTGAGTAATACGTCTAAAAATATAACTCAGTATTCACATATAATATCATATAACACTCTGTAAAACCACGCAAGTACCTCTTTCTGATTTATTCATTCATTCATTCATTTTCTTTTCGGCTTTTTCTAGTCCCTTTATTAAACCGGTGTCGCCACAGCGGAATGAACCGCCAACTTATCCAGCACATGTTTTACGCAGCGGATGCCCTTCCAGTTGCAACCCATCTCTAGGAAACATCCATACACACTCATTCACACTCATACACAATGGAAAATTTAGCCTACCCAATTAAGCTGTACTGCATGTCTTTGGACTGCGGGGGAAACCGGAGCACCTGGAGGAAACCCAGGCGAACACGGGGAGAACATGCAAACTCCACACAGAAATGTCAACTGACCCAGCCGAGGCTCGAACCAGCGACCTTCTTGCTGTAAGGCGACAGCACTACCTACTGCGCACCTGCATCGCCTCTTTCTGATTCATATTTAGAAATTCAGTGAATAAATCCGTTTGATGGTAGCATTGGTGGTTCTGCTGGAGTCGATATATTTGTTTTCTTTGCCTTGTTCACCTCTGAGTGCCTCTGAAGCAACAGACATCCTCTTTTAGGGTGCATTAGGACCCATGAAACATCAATGTGAGTGCTAAATGCAGAGCTATGCTTGTCGCATGGAAGAGCAAGAATCAAAATAAAGCAAAACAACAGTGGAAACACAAGAGTGTGTGCAAACACCAGGAGATCTTCAACTTCTGCAGGGTTAATGTGACTAAAAAGATACTCCTCCTCTCTCATTCACTCAAAACACAGTTTTTTTATGCACCTGTCAATTTTGAGATTTTGAGCTTTCCATAAAGAGGTTTTTTTTTACAGAAAACAAAATGCATTAAAAATGCATGGTCACAGTTAGTGTTTGCAGATTTTTATTTAAATACATCTTTTAAGACAGAAATCTCCACATCGGCAGTACTTACACAGGCCAAAACTTCACAGATGTTTTTTTTTCCTTAGCTATATTCTGAAGGGCTTTTTATTTTACAGAGGAATATGTTAAATTTCCTGATTTTATATTTCCTTTATTCTACAAATAAATGTGAATTTTGAATTTGAACTAATATAGATTGATAAAAAGAAATTGCCCAAATCTCCTGTGGAAATATTAAAATGAAAAATATTAATATAAAAATATTCACTCAAAACTCAAAAAAATGCTGCATAATTTTAACCCAATTTGGGGTGTAATATGGACTAATTTTACCATATTTTAGTCCATATTTTACCCAATTTGGATTTAAATAACCCAACATTTCTTAGAGTGTTGAAATTACCACAAAATACTTCACATTACTACAAAACAATATCTCATTTTCACGTTTAACATCCCCTGTAATACTTTTTTTTTGCAGTTCTTGATACAATCAACCAGCTAGGCATGGATATTGATAACTATATTAGTTAATCTGTTCACCTGCAGTGTCTTGCCTTAAAACACTAGTTTCCAGTCGCTATTTGAAATGTAGGTCATTGGTCTTAGAGTCAGTCAACCAGCCGACATGGTTCGTTTGCGGCTGGGTGTGAAATTAAGATCCATTTTCAAGCTCAAATTAGAATGAGAACTAATACACAAGTATGCCATTTTCTCATATCTTCTGACTCCGAAAAATTATCCATCCAAGCCGCCCAATTAAAAAAGCATCCGAATTTCTGCCGAAAACACAAGTTCAGAACAAAGCCTCAGTATTAAATAATGATGAGGTGAAGGGTTAATAAAGCAGTATGTGTTGATTTGGCAGTTTTTGGAGCTTGTTGAGGTGTGGGGGGCCGGTGAGGGGAGCAGCGGGTGGGGTACGTTTCTTTCTCCTCTGACCTTTTAGAACTTGCGTCCTTGTCACAACAGATCTCCTCTTGCCTATGACCTATTAAACTCTCCTGGCCTCAGTCATTCAGCTGTGCTACAGTCAATGTGCGTGCCAAGCCTCTGCGGACACTAAATTACTCCGGCTAAAGTAGGACACGCATAATCCTCCCGTGCTGTAGCTCAACATGCCATCCTGCAGGATAAATAAATAAACGCAATCTCTGGCAATATTACACAAACAGTGAAATCTGCAGCCTAACAGCACTTAGAGTGGGGAGTCATGAAAAGACCTGTCACTCATAACTGAATAGTGGTAATAGTTTTGATGAAATCTGAAAAAGAAGATTACAGCAAGTGTTAAATATAAATAAAGAAATAAAAGAGATAAATAGGGTGGAGTGGATGGGCCATTTTACACTTGTATTATAAACTCATGTATTTGGATCAATTAATAAATTGGATCAATCATCACATGATGCACTCCTTTAAAATGCATGTGAACATTACATTTTTATTAAACAGACTGTACACTATAAAAAATCCTGGTTGCCTTAACATTTTAAGCTGAATCAAATTAACCTTATGAGTCCATTGAACTTATATCATGTTAAACCGACTTAAAACTGCTTGCGTAACTTATAAAATTAAGTTAGAACACGATTAACTTAGTTTAGGTTGCAGTGAGCTAAAAACATATGCTGTAATGACAAACGTAATGATTTAAATGTATTAAAATTATTAATGTAATTAATAAATGCAATTAAACAATTAAAAATATTAATATGTATTATAATGGTATGCTTTAGTAAAACATGAATTATATTTCTATGAATGAAAAATTATGTCATTCAATAATAATATAAACACGCTGTTAAATGTAGAATAAAATATGAAAATGTCAATACAATATTATTATATCTGATATAATTTAAACAATATTAGTGTAATTTATTAATATATGTAACTTATTATCAATATAGTAAGCCTTTTTCCTAAATATGAATTAATATAATGTTATTTCATTTCCATTAAATGCAAATGCCACAGTCTACTGATGCTAATTCCTTATGCTCCACTCACTACTGTTTGTTTGCAATCATGGCACGCTCCGTTCTAATTGGCCAACAAATATGAGCAGACACAGATCAATTTCCTAAGAATAAACACCCAGGGCAGTAACATTTCTCTGCTGTAGTATCCATTTCCACACTCTGTCTCCTCCCTCTCTGTGAATGGGGCGGCAACTGCACTGCCTCGGCCTCTGCTTGGCTCCTTCTCTTTTTTTTTCCTCGTCAGAGTTTGCGTGCCGTTTTATAATGTTTTCATTGATGTCAAGACCTTGGTATAAAACATGACTAGCACTGCACTAATTCCCCCCGCGGTCCCCCGTGTCTTCCTCCTTCAGCGAGTGACACAGCTGCAGGACTATTTACCCTACGCCTTATTTCCCCTTTATCTTAGATGTCCCAGGATGTCAAAGGCTGTGAATTTAATATTGATTTTATAAAGTACTTTTACTGTAACATGTCAGCTTGGATTAAGCTCAAGCGCTCCGCGGCTCGAGCAGTGAGCCGGGTTTGCACGCAATGTGGCTTTGCCGGGGCTCTGACTGAGCAGCCAACTGGAGCGAGTG
The DNA here is from genome assembly GCA_903798205.1 of Danio tinwini. Classification (NCBI taxonomy): domain Eukaryota; kingdom Metazoa; phylum Chordata; class Actinopteri; order Cypriniformes; family Danionidae; genus Danio; species Danio tinwini. The sequence continues at coordinate 11,178,372 of CAIGQZ010034880.1, forward strand.
CTTTATTTATTAAAGCGACAGTGTGCTGTGAAAGCTAGGACAGCACACACAGCTCCCAGCGATGGGCCTGCCTGCCTGTCGTGTGTACACAGCATCCATGCTTTGTGTATATACATTATGCTTGCCGATTGAAGAGGTTTCGTCTGCTGATACGTAAACAGACCAATGAGTTTATAGATTGTATTAAGCCCCAGTGGCTCAGTCCTGGAGCAGCAAGAGAGAGAGAGAGACGAGGCCTTTACACCTTGTCCTTCCCCCAGATTCGCTCGCTCGTTTTCTCTCCCCCCTCAAGGCTTGACGTGAGGGAGAGATAGCGAGGTATTTCCACACCCCTGATACTCAAAATGTCAGCTTGGTGATGTCTGCTTGTTACCACACTAACTGTATCAACACATTCCCATGATCCAACACAAACAGCAGATCCCGAGGGTGAGTGGATGAAAATATACTGGGGAAGGCTCTTGCGTGCTCTTTATTAGTGTTATCAATAATGGAATTTCTCTTTTCTTAATATGATACATTATAAAAAACGATACTCGATACTATTTTTGGGTCCATCTTGGAAATACTGCCTCAATTAACATCAAGAATAGGGCTGAGAAAAACTGACATTGCGATATTTTGTCTTTCTGAGAAATATATCGCTATACGAATACTGTGATCAATTGAGTGAATTTAGAATTAACTCATCATTTTAGACTAACTGAGATCATTTTGTAGAAGAGTGCAACTTCATAAAAATAATAAACAAATCACATCATAGATTAATTAAATAGAGCAAAGATAAATAAACAGTGGGAGTTGTAGTTTTCAGGTAAATAAATTGAATAATTAAATAACATTTTCTTCAATGTATAAATGAAGTATTACACATTGTTCTTTTTTTAGGTCAACAAAAATTTTTTGGTAATCTTCAATTAAAATCTGACTATTTGCCTGCACGTTTGAAGTGCCGAAACTTAGTATGATGATTTCAGCCACAATTTCAATCACACATCTTAACCAAACCCGCTTATCTTTAGTTTGCTACAAGAAAATAAAGCAAATAACCCCCACCCACCCCTTATTCAATATTCAATTTCAATTGGAAGTACATTAACATACTTGAGTAAAACTTTCAGCAACTTCTGCTTTACATGGACTAATGGCATTAGGAGTTAAGAAATGCCATCCAAAAAATTTTCAATAGCTTTTTTCTTGGTGGGGCAAAGCTACAAGCTTATTATTTTCACTCATGAGGTACATTAGTTTTGTTAATCTAATGTTGATAAATAATGTTTATTGCATTATTTTAGTTGTATTTGTGTTATCTTGATGCTAATTAGTAGTTATGTGAGACACCGAGCATCTTCTTTATATGTTTCTCTGCTCCTGGGAAAGGTTGTTTGTAATGAGCTTTGGTTCATCATATCACTTTCTCATCACCACCTGCTATTAATCGTGTAAGGTATGATTCTATATGTTTGGAACAAAAAAACAAACAAAACAACAACAACTGTATAGTACTATAGCTGAATGAACTTAGGGTTTTAATAACAGTTTATTTTACCATATTTTTATCGGTAAAGGTCAGGCAACCACAGCAGCCGATTTTTCCCCGTAAATTTTATGGAATCTTTTACAGTGCTAAAACGATATATTGTGCAGCCCTAATTTAGAATATTTATGCATGCCTAAATGTAAGTTAACTTAAAGTTTAAACTTTAGGCATGACTCAAAGATTTTTACTGGTTCATTGTTTAGGCGATTTATATTTTGCCTTGCCAAAGTTACATAAAATGTTACTTAAATGTTAATTAAATAACAAATATAGGAGTAAAATAAAAATATTTGTTGTTTTTTGTATAAATAAAAGTGCAACTGTGGTCGACTGTAACAAATCTTTTATACAATTGGAAACCTTTTTAGAGATAGTTTAAATAATCATTTTTAAGGCTTTTCATGGGATTGCTGAACACAAAGGAAAATATTTTTTAAAACTTGTTAAAGTATATGTTGAAAAAAGTATCCCCTGATCTCCATTAATTTTTTTTTGGTGGTCGTTTGGAAAAAGGACTACATTTTATTTTTCAGCATTTTTTACAATATCTTCCATCACAAGTTTAAAACATCTTGAGGCTGAGTTAATAGTGATTGCATTTTTATTTTTTGAGTGAATTATCCCCTTAATCTCTTTCAGATGTAAAGAATCACGTGTATTTTTCTGAATCAATTACGGGCGATTTAGACAAGTGTGAAAGACCTAATACAGTGTGACTGGGTTTATTTTTTTATAATTACAGTGAGATTTTCTTTAGCGTTTGGTAATTGCCATGCCACTTAAGAAGCTTCTGAGTGACTGTGTTAGCCCACCCATTATGTGAACTTCTGAGATATTTTTATATGCATTGATGGGGAACTAAATTTTGGCCTATGCTTTTGCAAATCACTGTCACTGACTGCTGGTCAGTTCAGGAGGACTGTTTTTATATTTAAATATGTCTAAATTTTATATTATCTTTTTATGTCTTTTTATGTGGTGCAGATGCTAAAATATGGTTATCTTCAGGCAAGAGACTTACTTTCTGAAACTTAGCAGACATCTATTTTGTTTTTCAGAACTGCACTGTTAGTATTTTGTATGTTACTGTTATATTGATTCTTTTTAATATTGCTTTTAATTTTTTTTACCTCATTATTATTTTAAGCATTTTTGTTTAAGCTTTTCCATGGATCTCTCATTAATTCTTTGTGGTCTCCCAAAATATTACCTATGAAAAGACTAAAATGAAGTAAACATTTTTACAAGTGAAAAGACTTTTTGTGGATCAATGATAAATAAGTATGTGTCTATTATTCAAAAAAGAAAAATGTAGAAATGTAATCTTTGTTCATGTTGGTTTCTAATGGAATATGACTGGGTAACTTTCAAATAGTCATTAAGACCTTACACCTTGAACACACAATTTTCTTTAAAAGTTTTTAAATAGCTTTTTCGTTGTATTTTTTTATCGCACATTATTAATTTTTTTACATTTTCACAAAAGAAGTGGCACGACGTGACATTTCACTATATGAACAAACCCTGCTTTGCCTTGAGAAGGCAATTGAAATTCTCAATTCTCTGTTCCTTTATAATTAAATTTCAACCTTTTTGCTAAACACGGTGACATTTTAAAATCTGAATGTACTTAGTCAAGCTTTTTTTTGCATGTGTAGACTGAACATGTAATAGACATGAACATGACAAAATCACATTTTTGTTGTTTGCCCAGAGAATGCAGTTTTTAAAAAAGTCTGCATTTTTAGGCTCAGTTAATGTTTAAAATAGTGCATAAAAGGTTCTTATTTGAAAGTGAAAAAGTGCAACATTCGACAGAGTATATACAGGAATCAGAGAGTAAAATTCAATACCTTTTAAAGCCCCTTTTACACAGTAATACCGTAAATAAATATCCAGAAAATTTCTGGAACGACTTTACCGGTAAGTTAAAAAAACTCTGTTCAACACAAGCAAGGACATACCGTAATTATTCCGGAAAAGACCATTCACACATCCATAGAGTACGAGTAAATTCTGACATCATTGACCTCTAAATGGCTGCGCTTGTATTTCACTTTTAATTAAAACTTTAGCGTTCATGCAGCTGCTTTGCCCCAGAGACATGCAAAGGCAAAAGCGCGAACCGCAGCTAAATGTTTACACATTTGACTACATTACAAATTCTGTGAATGGATAAGTATTGTGAACAACTTCGATAAAAACATAGAGAAACACTTTTGCATTTCGAGATGTACATGTGTGTGTGTTGGCGCTCACCGAAGCACTTCACGTACACACGCATCAAGCAACTGAAGCGTCTGAATCTTCTGATTGGCTGGAGTAGACATCTCACGTTAGCGCATTCTAGACGTGAACACGCGCTTTCTAGCAATTTTGTTCACACAGAGCAGCAGTCCGGCAAATTACTGGTAATGTTACAACTTCTCTTTCCAGAAAATTGCCATAACGAATTTACCGGTATTTTCAAAAAGGGCCTTTTCACACATGAAAATTGCAGCAAATTTTCTGGAAAGGTCTGTATGTGTGAAAGGGGCTTAAGACCTTTTTAAGACTCTTTCCATACATTTTAAGACCTTATAACCACTTTTCAACCGGAAACACTGGCGAGATTTTAACTTACAGTATATTTACTAAATATTAGGATGAGAAATTAATCCAAAACTAAAACATTATTCATATACTGAATAAAAATCTATTAAATCTAGCTAATTCAGCAGGTTAGCACCTATAGAGCTGCAGAAATAATGGTGTTGGGTACTGCAGTAAAGAAAAGCAGCATGATGTCAAATCTATTGGAATTTCATTTATTTCATAAACTACACAGCATGTTGATATTCACAGATTTAACTCAGGCAAACTTTAGCATACAACCATACATTGCATTATCAAAAATGATATAAAATTAAATACCTTCCAAAATAGCATTTAAGACTTTTTAATACTTTTTAAGGGCCTTAAATTTCTCTACATTGATTTATCAACTTTTAATACTTTTTAAGACCCTGCGGACACCCTGATTCGTGTACAATAGGCAAGACAAGGCAAGTTTATTTATATAGCACATTTCATACACAGTGGCAATTCAAAGTGCTTTGCATAAACAGGAATGAAGGAGACATGTATAAAAGGAAAAAATGTAGAGACAAATTATATAAAAACAGAAAAACTAATTGCGATCTGTCAGACGTAGCACAGTGCTCATTCACTAAAGGCACAACTAAAGAGATGTGTCTCAGTCTTGATTTGAATGTGCCTAATGTTGGAGCACATCTGATCATTTCTGGAAGCTGATTCCAGCAGCAAGTGGGTGTAGTAGCTAAATGCCGATACACCCTGCTTTGACTGAACTCTTGGAATTTCTAGTTTATATGATCCTAAAAATCTGAGTGATCTGTTAGGTTTGTATTCAGTGAGAATATCTGTAATGTATTGAAGTCTTAGGCTATTTAGTGATTTATAAACAAGTAGTAATACTTTAAAATCTATTCTGAGTGTAACTGGGAGCCAGTGTAAATACCTGAGCACAGGTGTGATGTGCTCTGATTTCCTGGTTCTGGTCAGAATCCTGGCAGCAGCGTTCGGGATGAGCTGCAACTGTCTGACCATCTTTTGGTCAATATATAAACAAATGAAATGACATGTTGGATTTAGAAAAGTTGAACTTTATTGATTCTAACAGTATCAAGTGAATACTTAATTTTTACAACTTGAATATATGTGAGCCCACACATTCTTTTAAAAATATATATCATAATTTATCAAAGTCACACAATAGGACATTTTACAACCTGAACGAACTTTCGGCCACAAAAAGGTGAGATTTTCTAATCAAACCATAGCAAACTGTTTATCATTTAACTTAATGCATCTCTAGGGTCACGTTTACACTGCCAGTACTTAATGCCCAATTCCGATTTGTTGCCAATATCTGATTTTTTTGCCTGTCCATTTACACGTTCTTTTAATTGTGACCCATATCCGATTCATTTGTTTACACTTGCCATACAATTTACGGCGTCACGCATGCGTAAAGGTGGGTTCTAGCATCTGCACCACACTAGCCACGATGGAAGAAATTGTCTTGCTTTTAGTTCTGCGAAATATGCGAAGTTCGCCCAACTTTAAAATGATTTTGAGGCGGAGGAGGAGGTAAAGGGCCGTCATCACAGCTTGCACCTATGGTTTATATATGGTGTCCTCCACCATTCAGAGGAATTTGTGGGTATGAGAGAGATCTCAGGTCTGGTGGGAGCAAATTGTGGCAACTGACCACTTTCCTCCTTCATGTTTCCACTGTTGTTGTTATTTACCGTGTCGGCATCTCCACACACACTTTTCCTTCTACGTAATTAAACCACGGAGAAGCACCACATTATTGCAAGTTTAATGACGTACAAAACGGAATGCCTCAATAAGTCCGATCTGGCTGTTTACATGATAGTCGCATTGTCACATATTGGATTTATATCTGATTTATTTCCACATATGAAGGAGGCCTGAAACGGATCTCTGAATATCTGAATGCATGCGTTTTTTTCATGTGTACATGGTCATAGAACACATCCAATCTGTGTCACATATGAGCAAAAATTAAACAGGAATTAAGTCACATTTAACTGGCAGTGTAAACGGAGCCTAAGAGTGCAACATGAATAGAATATATAACCTATTTAACATCACATGGTGTTTGCTTTCAAGCAAAGGTTTGGCAACAAATAAGAGGTGCGATTTAACAGCAGATCTTGTACAGTAGATGATAGCGAGTTTCACACTTGGCCAGATGTACGGCGTACACCTCCTCATGACGGCGCTGATGGAAACAGTGTTTGACAGACACCCTCGCATCAACAATGGAGCAGAGAAAAGAGGAGAGATGTCCCCATGCCCTCCACATTCTGTGTTTGTTCTCTGGAGCGTGTTGTATTATAAACACGTCCAATTTGGGAAAGCAGACGAGGAATAGAGGGGAGCTGTTTGGAGCTAAGCCGCTCTTCGCTTACCCATGCTTCATTACTCCGTAGCCCAAACTGTTCACCGACCCGCTCACCCTGGATTGCTCCCATGGCATGGGGAGACCAACACTGCCTAATAAGGGCTTCGAGTAGGGAAGTCATTGGTTAATCCAGGCTGGAATTCCAGCAGGGCATCATAGGAGTTGGACAGCTCTCCATGGCATGAGCTCTGATCCGTGCTCTTCCCTTCATTAGCATGGGGCCTGAGGAACCTGGCAGAACAAATTAATCCACCTGCAGGCCCCCCTACCATGCAAAGACTCTCCATCATGACAGAGGCCGTCATGGAAGGCGCATTAATGAGGAGCTCTCGAAAAAGAGTCCCGCATACCTTCGAAAATTAATCTTACACAAAAGGAATCACCGACAACTTTTATGACATTTGAACATATGAAGTCAATCTCTACCAGTCACTCCAGACGAAGGAGCAGATGAAAAAAAAGCAAGACGTATTCAGTGACCCCGGGGCCTCATCTAGAGCCCCTCACAAGCCCTAGCACCTGACAGGCCAATGAAAACTCTCAATATTTCATTATAGCAATTAAGACTCCCTGGACAGATGCTCCCCGTTGACAGAATCACTTGCTGTTGAAAATGTCTGCACTGTAATCTGGTGCATGAGTGAAACCATTAAAAGAGCATGAAAACAATTGCCCTGTTTGCACCGAATCCGCACCCAGACCATGGCCAAAAGCCAGCCGTGTCACGTCGCATTAACAGAGCGGCTCACTTTCGGCTGTGTTTTTGTAGGTGAACTTAACCACGTCCCACATGACGAAAAACGTGTCTCTGTAATCCCCCCAAAGCTCTTTAATAATGTAGTGGAATTCAATTCAATGGCACGAAGACAAGCCCTAAAATACAGCACAATGAGGGGGGATGACCTTCGCCTGCAAGGAGCAAAGGAAATATCTAATCTCATTAGAAGACCACTGATCCAGCTTTAACTTAGACTGGCATTTCTAACACTTGTGTCAGTTCTGAGCGGTTCAAATGTTGATTTGGAGGTCTGGGGACTAAGCACATCACTTTGTTTTTCGCAAATGAGCTGCAATCGAAAGGCTAAACAAAAGTTCAAAACTTTTTGGATTGTGGGTGATTACCACAAAGGGTACGTTTGACTTGTTCCACAAGGAAAATTCTTGTTTTTTTATAATTGCACAGTGGAAAGCAGTACATTTAAAATTATATTTCAGTTGTGAGTAAACAGTAACACTGTCAAGTGTATTTGCTTAATTTCTTATGAGTGAAAATAATGTGTTTGTACTTGTTTAAAATCGTTATGTACAGTAGAAATACCAAGTGAAATTTGGGAACAAAGTCTTGAACTGGTTCACAGATGTTCTATTAATGCAAGACATTGTCTCATTCAGTTTAAAGTGCTTCAAAGACTTCATTATTCCAAGAGTAAATTGAATCAAATATTTCCAGAAGTGTCACCATTGTAGGGCTGTGTGATTAATTGAAATGGAATTGCAATCGCGATTTGAAAGGTTGTGATTAGCTAATCGCAAGAGGCTGCGATATGAAATATATATGTATTATTTCATTTCCCCCGCCCAGATCAAACGTGTGTCTGCCGTTTGTGTGTGATAGTCTTACTAGCCAACTGAGTGAGCACACTTTTGTTCTGCCCAATCAGAATTGCGCAACGGAACTATGCGGAACGCCCACAATAAAAACAAAAAGCAAAAAAACAAACAGGAAAACGCAACAAATGGGATGATGACATTTGCTGCTTCAGAAGCATTCATAGACAAATTAATATCTAAGAAAAACAGGACACCGAACAAAAACAGATAATTTGTAAGAATTGTTGCCACGAGGCAACGAGGAAATACAACAATCAGCACCTTAAAAAAGCACCACAGGTGTCTTGCTAAAAAGTCAAATGAAAGTATTGCCAGTGACACTCAATCTGGTAGCAAGCAACAGCAAAGTACAATTTCAGAGTTGTTTCAGCCATGTTAGTTAGCCAAGTGTTCTGTATTTTTATAATAATTTTTTGTTTTTTTGTTTTTATATAAGCTACACTATCTTCATAGTTTGAGTTCAACTTGTTTACTGAAAGGTCATTTTATTTGTGTATACAGTTTGCTTTAAAGTTTAAGTAAATTTCTTTTAAATTCTTTTTTTACTTTCACTCACTGCATTTTAGCAGTAAGAAGCTACGAAACAGATTATTGGGCTGAAACTTGACTAAAAAATTAAATCGTAAAGCAAATCAAAATCGCAGTATCTGTCAAAAAATGTATTTTGATATTTTGCCCAAATCGCACAGCCCTACACCATTGTGTAACCTGTCTCATTACTATGTTATGTGTCCCAAATTACAGAGTTTCTGCAACAAAATATTTCAAGTTTTTTCAGATACATTAGACATTCCGATCGAACCAGATCCTATATTAATTATATTTGGAGTTTTCAAAGAATTTTTGAGATGTACACAGGTGCAACAACAGTTTGTCTCATATGGGTTGATCTCTGCCAAAAAAACGTATCCTTTTGTTTTAAAAGTAAAAAGAAGTTCCAACTCTTAAATTATGGCTGACAGAGTTAACGATAACATTACATCTGGAAAAAATCAGGTATACCTTAATAGACAAGGTTTTGTTATTTGAAAAAATTGGTCCCCTTTTTATTTCCTTTCTACAAACTTGTGATTAATATGTTTACTATGCCTTTAGTACCTTCTTTTACCATTGGATAGCACTGGTGGGTGGTTAGGTGGTGGAATGCAAGTTTATTTATTTATTTATTTTTGTTAAATTATTATTTTTATGACTGTTGGTTGTTGTTGTTTCTTTCTTTTCTTTTATTCTTTCTTTTTTTCCTATATATATATATATATATATATATATATGTCTATATATATATATATATATATATATTAAAAGTGTATTTACAAGTGAATGTCTGCCTGCTAAAATTTATAATAATAAAAGTATTGAAACCAAAAAATCTTTTTTTTCAAGGTTTTTTATTTGTTTTCCATGTTATACAGAGCAAAAACCCTTCCCAGAACACTAGATCTAGGAACAATATATAATCAAATGTCCATAGAGAAAATAAAAGATGAAAACATGACATAAAAATATGACACTAGTTCCTATTTTCTCATATTGTCATGTTGTGTGTGTCCATTTCCATCACAAGAGTTAAAAGACAAACAAATCATATTTTCTGGACAATTTCGTTGTTTTGTTTTTTCACACTGCAACAAAAGCCACCTGCTTCGTTTGTTATAATTCGATTGAATGGGCGTTAACAGTGATTATCAGCTTATAGATATGGCCCAGTAGGGGTCTTCTGCGCCTACTGGTTGGCTCAGAAGGCTGTTATCATCCATCTACATGGTTAATCAGCTATACTAATAGAGTAGACTCCAAATCCAGATCTGTTTTTACATTACTGTGACAGTTGGGTTTAGGGTTATGCTAGAAATAAAATACAATTAATTGGAAATTTAATAAATAATATAAATGATTCTTGTTAACTTCCGGCCACAGCCATATGTGATCTATAGCTGATTAAACATGTGTTATAGATCTGTACAGATACAGTCTTCTAAATCTATACAGTCTTATAGATCTGCTTAATGGCAGAATCTTGATTATTCCAAAATTTGAGTTTTTTGAGCACTATAGAAACAAAGGTGATGACTTGACTTTGGGTTTCACTCAACATTTGCATTAAAAAATCCATTTCATGCCAATATTCAGCTACTTGGGATACTCTTTGGCTCCCCATAGCTAGTGCCAATCTAAGAACCATAGAAATGGTCCTAGTTAGAAAATAAAAACATGTTATAGACTTGCAAATAACAGAGAGTAATCATAAAAGGCTTTTGAAAGTGATGTTTCTCATTTATGCTTTTAAATCTTTCAAAAAATGCCCCCACTGCACTGCACACGCCTCACAAAGACACCATTTTCCCTCATAATCAATATTATGCCACAGAGCTGTCAATTGGGATTCGCTTGATTGAACCCATAATCTTACTTTAAGAGTGTATATACTAATATTTTTGATAATCCTGTGACAATCTGTTACATTGAATACATGCCTCACTAAACAAACCAGCAAATAATTATTATAATATTGTGTTATTTAACCAACAATATCAAAAGGCAATGTAATACACTATGTAAGACAATCTAAACTTGTGATGTGTCCAAGATGACGGTGGCATCACAAATTCAAATGTTACTACTGTAAGCACATGGCACCTTATTTCAAAAGCCAGATTATCCTGAGCAGAGCTTGCAGACTAGTGGAGCAAACTTAACATGACCTCCACCTCCCCCAGCAGCAGCAGTCTGCGCCCCCATCACTCCCCAGCCGTGCATGTGCAAAGGGAATGGGCTTAAGACGAGGCCACATATATAATGCATAACCGTGTTGGGCCATATTTATGGAGCATTTACGAGTATGCAAGCACAGAGCAGAAATGTAGCTCCCCTCAGACACGCGACAACTGTGTTTGACTCAGTTGTACAAACACGGTTTGCGAAACATATGCAGAGTGGAAGGGGAACAATTATGAGCATAGATTAACGTCATGATGAATATAGTTGAAATATTTAAAAAGAAGAAAAAGATAGCATTCGGTCCTTGCAGACTGCTAGGTTTCAGAAATATGTGCGCAATTAATAAATAGACAAACAAATAAATAAGGATGGGCTCGTAGATAAAATTAAACTCGCCTTGCATATTCCAAAAACATTTGTGCATTGCATATCTTCATGCATGAAATGACAGTGAATTACTTGTTAAAAAAATAAACATGAGTAGGGTAACATGAAAGATGAGAGATTTTGCTGTTGCCAATGGTTACCTATACTAGGACAAACACATAAATATTGGGTTATTCACTCTATTAGTTTCTAGGCAACATGTTTCTGGACTGCATTTCAACCTGTCACACCAATGTTCTCGAAGCAGACAACAAACAAATACACATACTGCTGCTCTGTCAAGGGTTAATAAAAACACCATCAGCTCAATATAATATTTAAACAGTCGTTTAATTCTATATTTACACTAATATATCTGTGCATGAGTGGATGTTTGTTTTCTGCTTTGTGTTAATAGGAACAGTAGTATTTTTAGCCTGTCGCGCTTAAACTGAAGAATGTTTGAGAATATAAAGAATTTAATAAAACACCTTCATAGATGCTTACGCAAGTCACTTTCACAAACATATGCAGAACTAGGTTTATATCTGTGGGCATTATTTTCATTCATTTCAATGTGCTTTAACCAAAATTTACCAGATAATAATGTTAAAATCAATCTAATTACCAATGCCAACAAGGAAGGTTCTGGCAAGTTTATTTCAAAGTTATTAATATTGTTCAAAATGTACAAAACACAATATTTATTCATTCATTTTTCTTCGGCTTAGTCCCTTTACTCATCAGGGGTCGCCACAGCAGAATGAACCACCAACTTATCCAGCATATGTTTTACACAGCGGATGCCCTTCCAACGGCAACCCAGTACTGGGAAACAATCATACACTGTAAAACCCAACAGTCAACTTTATCAAATTAATCGAGTGTCGATAACTCAAAAGTTACTGAAAGTTAATTCTACTTATTTGAAAAGAGTTTTGAACTCAGTGCTGAAGGTAATGAGTTAATTAAATACCTTATTACTTTAAATTAAATGGAAAAAGTTCACAGTACTCATATAGATTCGTTTTTTTTTTTTAAATGGTTTGTCGCAATCTGTTTCCTTAAACGGTTTGAGTTACCTTAACTTTTGGGTATTACAGTATACACATTCATTCACACAAGTACACTACAGACAATTTAGCTTATTCAATTCACCTATAGCGCATGTCTTTGGGCTGTGGCGGAAACCGAAGCACTTGGAGGAAACCCACACAAACACGTGGAGAACATGCAAACTCCACACAGAAATGCCAACTGACCCAGCCGGGGCTCGAATCAGCAACCTTCTTGCTGTGAGACGACAGTGCTAACCACTGAGCCACCTTGTCGCCCCTACAAAATATTCAATCAAAGTTGAAATGTTGCATTTGGATTTACATTTTAAATGAATGTTCAGAGAACACTCAAATATAACATTACTGTTTGCAAATTAATTGAATTGACTGTTCTCTTAAAATTAGTGTAACCAGCACCATCTCACAAGAAAACATATATTTTACTCATATTTTACATTTTGAAAAATTATTAGCTTATTTATATGAATTCATGCACTGTCATTTGTACAAATAAAAGAACCGATCTCATGAAAATATATGAATTATATCTTGCCCATTTGAATTAACACACTGTAAAACCCAACAGTCAGCTTTATCAAATGAAATGAGTGTAGTTAACTCAAAAGTTACAAAAAAGTTAATTCTACTAATTTGAAAAGAGTTTTGAACTCAGTGTGGAAGGCAATGAATTAATTAAATACCTCATTACTTCAACTTAAATGAAGTAAGTTCACAGTACTTATATAGATTAGTTTTTTAACTCAAATGGTTTGTTGCAATCAGTTTCCTCAAACGGTTTGAGTTGTCTTAGCTTATTGGGTTTTACAGTACTCAGTTGGTTTGAGTTCTCTTCAGTTTTTGGGTTTTGCTGTGCTCAAATTGCTTCCTTTACTCAAATAGATTAAGTTCACAGTACTCATTAGGATTAGATTTTGAACTTAAATTGGTTTGTTGCAATCGGTTTGCTCAAATGGTTTGAGTTACCTTAACTTTTTGGGTTTTACATTGCACCAAATAAAAAATGTTCCCAATCCCAATAACCAACTCATTCCCTTTGTCATAGAGCCTACTTGACCTCACTCAAAAGACATCATATCAACGCCTCCTTTAGTCCTCCCTGTGATGAATGTCCTGACCAGGAACTTGGATCTTTTTTCATATATGATGTGGGAATGTGAAAAGGTACAAAAATTTTGGAATGAGGCGTGTGTTATCTTATCTAAAATTATTGAATATCTTGAACCGGTGAATCTTTCCATTACTGAGCGATGATTCTATGTTAAATCTTACCAAGCTACAAAAAGCTGTTTGGCTGCCTGGCTTAACTTCTGCAATAAAACTATTAGCCCAACATTGGCTTCCTTCACATAATTTGGACGCACAAGTGGTTGGCATGTACAAGTAGTTGGTAATGTAACTTCAGGACATTCAAATGTTGGAATTATCCACAGCTCGCGTAAACTTGGTACCAATGTGTAGGTTAATGATCTGGACTTTAGCTGCGGACAAAATCTCCATGTTTTTTGCACAAAACAATGATCAGTATCCAGTATGATTGCCTTATTTTGTATAATTGATATTTGATACTGCACTTCGTTTTTGTTTTTCTGTTAACTTCTATTCATTGGATACCCCAGTTTAAAGAGACTGCAGGGGAGGGGTCTCTTTAAACTGGGGTATCCAATGAATGATAGTTGAATTGATATATTTCATTATATTGTTTTTTCAGCCTGTATGCTTTGTTAATAATAATAAAAAATAGATTAATGGTAAGCCAAATGACTTTATTATTCATATTTAAAACCTTTCACACCATAATGACTACGTTATGACTATTTTGTGAACAGACGTAAAACAAACAGAAAATTTTTTTTTAAAGAGGATTCCTTGGATTTACTCAATTTTATTTAAGGTAAGTGGTTGTAAACAATTTATTTGGGCTGAATTTAAACAATCAAATTAAGTTGAACATTACTAAATGTAGTTTGTTTGTTTAAATTCAGCCCATATAAATTGTTTGCAACAAATTCAAAGCTTCAAAAATTCAAGGACCATTCACTGCCATTACAATGCTGTGAGGAGCCATTATTATACACTTAGAATGTGCTTTTGATGCTTGTACAAACTACTTATTTAAAAATGAGTTGAAACAAAATTAGTGTTTTTTTTGGGACAACTTAATTGTTTTATGTTCAATCCATCTAAATTTGTAAAAAATTATTAAGCTAATCGATTTGTGTTGTGCCAACATGAAGGAATTGTGTGGAACCATTGCATTGTTAACAGTGTAACTCAGTCTGTATGTTAATCACCGGATAATATTCATTTTAGGTGAACTGTACTTATAGTTGGAGCATGGGCAAAATGTTAATAGAACATTCTGGTAGCTGAGACAAGTCAATAATACCACAGCAGTGGGTGTATGTGTCATATCACAGGCTATAGACAGTCATCTGCACTCTCTCCAGCATACACTTGCACCCTATCATCTTCAATTAAACACCTATCAAGATAAATCTGGGTTGAAGGGATCAAGCAACATACACTGATTAAGGCAAATCTTCCACTGTAAAGCACAAAGCATCTAATAGATCTAGTTTCCATCTGGTGAGAGAAAGACTAGAGTGTAAACAAGTAATATAGTGTAATTCTGAGTAAACTGCAATGGTTTACATAAAGAGTTGAGTCTGAATATTTAATTGGTTAAACAAATAGGCAGGATATCTATATGCATTTCATCCTGGTATACATTATCTTGCTCTGTCTGTGCCTTTCACACATACACTCAAATAATGGCATTGCTGTTTGTTCAATCTGCTTATTTAAATGGAGTGGAAACAACATAATTCTTGAGTTTTTGGAAGGACAATTTAATTATGTTCAATCCACTTAAATTTGTAAAAACTAATGTGTAATTTTAATTCCTTCATGTTGTGCCAACACAAATTGATTGTTTGGAAGACAGCATTTTTAGAGGTTTTGTGAGATGTGCCAACACAATCTCACAGCAATTCTTAACTTTTTGATTTAGTGGCTAATTCATATGAAATCGTACAATCTCATTTATACAATTTACTCATCCCCCAATGATGGTTGGGTTTAGGAGTGGGGTTAGGTGGAGCGTCTACTTTGGAAAATTATAAGAATTAGCCACTAAATTGACATAACATAAAAAATATAGTGAGATCAAGCTAGATGTGCACTGGTTCCACATGGAGACTTTAAGCCACACTTTAAAGATAGAATGCTAATGCATGACATGTAAATGGCACTTGTTGTAAAGATAAACCAAACTGCAGAACTTTAAGGACAACATTACAAGTTTGAGTTAAAATTATATGATATATTGTTGGATATAAACTCTTTGTGTCTAATGAGAAAATATATACAGTTGAAGTCAGAATTATTAGCCCCCCTGTTTATTTTCCCCAAATTTGTGTTTAGAGAGAGGGTTTTTTTCAACACATTTCTAAGCATAATAGTTTTAATAACTCATCTCTAATAACTGATTTATTTTACTGTTGCCATGATGACAGTAAATAATATTTGACTAGATCTTTTTCAAGACACTTCTATACAGCTTAAAGTGACATTTAAAGGCTTAACTAGGTTAATTAGGTTAACTAGGCAGGTTAGGGCAATTAGGCAAGTTATTGTATAATGATGGTTTGTTCTGCAGACAATCCAAAAAATATATAACCTAAAGGGGCTAATAATGTTGACCTTAAAATGTTTTTAAAAAAATTAAAAACCAAAATAAAACAAATAAGACTTTTTTCCAGAAGACAAAAATATGATCAGACATACTGTGAAAATTTCCTTGCTCTGTTAAACATAATTTGGGAAATATTTTAAAAAGAAAAACAAATTCAAAGGGGGGCTAATAATTCTGACTTCAACTGTATATAATAAAATAAATACATAAATGCACAAAACTTACAGGAAAGTGAGATGCTCAAAAAAGTTTGCAAATACCAAATGGTTTTATATTCTGTAACTGATGCAAAGAAAGTAATTTGTTTGGTCTAATGCAATTGTGTCTAAATACTTTCAGAGTGACACCTGGTTGACCCATATCCCAGACGTTAGTGAGGAGAAGGATGGCTGGTTCGCTGCTTCTAAAAAATCTTCATGTGACTTCCTCATGGTACGGCTAATCCAGATCTTGACATCCTCAAAATCCCAGCTTCCCTGCTGGAGAGAGACATCACACTTAATTCACAGGAACTCTCAAAAATATATTGACTAACATTGTCTAATCCCTTTAATAATGGTTAACCCTTGTCCTGCAGCTGCTTTGTGCAAAAGTTTGCTTGGTCTGAACTGTTCTTTATTTATTCAGAGGGTCATATTCTCAGAGGCTAAATGCAGACAAGGTATTCGTCATACTGAAGAATCAAATTTAAACACAACAGAACATGAATATTTTCTTTTGTAATAATAATATGGCTCAGCCATAAGGAACTTCGCCTGCACTCTTTTTTTTTTTTTTTACATTTTCTTTGTTGGTATTATTGGTTCCAACAAATGGGCTTTATAGTGGAAAAGGTTATTTATTTTATTATTGTAAAAAAGAAATCTAAAAATGGTTCTGCTATGCCATTACTGCAAATAACTCCAGTGGGTACCTTTCTTTTTAAAAGTGTGAAGTGTTATTTATTTATCCATATGGTCATATTCTTAAGGACTCAGTGAATAAGTCATATTGAAGCGAACTGAAGAGATGTCGAGGTTTTTTAATATTGAGAAAGTTCAAGCACAGGGACTGATCAAATCTGAATTCCTACAAAATAATATAATATGAATTAAGAAATTTGGCTTTATGTTCTTCTTGAATGACTTCAAATAAAATGCAATATAACACCCTGCTTATTTCAATGCTTAAAAAAAACTCATAAAAAAAAACAACAATTATATAAACATGACAATAAAATAATTATATATTTTTAACTAATTTTATATTTCTGGATCATTACACTGGATGGCAGCTTTGAAACATTAATTATTCTATTCACAGTACTACTGAAGAGATGTCAGGTTTTTTTTTAATATTGAGAAAGTTTAAGCATCAAATTTGCTGATCAAATTTAAATTCCTACATAATAATATAATATGACTCTGATATTAAGAAATTTGGTTATATGTTCTTCTTGAATGATATAACCATGTTATTCAGTACTGTTATTCAGTACTCAAGCAAAACTATATGCTTTTTTCATATAGAAAAAAACAGCAATTATATGAACATGCCAAGAAAATTATAATTTTTTAAAACAAATTTTATATCTCTGGATCAATACACCGAATGGCAGCTTTGGAATTTTGACACATTATTTAATCCATTAATATATTTATAATCTATTCTGAACACTTCATAAGAGCAATGTGAGACAGGGTAACTGTTGCCATATATTGTTACATTTATGATACTCAGACCGAACAAGCAAAAATCTAATTAATAATGATTTCTGATCAGGATTATTATGAATTCGATATCATTTGAGCATCATCATTCCCTGTTTATTCCATAAAGAGGGGGGAAAACTCCACAGTACTGACACTCCATACTGTAAAAATTACCCTGGTCTTCTAATTTAAACATTTTGACAAAATATTAAAGCTCAAATTCTAACAAATTAAAGGCGAAATGAGTTATCTTCCATTGCCACTGGGAAATAATTCTCTCCTTTGTCGTCAGGGAATGTGCAGGTGCTAACGTGCATGCCTAATTGACTAGATGAAGCAATTAATTATGGAGGAGATGAATGAATCTCACTTTCACTGGTCTACTGCTTAAACCTCTCAATGGCAGTGCTATTTGACTTCATCCGCCGCTCTTAAATTGTTGAAATTTGCATATTTTGCTGTGAAATGTCTAAAGATTATAAGCTGGTCACCGGTCCGACTCTGATACCACAGTGTAACCTTCATAAAGCACAACTACCAGCAACAACAACAGCAAAAAACCCTACACCAACTCAACCTTCCTTCCAGAGACAGTTGCTATGAAACACATTTTCCCTGTATAATTCATTTACACTCTGCATACAAATATGTGGACAATTAACCCCTTTTGTTTGCATAATAAATTTGTATATTAAATGGGAGCTCATCCGCATGTGCTCCACAAGCTTGAAGAACACAAAGCGGTCGCATTGTGCGACGCGCAACGCCCTATCCACTGCAATCATGCCCTGCTGTACCTGATTTCAGCACAGAGCCAGAGAAGGAGGATAAATTACCCCTAGCACAGCACAGAGCTTTAATTATAGCCTTGCAGACAAGAGAAAAGCTCATTGATGTGTAGATGAGGATGGACTATGCATGTTGCACTGAAAGAACCCATGTTTTGGTGATTCTCTATCAAAAGAACAGCTGGGTTGCCATTTTCTCTCAAATTAGATTTCACCAAAGCAATGCGGTGTGAAACCAAGAGACGCAATTTCAAAAGTTATTTTTCTTGTTTGTTGAGTCATAAGAGCAACAGGAAAAGTCGATCTGGAATTATGTTAGTTGGCAGAAATGGGAAAGGAAGCAAACATCCCAATCATCTGCGCTTGGGTTCAAAGGTTGCATTGAAACGCTCTTAAATGAGACCATTTTTCAGCTCAAGCTTTTCAGAATGTTCACAGAAAGATCCAGCTCTGGCATGCGACTGTACGTGAATTAATCAATCCGCGCATTCAGATGACACGAGTTGTATTTAAAAAAAAGAGACAAAAGAAGTCAATCGTGCACTGGAGGCGAGTTGATGCAGCCCATAAAGCAAGGGAATGCTGGGTAAAAGGTGTTACCTGTGTCCAGAGCTGTGGTGTAGGTCCTGAAGCTGGCAGTCCGGCCTCTGTGTTTGTTTTCAGAACGCTTTTAAAAAAGACTGTGTGGTGAAACATTGAGGTTATTGATACCCCAGCATGCCTCAAGGCTCCACCCAGCAGTGAACCCTGTGACCTAAGGGTGACGAAAAAAGAGAGACCCCCCTCCTCCATTCAATCCCTCTTTCTCTCACACACACACACACACACACACACACACACACACACACACCGACTTGTTTGTTTTCACTCTATTCCATTGTGTCTTATTCATACCATGTTTTACCTTTGCCGAGTGTGAAATTATACCACAAATAATGATTAATAGTTTGTTTGGATGAACAGCAGTGATCATATTGTAAACAAACAGAAAACTTGCAAGCAAGCAGTCATTAAATAACTTGAGCGGCTCAAGTCACGCTAACGAGACTAATGAGCATCCACTTCCCAAAGAATGTTTTCAGAAGTGATTATATATGTTAGCGAAACTTTAGACAATCTGACAGACGGGAAGAAAGACATCTGCAATTCTCTCATGCCTCAGTGCCACTCTCGCCCCAGATCTTTTCACATTTCTGATTAGCAGACACATTTTATCACTCTGCAGACAACTCAATTTTCATTTTGGGAGGGGAGACGGAAAGGGTGACAGCCCAGGGCCTTTAAGGCGTCTCGGGGACCCTGGCGAGCCCAGCGCTGAAGCTGATAATTAGACTTCCCTGAACCACAGGTCAAAGAGACAGAATTATTTGGCCTGTGTAGACAGCAATTTCCTCAAGCCACACGAGATGAGATATCACAAGCTGTTATACATGTGCACCAGGAAGCCTCGAGAGTGGGGTCGGAGTCAATCCTATTCCCTACAGAAATTCATATATTGAAAGGGCAGCTAACTAGGGACCATGATCATTTAATTTGACTTCTTTCAAGGGACCGTGTTCCTCAGCCATCAATTTCAAGGGCTGGTTTGCAGCTCTTACATACCCTGATAATAATATCTTTCCTTTCTTTTTGTCTGGAGAAGAGAGCTCTTCATCGGGGTTGGTGGTCATGTCGATTAAATGTATCAAAAGTGACAGAATATAATGAAAAGGTTGCTGTCCCTGGTGTAAGCTCCATCGCTGGCAAAAAAAGAGAGAGTCTGGGGGGGTTTCAGAGGTGTGTAGGAGTGTGGGATCAGAAATGCATTACACCTCCTTGGAAAGTCTTACGAACATTTGTATGCTCCGGTTAAAATTTCCATCAAACATTGTTTTAGAAATGGCTGCCATTTCACCCTCCTCTCTAACTGTGAATCCAGAAGACACGCTAAACTATTTACACATATTCCTGTGCCTACACTTTTAAAAATAAAGACGGCAAACTTGTTTTTTGTTGCAATGAAGTCATAGATGAAACATGTTGGCTTCCCTGAGGAACCTTTTCCTAAACAGTTCCTTAGAGAAACATTTGTCTTAGATGGAAGAACAGGTTTTGAAATCTAACAGTAAGGTTAGCACACAATGCACTAAAAAGGAGAAAGTTTGATTGTGTTTTTAAAGTTGTGTCTTTGTTTTTTCTATTTTCAGTTGAAAATAGTGTCTATTAATGTGTTTTTCTTCATCCACTATAGTAAACAACCTTGTACAATAGCAAGGTTTCTTTAATGCAAATGGTTTATCTTGCAACAGATGCCAACAAATGACTTATTTCTTTTATAATTATTGTAATTAATCTTAACAAATGCCAAGATTCTGATTATAGATTGGTAAAACATTGGATAAACTAAGCAAAACTTATGTAAGTTAATAATGTAAAGGATATGTTCACTATTTTTGAAAAGAAAACTAAAAACTTATTATGCTTTTTGGCTTTTATAACAAAGGCATTTTGGAGGCCTGAAAATGCCGTTTCAAAGTGCATGTTCTGAAATCTGTACTATTATTGTCTCCGTTTGAACTACAAAAATGCAATTACGTAACAAAGATGATGTCATGGGCATGCATATTTGTGAGTCTATAGCATGCTGGTGTCCAGCTGAGTTTATCTCCAACTTGCTTCAACACAGCTGCCAGGAAGTTTCTAGTATATCTAGTAAGAGCATGATTAGCTGCTTCGGAGTGTTTGATTAGGGTTGGAGCTAAACTGTCCAGGACACTGACCCTCCAGGACTTTGGACACCCCTGGTCTATAGGAATGCATGCAACCCAGGCTCATTCTGAAAATGTACCGCTATATACATTTCTGGAGAGTGCCAAATACGTCCAAGGAGCTACGTTTTTTTGCAGTTTTTGTTTTCGTGAATCCACCAGAGGCCGCTGTGTATGGTTTTTCAGGTCTCAAATTTCTCTTGCGAGTGCCATTTGCAACTGCTGTTCTCGTGTAAATCCACCAGAGGGCGCTGTTGACTGACTAAATGACTGACTGACTGAGCAATCGACTGACCCACCCTCACCCTTCCCTAAACACAACCACTAGTGTTTTTAAAAAAGCACCAACTGACCCACCCTCCCCCTTTCCTAAACACAACCAATAGTATTTTTTAAAAAGCACCGACTGACCCACCCTCCCACTTGCCTAAACCCAACCGACAGTTTTAAAAGGCAATCCAGAAAAAGAAAAGCCCTCGTCTGATTTTTACCATGTTTTCAGATTTTACCACATTATCACCCTGCTATTTACTTGTTTATTTAATTTTTGGGATTTTGTTTTTGTCTTACCTGTTTTCTGAAACAGTTTTTCGCCTGACTCGAACCCCAATGTCGCGGTCAACTCTGCTCTGCGTCTCAAGTCCACCAACGTACATGGCGAGCTACTGGACAAACTGATAACAGCAGGAAAGCCGTCCATACGGAGGTAAGTGGTCAGCTGGTAAGCGTGAAAAGGAATGCCGTCATACCGCCCCTTACTGTTATTTTAAAAATGAAATACAGCCATACGTACTTTTGGCTGCATAATTCACGATCTCCAGAAATATATATAGGGCTACGTTTTCAGAATAAACCTGTGTTGCATGCATGTGAACTTGACAACTAAAATAACAATGGCAGACTACAGAACCGTATGTTTGCAGGAACATAGTGTTTCTTTACAAGGAGACATTGCCAACTACTGGCCTGGCATGCATATTACAGCAACTTTAGTTGTTTTATTGATCCATATAAATGTTTATTATTTTGACAATGTTTTGTCTATAAAAAAAAAACTTTCCAATAATGCAAACTTTTCCATTTCTAACATTGTTGTCATGTAAACGCACCCTAAGGGTGTACATAACAACAAAGCCATGCTCCATTTACACATTTTAAGTTGAATTCCAAAGATAATTGGCAAAGAAACATTCTTTTCTCATTGACAAGTGGGGCGATTTGAACGTAGGCTCCAAGATAGTCTGCGCAACAATATCCAGTGTTGCATTTCATACGGGAATGAGATATAGTCCACACCTGCTTCACAAAGTACAACAATGCACAGCTGAGTTGAAAGGAGAGAAAGTCGTGGCAGATTCTTCAAGATAGCCTTTACTGAAATGCTGTTTTTTGTGAGACAGAGGCTGTTGCGCTGGCTGGGAAGGAAAACACGGGGACAGCTGTATAATTATACTATTTTTACTGTCGGGAGCTCGGTATGTGAGAGGAGAATTAGCATCACACCTGTGCATAATTGGCTAAATTAGCTTGCATAATGCAAACTCGGAGAAGCTTTGGACACTGGGGGAGGAAGTGCGGCATCGAAAATTGAGGGAGTTGTTTGGACTCCCTCTGGAATTTAGTCAAGGGAGGAAAAGCATGGCCTGTAATCTCGTATCTTGAGTCAAAAGAGCATTCAAGGACCCCCTTGCAAATGTTGTCAAACAATAGACGAGTCAAGACCTTGGTCGGGGTCTCCTGGAAATGCTCAGGACGTGTAGCCCGGCACTTATTTGTTTTAATCCACTCCAATGAATCCTCGAATAAGTTGCGACTGCCAGATGGGGTAGTTTACAGGTGCAGCCAGTGAGTGAATGGCGGTTTCATGGAAAAGAAAATGCATGCACTTGCTGGAGTGGTGGACAAATCTCATAAAAACACTATTCCCTTGAGGGCACCAGATGTATTAATCAGTTCTTATTACAGAGGCCACTGAGCTAGTAGACTCACTCTACAGAACAAATGCAATGTTTCCAGTAGTATACACAAGACAACATCCTGACCTAATGCTTACATTTAATCAAACTGTTAGATTTCTATACAACATATCTTTGCAAAACAACTTGATAAGTAAATTAATAATAATAATAATAATTCCTTACATTTATATAGCGCTTTTTTAGACACTCAAAGAGCTTTACATAATGGGCATCCACCTGGATGACGCAACGGCAGCCATATTGCGCCAGACCGCACACCACACACCAGCTGATTGGTGGAGAGACAGAGTGATGAAGCCAACTATGTTATGGGGTTAGTTAGGAGGCCATGATGGACAGAGGCCAGTGGGCAAATTTGGCCAGGATGCTGGGGTTAAACCCCTACTCTTTTTTTGAAGGACATCCTAAGATTTTTAGAGACCACAGAGAGTCAGGACCTTGGTTAAACATCTCATCCTAAAGACTGCGCTCACTGAGCAGAAAAGAGTCCCCATCAATATACTGGGGCATTAGGACCCATGCAGACTGCAGGTTGAGTGCCCCCTGTTGGCCTCACAAACACCACTTCCGGCAGCAACCTAGCTTTCCCATTGGTCTCCCATCCAGGTACGATCGCGGACTGAAGAGCATCACAGGTACACTGCAGGTCGAGCCCTATCTGTGCACGTGAGGATAATTGCTTTTATTCTTATTTTTTACACATTTTATTTTAGATAGTTGTCAATTAAATATTTATTATTTGCATTTAGCTCAAACTCACTGTAAAATGTGTTTAGTTGACTTTAGTTTTTTTTTTAAGTGAGTAAACCCATTGCCTTAACATGTTTAAGTAAATGAACTGTGCGTAATTCTTAACAAATAAGTGAAGTGAGCTTAACAGTTCCAAGACACAACAGAATTACTCAATTTTTACAATTAAAATCAACTTTTAAGGTAATGGATTTACTCAATTGTTTTAAGTAATCACTTTTTACATTAAAAAGAACTTAAAAAACTCTATGAAAATAAAGACAAATATATGAAATTATATTGCAAGGGTGACCAAACATTTTCTTAAGAAGGGCTAAAAACCAAACTTGATTGAGGCTAGTGGGCCGAAGGTAAATATAGTTATCATGGATAATTTCCTGATTTATTTAATAATATTTTAAATTAATTAGAAAACTATGTTTTTTATTAACAATTTTTTTTACATTTTATAATGAAGTTATGTACAGAGTACAGTAAAAACAAAAACAATTTCATTAAC
This sequence comes from Danio tinwini, assembly GCA_903798205.1. Taxonomy (NCBI): domain Eukaryota; kingdom Metazoa; phylum Chordata; class Actinopteri; order Cypriniformes; family Danionidae; genus Danio; species Danio tinwini. Next base: position 11,202,830 of record CAIGQZ010034880.1, read on the forward strand.
AGAATCGAGTTACACTAGACTACACATTGTCCTCTATCCGTCGAGATTCATTTACAACATTTAATTGAAACATTTAATTTCAGTTTGCTTTTTTGTAGCTCAGAAATAAAAAAAAATTAAAATAAAAAAGGTTATGTCAAATAAGAAATGATTAGATGAATGAAGAAGAATGATCTCTGTCAAAGGCATTTACCCCAACCCTCTCCATAATTCTCACTCTCTTCTCAGATGGGATGGTGGGTCAAATGAAAGGTTACAATGGGCCAACTTTGGCCCACAGGCCCTATTTGGGCATCTCTGTTATATGGACTGCATTATATTCACAAAAAAATGACAAAACAAAAATTTCTTCACATTTTAAAAAAGAAAATGAAGATAAAAAATACTCATTGAAACCATTAATAAAAAAATATTATCTTATTGATGCAAAAAATGGCATTTCTATGTAAATGCAATATTTTACTATGAAAATGCTCAAAAAGACTCAACATGGTACATGAAATTTAATCAAATTCTCCCACAACAGTAATCTCAAATATTTCATGATACTTTATAAGGATAATTAATGCATTAACTAACATAAACAAACAATGAATTTACAGTGTATTACAGTATTTATTTGTGTTGGTTAATGGTAGGTAATGAAAATGCAGTTGTTCATTGTTAGTTCAGGTTAACTCACAGTGCATTAACTAATGTTAACAAGCATGACTTTGAATGTTAATAATGCATTAGTAAATGTTGAACTGCTATTAATAAATGCTGTACATGTATTGTTCATCATTAGTTCATATTAGTAAATACATTAACTGATGAAAACTTATTATAAGGTGTAACCTATATACTAGTTCTGAAAAGTCAAAAAAATATATATGCTGTAGAAGATATTGGTAATCACCATTTATGGCTCACTGCTACCACTTTGTTATGGTGTATATTTATCAAATTAGTGGCCAAAAATCATAAGCTGATTTCCTGGAAAAGCATGTGAGATGGGGCAGAGTGAGCCAGTTCTCCAGCAGACAGCACTTTGAACTGTTTTGATCTACCACCACCTACTGGTTAGTGATACTGATGAACAATCAACTTCATTGGTTTAACCCTTTAATGGAAACCAGGCAGGCACTGTGTGAAACCACCCGTTCTTTTCTCACCTCTCAGTGACATTAGGGTTTGTAGTAAGGATTTCTCCATCTTGCGAAGGCTAGATTGTTGTTTAGTGCAGCAGGGGAAGCAAGTGCAGAGGAGGTGATATTGTAACTGTTAGTTTATCTTCAGAAGTTGTTAGGAGGCAGAAGGAGGAGGAAAGTAAAAATCGAATACAGACAAATTAGCAGATTTTTTCCCACATAGGAAACACTACATTCATTGTTGGTCAAACCCGGTGGTTGCTTAATATAATCACGTCACATGACAAAAACTGTCATAAGCCTTCCATATCTGAAGATGGAAAAAATACCAATAAATACTGATAAGCCTGAAAGGGCAGCACGGTAGCGCTCTCGCCTCACAGCAAGAAGGTCACTGGTTTGAGCCTCGGCTAGGTCAGTTGGCATTTCTGTGTGGAGTTTGCATGTTTTTCTATGTTGGAGTGGGTTTCCTCCGGGTGCTCTGGTGTGCCCCACAAGTCTAAAGACATGTGGTACAAATGAATTGGGTAATCTAAAATTGTCCGTAGTGTATGTGTGTAAATGAGAGCGTTTGGGTGTTTCCCAGTGATGGGTTGCAGCTGGAAGGGCATCAGCTGCAAAAAAAAAAGTGCTGGATAAGTTGACGGTTCACTCCACTGTGGCGACCCCAGATTAATAAAGGGACTAAGCCAAAAAGAAAATTAATGAATGATAAGCCTGATAAACTTTCTAATTTATGGATTCATGTTGATTTAATTGGGCTTATGGTTTTCTAAAACCATTTGTGTGCCTAAATGTATACTGTTTATGGCAATCTTAGCCCCCCAGAAAAAAACTGAAATGAACCACCTGAACAAAAACGGTGAATTTACCAAGTCACAATGTGGAATAACTACATTTATAGTGCATTTCTGGAATAATAACGCTTCAAATATTAAAACATATAGAAATGCAGCTCATGAAAATATACATTTATAAATAAACACTTTTTTGTGAAATTAGGCCGAAAATAAATAATTAAAATAAAAAGATATCATCAAAGATTAAGATATTACGATATTTTTAAATTAATCAAATTATTCATCAATAACATATCATATATTTCACTATTATTTTTATTAGTTCTGAAAAGTTGAAAAAATAATAATTCTTAAATGATAATAATTAATGACTATTAAATAATTAGTATAATAATAACAATATTTATATAATAATGATTATAATATAATTATAATTTTTAAATATAAAAAAATAAAAAAAATAATTTTAAATATGAGTAAATTTTTAAATAATTGCTTTCTTATTGTATGTAGTTTACTCCAGTCATTATTGCTTTTATTACTATTACATTAATAATAATAATAATTATTATTAGTAGTAGTAGTAGTAGTAGTAGTAGTAGTAGTAGTAGTAGTAGTATTAGTAGTAGTATTAGAGTGGTTTCTGAAGGATAAGGAATTTGGTTTAAATAAATGCAGCCCTGGTGAGCAGGAGAAGCTTCTTTTAAAACATTTAAAAATCATACTGACCCCAAACCTTTGACCGGTAAGTTAGTGGATATAATGAAAATGTTTTATAAATATTACAAACACAGGTGCAGACTGTGTGTAATGTACGCCTTTTAAAATGTAGTAAATAAATAGAGCGTTCTTTAATACGACATCTATGATAAAACATAATGTTAAAGCTATCTCTTTACTCTCAACGAAGGACTTCTTTTCGAACTTGACGCCCTCTTACTTTTATTTTGTAAAATAAACGGAAGTCACGTAGCGCATGAACTGCAACGTTTCCGCAGCTCAAATGTTTTGGTCAGAGCCCCTCCCACCGCAAGTCGCTGTTTGGGTTTGAATTGAACCAATCAAATGCGCGCGGAGGCGGATTTTCATGACCAGAGCGAAGTTTGAATTTGTGTAATGCGATTTCCACTTTTACGCGCACGAATGTCTCTAAAGTATTATTAAAAACCCGATTTCGCCTGGAGCGTAATGTGTGTTTGTATCTGATGGAATAAGAAGACTGACTTCAAGATAAAGCTCGCGAAAAATTGAGTCTGAAGCCGTTGAAGTTAACGTTAGCCATGTACTGTTAGGCTTTAACTTGGAGCTCTTTAAATCGCCATTTTAACATTTAACCTTAAGTTTGACTTTCATCTAACAATGAAAGCGTTAAATGAAGAGTCCGCAGAAATAAAACTCCAGGACAGAGATCTCAGTAAGTTGGTTTTTGTGCAATTTTACGTGGCAACAGAATCAATCCTCACGATAACAGTCATGTATTAGATTCTCGTTAACGTTGACTGATTTTAATACCTGCGTTTGTCCTATAGTTTGCTGTCTGTGTAAGCGATCTGAGAATAATCAAGAGAAGTATGGAGAAAAGGTCACCCTTGAACAGCACAACCTGACTGTCCACTTTTTTTGTCTGGTGAGAAATCAACAGCTTGATTTAATCTTTGGATTTTATTGTATCTATTGACTAAGTGAAGCATTTCCTGTTGTCTTTGATCTTTTACCATGAAACGTTATTCTGAATTATGGGTTCTGAATAAATTGAGTACACGAGACATGAACCATTTATATTTGTTTGATCTTTTTTTAAACAAAATTTTGCATTGGTGGTCAAATGTTTGGAAGAGTCACATTTTTGAGACACGTCATCAAATGTACAGTAAAATTGTGGTATTATGATATATTATTACAATATACAGTGCTCAGCATATATAAGTACACCCCTCACAAATCTCTTTTAAATTCATATTTTCAATAGGAAGCTATACAATATATTTGTGCATATACATTAGATTAGTCAGTACAGAAACAAAATCTGGAGCTTATCTAACAAAATAACTTATGATAACAGTCCAAAAACTAGTACACCCAAATTTATATGTTATAGAAAAATATTGAATACAAATTTTAAAAAGAAAAATCAAGAGAAGCTAAAATAATTAAGTTGAAATTTTGTAAGTTGTATGTTTTTTTTGTGATGCATTTTGCAATATTTAGCTTGAATTTAATTGTATTATCTTTCAATTTCAAAAAATTTTTGGTGACAAATATTGTTTTAATAAATATCTCTGTTTTGTTTAAATCCATCTTAATACATTGCCTATATTCACTGAGAAATGGATAAAATATTTTTTAAAATAGGGTGTACTCAATTATGCTGAGTATTGTACTTAAAGTAAGTATTGGCTGGCTTAATTAAATCATCATACAAGCCATAATTATCAATAAATAAATTAAAATTAAGTCTGGCATACGTTTAACACAGTTATGTAAATGAAACACCTGAATTTGTGTTTTTGCATTGAGAAATGTGACTTTTGATGTGTTTGACACTTCTCTCATGGCTGTTGGCACATTCAGATTTGCAACTGAAATGCTCCTTTTATACCCAAACGTGAAACCCTTATTATTGTGGATTTTCACAATAAAAATTACAATACAACTATAAAACTTAAGTAGAATTTACGAACCACAAATTCTTAATTAGACTGCATTTTAATTGCATTTTTTGGGGGGAACTGGGGTTGTATAAGTGCGCATTTAAATGTAAATCTACCTTTGCTACAAATTAATATTTATAACTGTTAATTAGGAGGCGACACTGTGACTCAATGGTTAGCAATGTCGCTTCACAGCAAGAAGGTTGCTGTTTCGAGTCCCGGCTGGGTCAGATGGCATTTCTGTGTGTTTGCATGTTCTCCCCGTGTTTGCATGGGTTACCTCTGGTTTCCCCCACAGGCGAAAGACATGTGTTATAGGTGAATTGAATAAACTAAATTAGCCATAGTGTATGTGTGTATGGATGTTTGCCAGTACTGGGTTGCAGCTAGAAGGGCATTCGCTGTGTGAAACATATGCTGGATAAGTTGGTGGTTCATTCCACTGTGGCCACTCCTGATAAAGAAAGGGACTAATATTTTAAGTGACTAAAATATTAAATACAAATTTTAAAAAGAGGAAAAATCAAGAGAAGCAAAAATAATTAAAAAACTTAGTTGAAATTGTGTAGGTTGTAACTTTTTTTTGCAATAATTGGCTTAAATTTAATTGTATTACCTATATCTAAATTCTATTATCTACATCTAAATATGTTTGGTGACTAAAATATTATTTTAATAAATATATCTGTTTAATAAATCTGTTTTGTTTAAATGCACCAAAATACATTGCCTATATTCACTGAGAAAAGGATAAAAAATATTCATTTTCAAAATGGGGTGTACTTAATTATGCTGAGCACTGTATGAAATCTTTTTTCTTTTTTAAAGGGATGGTTCACCCAAAGCTGAAAAATTCTGTCATCAGTTTTATTCACTGTGGACTTGTTACAAACCTCTTAGATTTTTTCCCCCTGTTGAACACAAAGTAATTAATTATAAAAATGTTCGAAACCTGTAACTATTGACTTCCATAGTATGCGTAGTTTTTTTTTTTTGTTAGTTTTTTTTTTTACTGTAGAAGCCAATGGTTACAGGTTTCTAACGTTCTTCAAAATATCGTCTTGTGTTTAACAGAACAAAAAATAAAGGTTTAGAACCACTTGTAAATTGTAGTTTTGGGGTGAACTATGTTAGAATGTAAAGTCAAACAAAAAGTGCTCAGGGGTAGCTTAAAAAATGTGTCAGTTCTCCTTGGATAAGGGATTCATCAGAAAAAACAACAAAAGTCAGTCCAAGGCACTCGAAAAATGTGGAAAAAACACTAAAAAGTCTTTATTGACATGGCTATAAGTGTTTGCCGAAATGCGTAGGCACAGTTTTAAGGAACAGCCATGTTAATAAAGGCTTTTTAATGTTTTTTTCCATGTTTCTCGAGTGCCTTGAGCTGACTTTTGCTATTTTAAAATGTAATTTATACCTGTGATAGCACAGTTAAATTGACTTTAGTGTCACCTGATGTTTCAGAAATAACTCCAATATAGTAATTATATACATTATAAATATAATTTCTATAAGAAATAATAATAATATTCAAAACTTGTAACTGCCAAGTCTTTATTTCTTGTTGTCTTTGAGGAAAATGTGTTTTTCCCTCCATCTACACCTTAATTTGATTATCATAAATGTTCACAGATATAGTTGGCTATACTACATGTGGGTCCAAGACAAAACTATCGGTTTAAGCATTATAACAACAATGTTCTGGCTTTATTTTTTATTAGATGAATATGATTCTTAACCCTATATTAGAATGTGTCAAATGTATTGTTTACCACCATGAAAACTTGGATTGTTATGTACATGTAGAAGCCCATAATCAAAATCATAAGTATTCATACTAGAAGTTTCTAGCACATAACCGTTCAATCTAATGTTACAGCTGATGTCTAGTGGAATATGCCAGAGAGGAGAGGAAGATGAAGACGTGTATGGTTTTCTTGTGGATGACATTAAAAAGGAGATCTACAGGTCTTCGAGGCTGGTAAGTAAACTTTGGACCTTATGTTATGTTCTGTTTAACACCTCAGAAACTTTTTTGAGACTTGTGTCACTTTATGACTTGCAGAGATGCTTTTATTGCAAAAAGGCTGGTGCTTCAGTGGGCTGCTCCATCAAAAGGTGTCGGCAAGTGGTCCACATGCCCTGTGGATTAGAGCAGGAGTTTGTTTTCCAGTTCACAGGCTTGTTTCCGTAAGTGTGTTGTTCCTTGTATGTTTAGAAGAAAAGTTCACACTATAAGATGAAAATAGTCACATTTTACAGTAATAAACAATGTGTCATTCCAAATCCATCAGACTTTTTTTCATCTTTAGACCACAAATAATTTTATTTTTAATCAAAACTTGAGAATTCTGTAAAAAAAACTGCTACTCCAAGACATGTAATCTAATGATTGTATGCACTACCTGACAAAAGTCTTGTCGTCAAACCCAGTTGTAAGAGCTACAAATAATAACTTGACCTCTAGTTGATCATTTGGAAAAGTGGCAGAAGGTAGATTTTTCCCATAAATCATTTGTTGAACTGCATCCCAAATACTGCAGAAGACCTATTGAAACCCACATGGACCCAATATTCTCACAGAAATCAGTCAAGTTTGGTGAAGGAAAAATCATGGTTTTAGATTACATTCAGTATGGGGGTGTGCAAGAGATTTGTGGATGGCACCATCAACAACCTAAGGTATCAAGACATTTGTGCTGCCCACTACATTACAAACCACAGGAGAGGGCAAATTCTTCAGCAGGATAGTGCTCCTCCTCATATTTCAGCCTCCACATCAAAGTTCCCGAAAGCAAAGAAGGTCAAGGTGCTCCAGAATTGACCAGCCCAGTCACCAGACATGAACTTTTTTGAGCATTAAAGATGAATCCAAAGAATCTTGATGAACTCTGGGAGTAAGTTTTCTGAGTCATTACAGAGATGTATGGATGCAGTCCTCCAAGCTCATGGGAGTCATACACAATATTAATAATTTTTCCACTGTACTGACTTTATATTCTGTACTGTACATTATTACAGTTAAGTGACAAGACTTTTTTCTAAGCAAATTAAATAAATAAAAATCAAGACATGATAATTTTTTATTTTGGTAAAATAAGTGTAATCTACAGGATTAAAGGAAGTCAAGTTATTATTTGTTTTTCCAAAAACTTGGATAGGCGACAAGACTTTTGTCAGGTATTGTATGTTTGCCTGCATCGGTTGGCCTTTAAAATAAGTCTCTTAGGTTTAGCAGCAGCCATTACTCCAGTCTTCAGTATCCTTTAGATTAGGGGTGTCATGGATCATGTGACAGCTGTCAAAAGAAACTGTCTTGTTAAATAACATTTCTTAAAAAAACAAAAACCCCAACCTATTTAAAAAGCAGCATAATTTTTGTCGTATTTATGTATGCTCCACTTGGCACTGATCATGGCAATGTTTTGCAGGTCTTTCTGTAAAAAGCATGCGCCTACTCAGTCCTGCAACTCCAACCACAGTCTGCCCCACTCCTGCTCCATCTGTCTAGATCCCATTGAACCCATCCTATCTTATAATGTCCTCAAATGCCCTACATGTCATGGAAGCTGGTTTCACAGGAAATGTGTACAGGTAATCTTTTTAACCACTAGTTTAAACATGTTAATCTGAGGTTAGAACTTTGAGCCAGATTCTCTATTCTTGTGTTTCAGAATTATGCACACAGCGCCGCAAAGTTTTTCTTCAAATGCACACTCTGCAATAACAAAGAGCAGTTTCAGCAGGAAATGCTCCGAATAGGAATATATATACCAGAGCGGTAAATAATCCTTCCGCTATTGATTCTAGTTATTTAAGTTCTCTTAACTGGATTATCTTATTGTTTGATTTGTATCTTTCACTGCTTGCTGGAGTAATGTTCAAATAATGTTTTAAGTTACATTGTTTTCTATTTTCCAGTGATGCATCTTGGGAACTGGAGGAGAATGCATTTGGAGAGTTATTGCAGGTCTACCAGCGCTGTGATGCAGTGAAGTGTCTGTGTCACAAAGGTCGTGAACACAGCTCACAGTCAGGGTAATCAGAGCTTTTTATTCAGTCATCCCAAATTAATCAAATGAAATCAGAAACATATACTTGTGGAATGCCACATTTTAAATGTTGGAGAGACTTTAAATTAAATATTTATTAAAAATTTCAACCGTTTTAGATTTTTATCTTGTATATTATTATTAGTATGTATTTCATCGCATGTATTATTTATTGCTGTTGATGACTTTTTACTGTTAAAAAATTATTATAGAAAAGTGATATTTATAAAATGTGGTCAACTTGATCTGTGTTTTGTTTTTATTTATTTTTGCCAGAGAAGCTAATATGGCAATAAACTCAAAACTAACTCTCTCTCAAATCAAATCGTGTTGACCAATGAAAACTAGAAAACTAGTCTTTGGGCTAATTGGGTTACTTTTTTGTGGAATTTTAATTAATGTACACTGACCCTTGTTGAAAAGGATTGTAACTATTAGTAAAATAAGCAACATCTTTTTTTAACAGTTATTTTGAAATAGTTCGCTGCAAGTTGTGTGGATCCAGGGGAACTCATCGAAAGTGCTCTGATATTCGACTTTATGAAGCTGACTGGATGTGTGCTGACTGTAAAACTGCAGCTGAGGGCAAAAGTGAGTTCTCTGAACTGTTGTATTTTTGTGTAGATTATTAGATCAGCTTCGTGTGCTTTTTGTGTATCTTTCACTTTAGGTCTTTAATTTACCTGTTTTTTTATTATTATTATTATTACAGCATCGTTGCCATTGCCAAATCATGTTGAATCGCCTCTAGCTTTAAGACAAGAGAGGAAGAGGCTGTTTAAATCTATCGCTGAAATTCACTCTTCAATCCTCGCTAAAAGGTATTTTTCAAGTTATCTGTTCTAAGTCCGAAATATACTTGATCCTTTTACAACTTGTTTCTTTTACAACACTTTTTATATTTTTTTATTTACCATTTTGCTGTATGGTTAGTTTAACTGTCGCTGTAAGTCTGTTGTTGTTCTTATTACATAGTAATTGTATAAAATTGTGTAAAGTGCACATTGTGCAAATAAAACTACTGTTTAAATATTACTATAAAAAGGATTTTCTTATTAACAACAAAATTAACATTTATAAATAAATTACATGAAAATAAATACATAATTTCAAATAAATGCACTGAAAGGGCATTTGCTGCGCAAAACAAATGCCAGAATGCCAGAAATGTTCATTCTGCTGTGGAAATCAGGGACTAAGCCGAAGGATAGTGAGTCAGTAAATACATAAATTACTTGCTGGGTTCCCAAGTTTTTGGGAAGTACTTACATTTTAGACATGGATTTAAGGCCAGTGAAGTACTTAAAAATTAAACAAACATAGGTACTTGAAACTTGTTTACACTGTCATTTCAACATTTATACTGTACTGCTGCCAAAAACAAAATGGAAAAACTAAAAAATTCTTAATTAAAAATCTTTATTTTAAATCTTGTACAACAACACTGACAAATAATGCACATTTTAACAAATTTTACTAGTTATTTGAAATTATTTTTTTAGAAATGAGAGATTTTAATGTAAATATTAAGCTTAAGTAAATGTTAAAATGTGAGTAAAAAAGTAAGTAAGAGTAAGGACTTTCATGGTGCTACATATGCTGGGGTATGAATTACAGAGGTGCTTGATTTAAAATAAATGCTGCTTTAAAAAGTTTTTGAATCTGATGTCCACGAAATTGTGAAAATCCTGTACTTGGCAAATCATTGTTTTGGTGTTACAGCTAGGCTTGGGAGTGGGTCAGGGAAAGATAAATCTACAGGTATAAAATGTATAAATTTATAAACATAATAACTAGAGAAGCTGTAAATGGATGTATGTGCACAATAAAGTAGTACATGTTCATACATCGTAAGGGTGTACTCGCACTATGTACAGTTGCCTTGAATCGTTCCGAAGCATGCTTGTCCCCCCCTCTCCTCTGCCCCAACAGTCTGCACTCACATTGCATCCGAACCGAAGCACGCTTATGCTTACTTTATCGATGATCCGCTGGTCAGTTTAACAGAAGAGAAGCGCTCTCGCTCAGCACAGTGGAGATTTCTTTGGTTATTTCATTTTAGTTGTTTGATATGCAGTGACAGTCAAATAATTCGATGAATAGATCAGTCACTTTTGACGCTCATAAATAATCATAAAAGTCCTTGTGCTGCAGGTGTTAGGAAGTTTGCTGAAGGTGCAGCTGTCATGCAGTAAGGGCTTTGCGTCTTTAATAAACTACGACAGTTTGCGTTCATCCAACAGTAAGAATAATGAAAAATCCATATGAAACAGTCCCTTAAAAGGCACATCTCATCTTCAGTTTCGGGGTTAAGTGCGCTTTGCACTCACACTACAAACATACTGCGCCAAAGCCCAACTGAACCGCACTCTGGCACACCTCTTCCAACCGGGCCAGGGCCGACCAACTGAACTGAGCCTGATTTAGAGCACTCACACTTTTCAAGCTTACCGGGAAACATGCTTGGGGACTACTTCTCAAAAGTTTGGGGTCAGGTTTTTTTTTTAAGAAAATTATTCTGTTCATCAAGGCATTTAATAAATGTAAAAAAATTGTCATTTGTTAAATATTGATTATTTTTAAATAACTGCTTTTTTATTGTATGTAGTTTCAAATGAAATTATAACTCCAGTCATTGTTGTTTTATGACTATTACCATTAAAAATAATCATAATAATTGATATTAGAGTGATTTCTGATGGATGATGTGACTCTGAAGAGTAATGAAGCTGAAAGTTCATTTCTAAATCACTGGAATAAATGATTAAATTAAATGATAAACTACTTTTAAACAGTTATTTTATAGTGCAATAAGATTTCACAATTTTACAGTTTGTACTGTATTTTTGAATAAATAAATGCAGCTTTATTGAGCAGGAGAAGCTTAATTTAAAACATTAAAAAATCCTACTGACCCCAAACCTTTATAAAACATTATCTAATTAAATACACAATTAAGATAATTTATTACATGCTTTTGGCTGTGTTTTGATCACTAAGTGCACATATGAAATATTATGAGGCAAAGTAGTAACAGCTTTGTCATTGTTTTGTAGGCAGTGTGTGCCAGCCACCTCTTCTGAGGTCTTAATGGATCTGGCCTGTCAGATCTCACAGCAGCAGTTCACAGAGGTGCTGGTGGGAGATGATGATGGCAGCGTGATGGAAGCAGCTCTGCAGGTGCTGCGCCAAAGTGACTTTAATCCCTGCTGCACACTTTCTGTCAAATTCTCCAAGGACAAGCTGAACAACAACAACATTAGAAACCAGCGTCGCTTCCTCGGGCGTCTCGTTTCAAAACTGCAGGTCTCAGACATTTTTGAGGGATCCGATGGAGCTAAAAACCTGGCTCTGAACTCAAAAGGTACATTCAAACCCATTTTTTTAAATTAGAAATGACCTTCACTAACAGAACTAACAACTATTGTGTGTGCAACAGCTCTGAGGGACGATCTCTACTTTGATGTCGGCAGTCTATTGGCTCTTTCTTTGGTTCATGGAGGTCCTCCTGTAGGCTTCTTCTCTCCTGCACTGTATCATAGTCTGTTCAACTATCCCACAAACTACAGGCCTACTTTAGAAGACCTCGGAGACACTGCTTTTGGGCACAAAATCAGACAAGTGAGTTTAGTTGTATAACTTATTGAGAACCTAATGGTTGTTGTGCACATGTTAATGTGTGTGTGTGTATGTGTTTAGATCGCAGTAGCAAAGTCAATGAAGGAGCTGAGACATGCGATGAAGTCGGCATCACAGTATTTGGAAGCTGCAGGCTGTTGGCGGAAGATCAGCAAACTCTCTGAGAAGGACATGTTGGTGGAGGATGTACTAAATTTCTACCTGATCATCAGACTACAGCTTCCTCTGCAGAGGTTTGTACTCTAAACTATTAAGGTTTATATCTTAGCATATATAAAACATAATTATGGGCTCCAGGGCTTTACATTAACACCCGCCAAATGCGGGTAGATTTCGATTGTGGCAGGTTAGACAGCCACTCCCACTAGCCACTTTGGCTGGCTGAAACTCATTTTTAAATTGCCAGTGCTGGCTCGTCGTCACTACAGATTAAACTGTTTAGTTTAAGACGTTTGTCTATATGCATAGTGTGATCTTAGAATCGAGAAGCAGCAGGACTGACAAAAACAGCTTTTCGTGCGAGCAAAAGAAAGCAGGTGAATAACGAATGAGAGGATCTCGCGCACGATGAGACAGGTTTTCCTCACTCACTGACGAGGGCTTTAGTGTTGCGTGCACAGATGATTTAATGCGCGAGAGCGTTTAAAAGCTCCCGTGCTGTTTCCTCACTTAAAGCAACCCTTGGTATTTTTGACTAATGAGTTGTATTTCGGCTTCATCCGTGTCTGTCTCCATCACTGACTGCCGTTTTACTGACATAATGCATGAGAAGCAGACATGCACGTGGCAACGGTAGGTGGGGAGAAGCAGCTCATTTGGATTTAAAGCCACAGGCTACAAAATAGCTACAATGTATTTAGACAGCAAAATGGGCAGATTCTGGAGGCTATAAATAATGGAGGCTGGGTAATAAATAATCTAATGGGTATTTTGAGCTGAAGCTTTACAGACACATTCTGGAGATGCCAAAGTCTTATCTTACATCTTGTAAAAGAAGTAAAATGGATGCCCTTTAAATAAAGTATTTGAATGTTATTAAGCAACACTTATTTTAAATATTCATGACCAAAAGTTTTGTTGTTTATAACATATTGTTACATTGATATTTTAGTTGGCGTCTTCTGTACACAATGTTAAAAATGTATGTACAGATACTTTTATAGATCACATTTCAATGTACAAAAAGAAAAATTTTTACATATCTATGACTCATAATTATAACATTAATTGAACATACTGTACTATTCAACAGGTTGGTCGGTACAATTTCACTTTTATTATTTTGTAAGAAATCAATGCTTTTATTTAGTAAGTTTCCATCAAGCCGATCAAAAGTGACTTTAAAGATGAATGACAAAAATGAAGAATGTTTTATTTGATTTTTAATTCGAAATAATTGAATTTTTTTTATGTTCTATCTGTAGCTTTTTTTCATCTTCGCAAACATTGCTCGCATCAGACGCTGATGCTGAGAGGCTTATTTATGCCTTGATCACATCTTGTCTTAATTTTTGTAATTCTCTTTTTGGGTGTTACTAGCAAGTTCACTTAGGAGGTTAAAGTACATTCAAAACTCAGCTGCATGCGATTTGACATCTTCACGCCATCACATTACTCCAATCCTTCAGCAACTTCATTGGCTTCCTGTTCAGTCACGTATTGATTTTAAGACTCTGATTTTAACCTACAAAGCAGTACATGGATTAGCTCCAGATTACATTTGTGATCTGGTGACTTTTTCTACTCCTACTTGCTGTCTTCGTTCAGCATCTGGACTCACTTTGTATCAGCCATGCTGTAGACTAAAACCCATGGGGGGGGGGGTCTTTTTCTTACGTTGCGCCTAAATTATGCAATCTATTACCCATAATTAGCAGAAATGCTTTTTAAGCAAATCTTTTTAGCAACGCATTTAATTTGTGATCATCACTGTCACTTTTATGCATTTTGTAACGTTTTGCTTATTTATTGTTCTTTGTTTTATTATTGCGGTGTGACTTCTGGTTTCTTACTGGGGTTTAATGCAAGCTTGTAATACTCTGCATTTTTTTTTGTTATTGTATATCTTGTAGCGCTTTGAGTTTAAGAAAAGCGCATCATAAATAAAATGTATCATTATTATTATTATCCATCATAGAATCTAAATGAAATCGTTTATTTTATCAGTTATTAGAAAACTGGATTAGGATAGAATCTTAACATTTTTGTACCATGGTAAACTAAGCACCAAAGTAAAACGGTTTAATAATAATTTTAAGTATTATGTGGAGTAATAATTGCTAGAAATTTAGCATTAGAATCCTAAATGAATGTGAAATAACTTCAAATAGAAAATAGTTATTATAGTTATTATCAAATACTTATTTTGAATTGTTGTATTTATTTATTTCAAATCAAATTTATACATGAACATGTATTACTTATTATAAAATTAATTCTGTAAATTTACATGCTTCAATGTTTTTAATTCTAGTTGTATCCACATAATGTTTTAAAGCACCTTAATTCTTCTTCATTGTAAGTGAATGTTCATTCAAGCTCATATTTCTTTTCTCAGATTTCGTGAAGGTTTGAGGACTCTAGGAATGTTCGAGCAGGTCCAGATGTCCTCGGAGATGTTCTTTCCAGTCTTCTGTGGACATGTGGAAAAGCTGACGGCTGAATCTGTCATGGAGCTCTTCACGACCCGGTTATCAGAAGAAAAAGAAAAACAAGCTGAAGAAAACACAACAATAGGCTTTTGGAAACAGTATCTGCATGAATGCGAAGGTGTGTGCGTTACAATTACGATGAATATGAAGAGAATAATCACTCAGTGCATTTGGAATGATTTTAACCCTGCTCTCGTGTTTCAGAGGGTCAGTGTGCAGCATCACTTGAGGACCTCCTAACATTCGCCACTGGTACAGATTTGGTTCCAGCCATCGGATTCAAGCCCACTCCGTCCATCTCATTCTTCAGCTCACCAGACAACTTGTGTGCCTTTCCTCAGAGGAACTGTGATGCAAATCGTCTCATTCTGCCTAATCTACCCTCTTATCAGCTGTTCAAGAAACACTTGGATTACACAGTGTGTCAGTTCTCAGTTATGCAGGACATTTAAATCCGCTTCAGTAGAGTCATGGTATAGATTCTCATAATGATTTACAATGGTGCTAAAAGTCTTTTCATTTTGGGTTAGCAAGTATTATATCAACAAAACTTTAAATCGCATTAATGTAAATGATTCACTTCATCAGTAGTTAAACTCAGGTTTTAGAAGCTGATGAACACTGTGTTGTTAAATGTTTTCAGTTATTGAACCAATTTAATTCACAAAACAATTTGAGCCGCTCAACTATTGAGGAAAACTTTGAGGTAATACGTTCTACAGAAGCTTAGACTCGTGGAAAGATTGTTTTCAAAAAAAGATCTTATGTGTGCATTTTCTTAACAATTTAGACTGGGAAAGTTTTGAAAGCTGGTCATGAGCATGTAAATGTATATAGCTTAATGTAAATGTTACTTTGAATGGCATAGGTGTTGATTTTTCTAGCGTAGAAGTGCAGAGGTTTTAAACCAAAGCTTAAAGTAGTTGAGTAGTAATAAGTTGTTATGTTCTTTGTTTAAATTTGATTCTTCATACAAAACTGCAAAGCTAAAATTGACACCGTTGTAATTTTCTGGTAGCCACAAGATGGAGCAATTGCAAGATTTTTTCCACCCTGTTCGACTAATGGCAAACTGCCGCCACTACAAATCAAGTAGTTACTGAATTAATTGGTCTGCTTTGCTAGTCATCGACATTAGAATCACATTTAAGCAGGTATGTTTTTGTTCTTGTACAGTTTTATTTCTCCTGATGTCGTTTGTTTGATATCTTGACAACTCTATAACTGCCCTAACTTATTTTTTTTTACTTTCCTTTACCGTGTTTTTACCTTTATTAAATAATGAATGGATTTATAATGTATTTGACTGAATGTCTTTTTCCAATCAGTCTTAACATCACTTATAAATAATATGCACATGTACACATCAATAAAACACTGATATACATTTTTATTCTGACAGACTATCTATGCATCCATC